>CALSBV010007530.1:0-21841 GCA_943590825.1 Bovichtus diacanthus | reverse complement strand
ATATATATATATATATACACATATTTAGCAAAAAAAGATTGGAAAAATGGCCCGTTTCAGTATCAGCAGTAAAAGTTGTATTAGTACCACCATCAAAACCTTTTGAAAATATCCAGTCACATAAAGAAAAGCATTTAGAAAAGAAGAATATATTAGGTACTTTTACGATATGAATGCAGAAATGTTAGGAATTAGCACAATAAAAGCAGAGCAAAGCCAAAAAGGCCAAGCAAGAATTTAAGCTCAAGTTTCTTACTTCCAAAGATGGGCGCTGATGTGCTGCTCTAGCATGCTGCTGAGAGCCGACCTCAGGTGATGTAGTCTCCTGTCAAACGTGTAGATGCCGTGACCCAGTGCATGACTGCCAAATGAACATACCTAGAGAAAGATGGTTTGTTTTAAATCTGTTACAGGTAAGTGTGGTGACTCACTGTGGTGTGGTGGTCATCTCAGTTACAGTCAAATCACATTTCATTAGTTTCTTGGATCTGTTTTTGATGCATTTCTGTATAAAAGAGGATAAAAACCTTAACCTCTGAAGCCTCATAAACCAAAGTTTTTTTCGAACAAGTGTTTGCAGTCTGAACAAATAAATCTGCATATCATCTTACAAAAACTCAAATTATCGCCTTACGTTTGTACGCCTCCGCCAACCAGTCAAGTTGCAGTTTACATCCATTTGTGTGAAATTGTCATAATTAGTGTATGAATTCTTGAGTTATGGCCAAAATCCTGTTTTGTGAGGTCACAGTGACCTTGACCCCCAAAATCTTATGTTGATCTTGAGCTGATGTTATTGACAACTGAATGGCGAGTCGCTTTAAATGTTGCTGCCGCAAGGAATTGTTTGACAGCATTATCTCCCTTCCGCCTGTAAAGGACGGTCCAGTGTTACCTATGCTAAAGAAGATAAGAAAGGAAGCATTGAAGCCCCTTTCTTTAGTAGTTAGATCATTCGAACAGCTCTCATCATTGCTGCCACTTAATACTTTCGGGTCACTTCATTCAGTTAGGAATTTTTCTAAAAATCAAACTATTTGACCACAGCCCAAATTCCTGACCTTGGCTGTTGTCAGCGCAGAGGCATAAAAAGCACGGGGGTGGATACGGCATGTTCTGTAATTGCAACTGTTGACTTTTTGCCACATGGAGGTCAGAAAATGTTAAACAACTAAAAACTGTCCTTCAAAAATCTGGTCTTTTTCCATCGTTAAACCCAAGTACAAACTGCTCACCGCTAGTGGTCTCGGATGTGCAACAGAAGATAGGAATTCAACAGGCTCCTCGGGTCCTTCTGCTTCACTTTCATCACTAGAGATCCGTCCATGTACGAGAGGTGAGGGGGCTCGGAGACTTCCCTCATCCTGCCGCCGCTGCTTCTCCTCCTCCTCCTCTTCCTCCTCCTCCTCTTCCTCCTCCTCCTCCTCCTCCTCCGTGTTGCTCTCCGACACAGCCGTTGGCCGACTGTAAAACAAACAAATGTAACTTTTTGCTTTCAAATATACTGTATATACTTATAATACACTGATGCTCACTGTCTCCAACCCTCACAATTATTGCCACATCACTAACATCCAGTTACAAGTCCCCTATAAGGTAGGATTAATTGCAGGCCTGTTGTATTAGAATACATTCATTCTAGCTAGAAGTACCTAATAAACTGGCAGCATGTGTAAATAGTTATTTTATTTGCATCTGTTAAAAAAAAAAAAAGGATTCTAAACCCACGGTGCAATTAATCAGTTTCAACAAGGTAATGTTACACCCATTCAGAACCGACGTAGTACCCCAGGTCTTCAGTAAAGTTCATTAACCTGAAAGCAGGGAGGCTGGCCAGAGGTCTCCTGCAGTGTGGAGCCCCAGCCTGCTCCATGGGGGCCTCTGGGCTGGGGGATCGTCCAGCGGTAGAGCCTCCCTCCAGGGATTGGGCCCCTTTTTCACGAACCTTCGTCTTCAGTTCTGCCACAAGCTGGTCAAAGTTCTTGCTGCGGCCCGTCACTTTCCTTCGCTGGTGGATGGAGTGGATCTGCGGATCAGGACAAAAGATACAGGCAATTAGTCACCATTTAATTTGATTGACTTCATTTCAAGAAAATGGCTAAAACCTGTATCTAGCGTGTGTCACAAAATTATGGATTGACTACCCACAGTCACCCTGCAAGGCATGACAGCAATTTGAATATTTTAACCATTTTTAACTCCGAGAGCAGCACCGAATAACTATGCACGATCAAGAGAGCAGCAGCTGACCTCCCTCTCCTTGCCACTGCCGCTGTGTTTACATTGGAACAATGGAGGTGCCCGTGGCTGTCTGAAAGCCTCTTTAAGTTGAAAAGGGAAATGTTGAGGTTACAATTAGAGAGATGGGTAAAGGTTCAGTGTCATTAGGCTAAGGTAAGAGATAGGCTAACTGTGGTGGGATTCATAAGAACACATAAAAAGAACCTGATTCTGATTAAGTAGCAAGCCACCCATCAACTATTTACTTCCAGTGTTTCAGGCAGCAACAGTTGGATGGTGGAGATTACATTACATTACAGTTCATTGAGCAGACGCTTTTGTCCAAAGCGACTTACAACTCATTAAGCTCATTAAGATTGTTCACCCTGAACAAATCTTAGTTGCAAACTAGTATCAGCTGAGGAGACTGTCGTTTTCATTTTCTATGGTGATTTTTCATTTTTTTGGCAATGCAAAGCAAGCCCCTTATGCTGTCGTCAGCTAATTTCTCCCAGTTTCACAGACATTTTAGGGCAGATGCCGACACTCTAGTACTGTAGTGAACCCATCCGTTTTACATGCCTTACATTTGTCTTGATGCTTTTAGGTTTTGTCTTACATCAGTTTTTATAACCTGGTTCTGGAGAAACAATATTTTATTTCAACTGTATTTTAAAAAGTTAAAATGACAACGTGAACTTTCTAATTTGATTTAGATTGGTCTAAAACCACATTTATGCTTTTTACAAGTGAACCCTTTTCTGAAGAAACCCACGCTCAACCCTTCTGAAAGTGAACAACTACAGACCTGTCTCTCTTCTTTCCAAAATATTTGCGCGTACGCTCTTCAATCAACTCTCAGAATAACCTTCTCGATCCACACCCAATCTGGTTTCAAGGCAGGCCACTCAACCGAGACTGCCCTCCTCGCTGTCACTGAGGAACTTCACACTGCTAGAGCAGCCTCCCTCATCCATCTGGACTTTTTTTTAATACAGAGTGAACCACCAGATCCTCTAAGATTCTGTCCTTTCCCATATCTGAAACCCAGGTGGAGGCACGGATCTCGGCTTGTCTGGCTGACATCTCTCAGTGGATGGCCTGAAATTTAACCATGACAAGACCGAACTGCTTTTCTTTCCAGGGAAGGAGTCTCCCATCCAAGACCTTACCATCAACATCGGCACCTCGGTTGTTCCCTGGACTTAGACTGCAAGGAATCTGGATGTGACACTGGACGACCAACTGTCCTTTACTACCAGCATCACTGCAACAGCCCGCTCCTGCAGATACACTCTCTACAACATCAGGAGGAAACGTCCCCTACTGACCAAGAAGGCAACACAGGTTCTGGTCCAGGCCCTTGTTATCTCACACCTTGACTACTGCAACTCCCTCCTGCTGTACTACCTACATGTGCCATCCGACCTCTACAGCTCATCCAGAATGCAGCAGCCCGACTGGTATTCAATCTCCCCCAGTTTTCCCACACTACACCGCTCATATAGAACCCGCCTGTTTGCTATTCTGGCTCCAAAATGGTGGAACGAGCTCCCCATTGATATCAGGTCAGCAGATAGTCTCCACATCTTCTGTCGCAGACTGAAAGTCCACCTGTTTCAACTGCACCTCGGCCAATAAAAATAATAATAATTCTATATAAAGCACCAAATTGGTTGGCCTTTTTGAAGCTAATGGTTGAATTTTTATTCCATTGTACCTGTATGCTGCATTTACATCGGTTTGTCTTATTTGAAGTTATTATACTGCACTTATATGATTTCACCTATTTGAAGCTTATGTACTTGCAAGATTCTTGCTGTTCAGAGTTGTATCCTCATGATTGTTTGCACTAATTGTAAGTCTGCTAAATGAACTGTAATGTAACATGAATAAGGCTTTAAGTAGTTGATCCCGTGTCATCAATGAATCTGATTTGGCTCTGAAAATAAATTAACCTATCAAATTTTTTTCAAATAACTGATTAATGCTTTATTCTGTTAAATGACAACAGAAATTGAATATGTCCATCACACATTACCAGAGTTACAAGTGATGTCTTCATGCTGCTTATTTTCCAAAAACCCCAAATGCATTAAATTTGCACTGAAAATCAAACAGAAAAAATAAGTAAATTCCAACATTGAAGAAGTTCGAACCGGCTAATATTTCATACATTTTAATTGACAAATGTTCCATCCAAAAACTAATCCATTCATTGTTTTGGAAAGAGTCTCAAGTATTTTAGAGTACACATTTTTTTTTTTATTAAATAGGAGCACACTCAAGAGGCTTTATCAAGTCGCACTGATAACAAGTATAACTATTGCAGTCATCGTTGAAACTGTGCATCAGTGTGCCTTATAAAACACGTCATTTTAAATGAATAGTTCAAATGACTACATGACATTTTTTCTTCCTAGAAGCAGGTGGAACAGTCTGTCCACCTGCAGAGCAGGTAGAAGATGCAGACTGTTTTCCTGCGTGTCTTTCCCGTCACTCCTGTCATTTCCTGTTAATCAGGTCGTCCTGTCTACTCGGCTGGATGTGGCCTCACACTCACTTCCTCTTCCACACGCACCAGCTGCCATATAAGGACTCTTCCTGTGCTGGGAGCCATTTCCACCACTCAGTATCAGTCAGTGCTCATCAGTAACACAGAGTAGTGACTGCAGTTTCATTCATTTGAAAAAGTCTACTCTAGATTCCACATAGTGATTAACCTTTTTTCCATTTTGCTCTTTCAATGGTGACTTTATTTTCTTCAATGTAGGACTGTAATCATATCCCGTCTTGCAATTTGAAACAATTCAGTGAGATAATTTAAAGAATTTAAAGATGTGTAACAATTAGATCACAATGCTTTATGTGCAAATTGGCACACACGGATCCGGTGATTCCCTGAGATGTTACCAACTCCGACGTGACAATCATTTTCATTGCAACTTTAAAAAAAAAAAAAAACATAAGATGAAATGTAGAATGTGTTATTAATCCAACTCGTGCAAATACCTTTACACCTTTCAAAACATCCATATTGGAATACTAGATTGGCGTTCGAAAGAATAACAAATGTCCACCTTACAGCAATTCACAATTCATTGCATTACGTACTGCATGATCATAAAAACACAGGGGAAGGTTCAACATTACTCAAACGCTCCTTTTTTAAATAATCTTTTCTTCAGAAGTCATGAACCTATGTTGTCAGACCAAGAGTAAATTTCAAGGTAAATTGTTGGCATACAAATTTTTGTCAGTGCAAATCATCAGTGCAAATGCGAAAATATTTGGCTTTGAATGAAAGGACTGTCATAATGTTGTCATATCGGCCAATTAGAGCCTTTAAAATTGTAATATGGTTGTTATAATGACATCTTGGAGATGATTTTTTTGTCTGTTTTTTAATTATTTACCAGGGACTAGGGCTGGGTATCACCACTGGCTCTGTTTTCCAAGGTCCCAATTCGATTTCAAAGGATTTAATTCAATTTGGGATATTTCATTGGTTACAATACCAATATTGCTTAGATATAATCAGCAACATTTTTTATTCCAAATTCAATAAATATATAGAAATATTCAGTTCAGATTAGCCAACATAACTGCCTTCTGATTAATGAAAATAAAACAGTATGTGGTAGACCCAGTCCAATGGAAAACAATGCCACCCTACATTTACCATCAGATAAACAGAGTGCACTGTAGAGACAACTTGGGTGCAAACTCATCAGGGGTGAAAAAAGGTGACAAAGATGATTTTTTTCTTTTTTTTTCTTTTTAATGTTTGAAGCTCGCAATACTACCATGTAAAAATGGCCATGGCTGGGAAAAGTGCAATCCATATGTTTACATATTACGTTGCTGTTATAAGTGGTGTAATGTGTGGCCTTAGCGAGTGTGTGGATGATTGACAGAGAGAGGTGGATGCGCTGAGCAGTTCAGCTGTAAGGGATCAAAGCAATCAGCCCCACACACAAGTAAACTGAAAATGTTGCTCTTTTTCACCGACAAAAAAAAATTAAATAAAAAAATAAAATAAATCACTATTGGCTGATATGAGAAAATGTTAGATATTGACATTGAAAAAATACATCAATGCATCCTTTCACTGGGATCTAACAAGCGTCAGTAACAAATACAAATACATTAGCATGGAATGGAACACTCTTCAAGATTTGTTATTTAAAATCATGGGAACGCCAATCAATATTTTCTGATACTGCTGTACGTCTTGCTTGCCATATAAATATAATTAGTCAGTTATGTAGAATCTGCATTTCATATATTTTTTTAAAGTATTAGAGTTTCACTTGTCAAGTGCCTCCATCACACACGTCATCTCTACGATAGATATATTTCTGTTTACTGTCAACTATCTGATAAAAGGTACAATGCCAAAAATATTATCTGACTTGTTAGCTGGAATATTGAAGAGACCACAAACTCACAACCTACTTTCCCACTGTGATGTGTACTGACTGGGTCAAAAGCAAAGGTGACAGGACCGGATCCTGAAATTAAGCCTCTCAACCTTTTACTAAACTACACAGAGAAAATAGAGAGAAAAACATTTTTAAAACAAGAAATAAAGAGAAATGACACAGAAAAATTGCAAAGACGTGAACATCTGAGGCACAAGAAGTAGGGCATTAGTCTGGTGAAGCAGAGTGTGTTTAGAGCTTACATTGCATGTCAGGAGGCGAGTGCAGACCTTCTTCCTGTCAGGGTCAAGGACACCGCAGTGTTTGTCCAAGTCACACTCCCTCTCTGAGGAAACACCAAGAGCATCTCAGCAACAACATCACACAGTGAACAAACCAAAACATGTCGACATCTCTATACCCCCACATAGTGACAGCACTATGTGGGGGTATAGAGATGCCATGAAACATCTATAAAAATTTTTTTTTAAAAAACAGACATTTACAAATTGTATACATTTTCACCAGAATGTGTTCTACAAGCTGAAATTCCATTCACCTTAGTGTTTTTGACCAATTGACACCCTGCCTCCACAGGACGCAATTTAGCCACGCTTTTAAGTGGTACACGATACACTTCTATTTTGAATCCATACAGCAATCTAACAAAGGCTGCCTAACAGCATGCATTTCAGTCGCGCTTTACACGCATACGCACAACCTCAGGTGTCTTTTTAGGTCAAAGTCAATTTTACGTACAACTACAGTATGTATGGGCTCAGAGTACTGCCAAAACGTGGGTGACTACACAGTAGTACTGTCCCTGAATGCATCCTGTATTGAAACTGATAGAAAACTGAAGCTGCAACCATGCAATAGACAGAAAAAGGACTATTTTGATAATCAATTAAATTGATAAAATAATTTTTCAAGCAAATATGTCAGAAAAGGCTGTTTTCAGCCTCTTAAATATGGAGATTTCCTGCTTTTCTCCGTTTTATAATCATAATAATCTGAATATATTTGAGTTTTGGACTGACAAAACAAGACACTTGAAGACATCACCTTTAATTTGGAGAAACTGGGATGGATATTTTCCCATTATCTTCTGACATTTTATAGGCCAAATCATTATTATAGAAAATAAAATCAGCAGAATAATTGATAATGAAAATAATCATAAATTGGAGCCCTAAATATACTTTCCCTACACAACCTGTGTTGACACATTGTAATGTGTATACAGACATTACAAACCCCACCCCTTTATCCTTTCAATGTGAACACTTTGTTGGTACAGCAGGGATGCAGAAGAAAAAGTAGGGCCATGGTACATGCACACACCCATTCCTGGTAGATTAACTTTTAAACATGAACAGCATCATTCCAGTGTACTTTGCATTTGGCAAGACAGTGGAAGAAAGATTCTGGTTATGGCACATTTTCAGAGTTATAATATCCTGCTTTACAGTAATTATAACAACTCACTTCCTCTTTTCTTTCGACTTTCGGGCTGTATCTAAGAAATAAGAATTAAGAAAATAATAATCATCCATCCTTCAACTGTTACACTTTCAACATTATCCAAATGGATCCATTTGTACTCACTGGAAGCCACTTTGTTGTAGGGTCTGGGGACCCGGTGGCCTGGCACTGCCAAGGCCTGAGGGGAGTCCTTCCTCTGGCTCTGGGTGGGGGGCCTATCGCTGGGTGAAGGCCTACCAGGCGGGGTGCCTCCGTGTGGCCAGGGCGGATCTCTGAGTGACGGAGATGGAGAGCTCATTGGAGGCTCCAGAGGTGGCGGCTGCTTGAATACTGATGATTCTGTGTGGCTGCTTTGGGAGGACTTCTCCAGTGGGGAATGTCTGGTTGATAAGTAAGGGCAAGTCCAAAGTTAACTTTTTGGCTTAACTTTTAAGGTCACTGGCATAAATAAATAAAATGTACTTTTTAAAAATGAATGTTATCTTAACTGTTTTCTGTGGGGTGGTGGGGAAGAATACATACTTCAACAGCTAGAGTTTTATGTAAAGCTGCAAAAATCACCTGCCTGTTTAGAGTCATTATATTATATTTAATCTTTTCCTTGCATTTATTTATTTTTTAAAAAAGGGACTTCCCCTGTTAGGTTAGTGTCTAAGGTTAATTGGAGGGACAGTTCTTCCATTCTTAACTTAGTGCATTAAAACATATAAGGCCCTTTGAGGCTGGACTGTAATTCCAATGCATATCTAACCAGCTGATATGTTATAGTTTATATTGCAATCTGATCCAACCAAATATCTAAATCAAAATGGTGGTGGCAAATTGATTGCCTTAGTTGCAGGCCATTACATTTTTATTAACTTAAATGAAACGCAAGCAAATTTGCCACCCAAATCTGGCTGCTTGAGACAAGCCTTTCATTATTGTGATTAGGAAATGTAAGAAATAATGATATACAATGTAATGGTTAGGATGATTAAAAACCAAAAAACCTAAGCGTAAAAACAACAAAGTTGTGGTTTTACTGGGGCTGTGTCTTGGCCTTCCTGGTGGAAGTTACTGTGTCTGGATATCAAAAAATAGCCCAACACAAAATCCCCTGAAAACCACAAATTTGATACATTTTGGTTTTTGGGCATATGAAACAAACTATTTAAAATGTGTTCATTTAAAATAGAAACGTTTTTGTGTATTTTTTGTAAAGTTCTATTCGATTAATCCTGATCTCTGGTTAGAGGTTCCTCCCCAATTTGCCCCACTCTGTTCTTACCGTACTCCATCCTTTGAGTTCTTGGAGTGTCTGTACTGTGGTGGAGTAGAAGGCGAAGTTGGGGCCGCCCGTGGCAGACCGACCCCCTGTCCACGACCTTCCCAGGATGAAGCAGAAGCAGCATTGGTCCCATAGGAAGGAGAATGGCCGTGGTGGGGCCTCTGTTGGGGCTGTGGTGCAGGGGTGGGAGAGCGCAGTCGGGCATACAGCTTGGCCAGAGGGCCGTGGCGTCGCTCACAGTGCTTTTCGAACGCCTGCGGCTTCACTACTTGGCCACAATGGCTGCAGACCACCAGGTAGAAGTCATCATGGCCGGGGTAGAGGCCAAATATGGACATGTCTTGAAGGAGAGGAGAGAAGAGTGATAAGCAGAGGAAATACAATGGACACACACAGATCAGACTGCAGAGGTAACATAGCAATGTCACTATGTGGGGCAGGCAAGGATGATACTGCATTATGGAAAGATGGTCAGAGTTGGACGACACTGGTAGAAAATACCATTGAAATCAGTTTTCAGGTGGTATATGTCATTTGATAACTCACAGTGTTCTCAACTTCCTGGATTCTGACATCAACTCAAAATGACCTGTAATCCCCTACAGGTATTGATATATTCACTTTTAATAAAAAATACACACTATGAACCATTTTTTATTACATGCCATTTACTAGGTACTTATGAAATATGATGGCTTGTACAGAGATCTACACTGGATTAATGTATGTTTTTGATCTGGCACAGAGTGGGTTTTGTTTTGGTTTCCTCACATAGTCCAAAGATCTGCAGGCTATGTCAATTGGTGACTAATTTGTCCACAACTGTGAATATTTGCCGGTTTATAAATGTATAGGTCAGCTTGTGATAGACTGACGGCCTATTCTGGATGTAACACCCCTCTTGCCTAATATGTTAAATATGTTAGTGGAGGTACGAGTATGAGGTACCTATACTTGATGGTGGTCAGCATGCCCCCAGTTTGGAGAAACAGACAGGAGTACCAGTACAGAAGCTAAGCAATGTACTGCTGTAGCAGCGGCATGTGGGCTTTTCTTTTGGTGGCTAATATACGTTTTGCTGCTGCCCCCGTCCCGTTAGCCTCCAGAAGGTGCCTAATCACAACACTGCCAGCATTAATACTCGCCCTGGTCTCTGCAAACCAGTACTTCCGTTGCCTCAGGGTAAGGCTCGAGACCAAAGAGAGGCTGAAGCACAGTTCATCTAGGCATTCTAGGTTAATGTACATGCACAGTAATGCTCGCGGTTTACTTATTTCACAAATAAGTAAAACTATCCGTTTATGCGTTCTTGTTTTCAGATGTCCCAAACAACAACAGACTTTACTATGTCCGGTAGATGATAGTGTGCAGACTTACCCTCCTTACTGAGTGACATGGCCTCTGCAGCTTTTTTGCCATTCTTGCTGCAGTCGTCCACATCAGGCCCTGAAACATCACACATTACATAAGTCAGATGTTTTCCAAACGTTGTATGTCAGGATCATCAGCAAGACAAAGCCTAACCTTACAGCACAGTTACAGCGCTTATTCTATGTTATATAATGGACTGATATGCAGGTCAACTAGTTGTTCCGTCAATGAGGCAGTTTTCCAACAGCAATAAGTAGCTCAAGTTATTTTGTGGTGGAGGAGGACTTTATTTGAAAGTTATGAACAAAGTAGCACTTTGAGGGATGCCAGACAATTGCTAAGCGTACATACTTGAAGATGGGAAGATGGCAAGAGCACTTTTTGGGCAGAGCTCACACATATGAGAATTGCTGTCGCATACAGACAGTTGACATCAGTTAAATGGAGGCGGGGACGCTGGTAATCAGAGAAGAACATTGAAATGAAGAAAAATACATAGAGTAACGTTAGCTCATATCAAAGGCTGGGCCAGCATTTACATGGTGGCAACAGCATCAGACTCCTCCTCCGTCACCGGTGTCTACTCTCAATCCTCCTACTGCTACCATTAGCATGCTAACTGCCTCGTCGTCAACGGCTAGTCTTGCTTGTTTTCTAACCAGTTAGCCTAGCTTTCCACGGCAAGAAGTTGCTCGCCCAACCATCCACACTAGCCTCCTTCCGCTCTGATGCCACTGCTGCCCGGCTGGTTTTACTCAAATGAAACGCATCTATTAAACGCTGGCAGCTTTTTCCACGACCACCGCTGTAAGGCACACACTATAACGGCTATATCTTAATAACCATCACATGATTTTTCTTGAAGACAACGTATGCAGTGGGACCTGGTAAAGAGCAACATGTTACGCACCCAGCGCTAGGACCCGGCAGGGTCTTTGTTTGGGTAACATGGTTAGCTCTGTCCGCCGTTTCCACGAAAATAAACTCCGGTGCTTTGGTTAAAATGCTTAGTAGCGACGAGTGTTTCCGTCAATGTACTCCTTACCATCTGCCGCTGTCACACCGGCCCACTCGGCCCAGGCGGTCCAGCTTTGACCCACGAAATCATCGAGGCTAGGCACCCGCCGATCCAGAGCAGCCATTACTTTAACTGCGCGTTCACGCACCGCCATCATCACTGCGCGGCAAGCAACTTACGTCATATCTCGCGCTCTCGACAGAATAGGAACTTCCTGCGTGCGCGTTCTTGGGACACCCACAGAGAGAGAGAGAGAGAGAGAGAGAGAGAGAGAGAGAGAGAGAGAGAGAAGGAGAGGAGGAGGGAGAGGGAGAGGTAGACAGACAGGGAGACAGAGAGAGAGCATCAGCAATCTACAGATGTCTACCCCCTGGACCAGCTGGCTAGTTACCTTTATCACCAATCAAAAACTTTGAAAAAAAATTGAAAGACTAGAGCAGCAGCTAAATACGTCTTCTCCTGCCATAATATGACGTAAAATAAATAGAAAAAAAAATGTCATGTATGATCTAATATTTAAAATGTATCTTATGAGTATATACTTACAAGCATAATATACATGCTCAACATGTATCAATGTATATATAATGAGGGATTTGTAGTTTGTATATGTATATATATATATATGTTTATCTTCAATGATATAGTAATTATTCAATGTTTACTTTCATTATTATTAGCAGCTGTATAAATTTTTTTCGGATTCCTCGTGTTTGTTTGTTTTTTTCCCTGTGCTTTAGCAACACAGATGTATTGATTTGTCATGCCAATAAAGTAAATTGAAATTGAGGGGGTGGACTGGAACAGAAAATGTCTAAATTATGTAATTTTTTCTTTTCAAACTACTTAAACATGAATACTGAGTCTTAAAACACAACAATGCAGAAACAAACAAAGCAAGTTGGGAAAGCCCATTTTATTATTCAAATCATGAAAACAGACTGAATAGTAGACACAAGACAACCTTTTTTTAAGACACACAAATATCGGTTTAATTTGTAAAAGCCTGCCCATATCAATATATACATAGCCTATGAGGCAAGTTCATTTGTATAGCACCATTCAAACACAGAGGCCATTTAAAGTTAATTTAAATGACAATTAAAAACACAATAGAAAAGTAAAAATATAATATAAAAGCAGGGTGAACTCCAAAACAGAGAGAGAAAACACATAGCCTAGGATAAACTAAAGCCAGGGCCCAGTTCAATAACAGAGTTTTTTCATCCTTTATATCTAATACAAACCCTGCCACAGGTTTGCTGTGTGTTAATTTTTTGGTAATTTGAGTATGCACCGTTCCTCTTCATGTCTGTAAACGGGGGTAGATAAAATATTAGAAATACTCCTTTACATACAGTATTGCAATCTAGTATATTACTACCACCAACTGCAGCCTCAAATTACCATAAAGATCTAACTCTTATACAAAACGCATGTGATGTCAATACAGATTTATGCCACCTCCCCCCACCACACATGTACTGTAAGCTTAGATACATCCTCTTCAGAGGCCCTGGCTCCATACTTAACAAAAGTGCAAGTGAACTTTATATTTCCAAACACTGAGTAAACTTCTTTCGTGCTTAAGACAGACTCTTTCTTACTGTCCATTTCTGCAAACAGCAGTTGTAAATCACTGGATTGATATTTATCTCTGTGCGACTTGTGTCATTAATCATCAGTAGCATGATTGAAGGGTGGGACCTCAAGTGTGGTTCAGCCCATATTTGTAAATGTGTACATATATTCTCTCCATGGGACAAACCCACTATTAGCTGCTAGAGTGAAGCACAGGGAGAGCATTTTGTTAAGTGGTGATCAAAAGTCACAGGTCCACACACGTAAACACACCTTTCTTAATCCCTGTAAGTGATTAAGCCTCACACTGCTAGTCAGAGCTTCACCATGAAGACGTGATGTAGGCTAACTGTACATCACATGTACACTGTGCATGTGTTTTGGGTTCTTGTAACGTCACCACCTAGATCATGTCATCATACATAAAACTCAGGAAAAAGATGCATGTGCATCTATCAGTGGGAATGAAATGTCACTTCAATTTGTCTGAAAAAAGATGATGACGATTAAGAAAAATCGATTTTAATATGAGATAAGATAGTAACAGTTGAACCACGTTTCAATTAAGTCCTAGATAAAGCAGCCCAATTTCCTCGATCACTTGCATTAGGAACAATTGTAAAACCCTTTGATCAACTCAAAGATCATTGAGGCGTGGGTATGGACATATCTACTGATGACTGGATATTGTTGGTGTGCGACATTAATATAATGTATACAGAAATCAGAAATATAATAACCAGCTGATATTAATATACATGGGATTGCATACAAAACAGTTAGGCTATATATATATAATTTCTTCAAATGCAAAAAAACATAACAAAAAAAAGTTATATTGGCTACTGTAACTGGAAATGAATACCAGTGGACCCTTTGTTAGACATGTGAAGGGAGTTGTGCCTCTATTTTTTAATATACTTTGGTCAACACGCTGTACAGACACTGCCCCCTCACAAGTCTATTGAGCTTGGTTATACGTTTTGCATTTTTTGTACTTCATATTATAAATGCACTGGCCAAAGTATCAGTGGTCGAATGTAACTAAGTAGATTTACTCAAAAACTGCACTGAGGTACTTGTTCTTTACTTAAATAGGCCTATATCAATGTTATGTTATTTTATAGCCTGCTTCTAGTAAAAGATTACCTGTACTGAGAATACCTGAAATGATGTCATACCTCCTATCTGGCCTTGTCAGAATACTTCACATCACAAACAAGTTGTAACCAGATACTTCTCAGGGGTCACCAGATAATTAAGGGGACACAGGCTTTTCTAATTGTCTACCTTTTTACTTGTGAAATATTTGATGTTTTCAACTCTTCAGGCCTCTGAAGTCATTTTAATCACACAATGTTAGAAGGACACATCCCTGCTGGGTTAAAAGGCACAATAAAGCTTTGCTTAATTTCAAAGGGGTCACAAGCTAAATGTTTGAGGACAATTCCTTTGTGGCATTTGTAGCATGTTTATTATGGTACCATCCCAATTTAAACAACGCTTTCTTAATGGCCTCCATGTTCCCTGCTGCTGGGAGAGAGGAGTGGTGCTGAGGCAGAGACAAAGCCAATGACAAAGCTCTGGGATGAATCTGCCAAGGATGGATGACACCGACACTTTCTTTAATGCTAACAAACAGTGAGATGAGTTAATCTATCTCTACACACATCTGGCTGAGTAGTGCTGTTAAATGCATTTGTAAATGGACTGCATTTTATATAGCGCTTTTCCGATCTTTGCAATCACTCAAAGCGCTTTACATGTTAGTGTTCACCCATTCATGCAGAGTCAGAGGCTACTGTACAAGGTGTCACATGCTCATCAGTGATAACCATTCACACACACTCACACACCGTTGGCCATTGGGAGCAATTTAGGGTTCAGTATCTTGCCCAAGGACACTTTGACATGCTGACTGCAGAGGACGGGGCTAGAACCACCAACCCTCTGTTACCCCTTAAGTCACATGTGTCAATAACAAGGCCCGCGGGCCAAACATGGCCCTCCGCAATATTGAATCTGGCCCTCCTGTCAATCCTGGTCATCAATTTAATGTGGCCCGCGAGCTTGTGTCTGTGACAATGCAACGCTGAAACACAAGAGGGCGCTGTCGCACGTCTCACTACGTCAGTAACGGCCGAGTAACCTTCTCTGAAGGTACGCTTTGCAAAGGAGATTGAAAGCTAGCATAAACAAACGATGGCGAAAAAACAAAAAGTAGACAAAGATTATCGACATTTTCAGGAGAGGTGGGAAGCTGAATACCTGTTTTGTGAATTAAAACAAAAGCCAGTGTGTCTCGTATGTCAAGAGTCGCTGGCAGTGTTCAAAGAGTATAACATCCGCAGACACTTCGAAACGAAACATGGAGAGCAATATGCTAACATGTCCATGGAGCAGCGGCTGCAGAAAGCCAAAGACTTGAAACGCAACCTTCAACATCAGCAAAGCATGTTCACCCGCATCAGTAGTGAAAGTGAGGCTGCTACCAAGGCAAGTTTTATTATTGCAGAGGAAACCGCAAAGGCTAGCAAGCCGTTTAGCGAGGGAGAGTTTATTAAAGACTGCCTTGAAAAGGTGTGCAGCGTTGTATGCCCTGACAAGAAGCAGGTATTTTCAAACATCAGCCTGTCCCGTAATACTGTGGCTAGTCGTGTTGATGAACTGGCCTCCGATGTAGAGAGCCAGCTAAAAACAAAAGCCAAGGACTTTATTTCATATTCACTAGCTGTAGATGAGAGTACAGACAGGACGGACACAGCCCAGCTGTCCATATTCATCCGCGGGGTTGACAGTCAGCTGTCCGTCACTGAGGAACTTTTAGACGTGAAACCGATTCACGGGACAACAACGGGAAAGGATATTTTCACCCAAGTGGAGCAGAGCGTGAACAAGATGGAGCTACCCTGGAGTAAACTTGTTGGACTGACAACGGATGGTGCACCGGCGATGTGCGGGGAAGTTCGGGGTTTGGTCGGTTTGACCCGAAAGGCGATGGGGGACACAGGAGAAAACTTGGTAGTTTACCACTGCATCATCCACCAAGAAGCCCTCTGCGGTAAGGTGTTGGGCATGGAACATGTCATGACTGTTGTGACTAAAACTGTGAACTTTATTCGTGCACGGGGCTTGAATCATCGGCAGTTTAGGGCTCTTTTAGAGGAGGAGAACTCCGTGCAAGAGGATCTGCCCTATCACACAGAGGTGCGCTGGTTGAGTCGGGGGAAAGTGCTGAGGAGGTTTTACGACACCCGCACTGAGATCGCTCGTTTCATGGAAAGCAAACAGAGGCCCGTCCCCGAGCTTGAGGATGAAAAGTGGCTAGGCGACTTGGCGTTTATGTGTGACATTACTGAGCACCTCAATTCACTGAATGTGAAACTCCAGGGAAGAAAGCAGCTGATCACAGAGATGCGGGACTCCGTGAAGGCATTTGAACTGAAACTGCGTTTGTGGGAGGGGCAGATGCGTAGAGGTAATTTGACCCACTTTCCTACCTGTCAAACAATAAGCGCCACCGTCACCATTCCACTCCCGACCCAAATGTATGCTGACAAACTGAACACTCAAAGAGGAATTCAGCAGGTTTGCTGATTTTGAATCACAGAAATTCAACATTGACCTGTTCGCAAATCCTTTTGCAATTGATGTCGACACTGCCCCTGAGCACCTGCAATTGGAACTCATTGAACTGCAATGTAACAGCGCTCTGAAGACCCAGTACCAGTCAGTCGGGGCTGCTGAGTTTGTACCTCTCCTCCCTGAATCTGTGCCAGAGCTGCGTCTTCATGCTGCACGCATCATGTCCATGTTCGGGAGCACTTACTCATGCGAACAGATGTTCTCTATAATGAACTTGAATAAGACATCCCACAGATCCCGGATCACTGACCAGCATTTGACGTCGGTATTGAAAGTGGCCACAGCAAAGGACATTAAGCCTAGAATAGATGAGATCATCTGTAAGAAAAGGTGCAGTGTCTGGTAAAAGTTAAACTACAATGCATTTCAGATAGGCCTTGTTGCACTGACTATTTTGTGTTATCACAGAAAACATTTGTTGTGTTGAAAGATACAGTAGTAGTCCTAATGGTTTTGTTTAATTGTGAACTATTTTGTTATAAACTGAACCTACTGTAGGCTAGACTGCTAATGTAGTTTGTTTAATTGTGCACTTCTCTTTTTTTCTTTTCTTATTATCTTTAAAAACAGCATTGGTTTTGCACTTGATGCTATTGACAGCACTTTCATCTTATTTTGCTGATATAAAGAATTATCCACAAATATGAAGGGGGAACACACTATTTTTATTTTATTTAATCCACCTGCTAGCCTAGTTCTAAACATATTTGTTATGGTCCTGTCATCCATGTGCCCTCTCCTGGCAGGTTCTCGCCAGTCATGTGTTTGGTTTGATTGTGAATAAACACGCCAGTTTGGCTGCATTGACGTTATCTCTGAGTCATGTATATGAGTTGTAACCATAACAAGAATCACTGTAATGAATGTCATGGCCCCTGGTTTTATTCACAACTGTCAGAATGGCCCTCAGTAAGTTTGAATTTGACACCCCTGCCTTAAGTGATCATAATCCAAACAGGAATGAAGTCACTCGGTATGAAATTGTAAAATTTCTGAATTTGGCACCACCCAGTGTTGGTGTGATGAAGACACTTTGCCTGACCTGATGGATCTGAATGAATGGGCTGGCAAATACATATGTGGATCGCAGCAGCAGGATTGCCTAATTTCTACAAGAATGAAAATATAAAAGATGCTATAACCACTAACCACATACGAATTCTGCAGTGGTTTTAGAGGTCTGTAAAGCACGGGGGGGGGGGGGGGGGTGTACAGAGGAATAAGTTGGGAGGGGGGGGGGGGGTGTACAGAAGGACTTACAGGGGAGTTACAGCTCTCATGTTTCACTCGTCAATACAGATAAACTTTTGCACAAACAAGGTATAAAATACATGAAGTCTAATTTCAATAATCAATTAAATAAGCATCCCACATATTACTGTGCTTTAATTAAACTAAGATTTATCTTTTAAAATTGCTAAAGCATCTAACAAAATGTGTCAAATTCCAATATGATGTGGAAAATATATTACTTTAGAGCTGCACGTTTCCCAATAACTCAAAACAGTTACGTCATAGAGATTAGATTATTTTAGTGCAATGCAAATAATCAGTGTTGACAAAGTCATCAACAGTGGCTGTAGTTCAAAACAGCATCTAGTGTTAAGCTGCCTTCACATGGTAGGAAATGCTCTCTACACCCACCGCAGAGCCTTGCGGTGAAGGGAGCTAGTTAGTTGTGTTTCTATGGTTACCTCCCCTGCTTGCCGCTTCATACAGCAGTTATCTCATTGGTTGCGCTTTGAAAGGTCAGCGGGAATCAAGGTCAAAGTTGAAATCATTTGAACTTTGAGTGCAGTGCTCGGTGGCAATTTCGAGCGGTGCAGGACGCCAAGGGTAGCTTCTGTCTAGTCGGGCGATAAACTCTCCATAGGAAAACGATGGCACAGCCAGCACAGAGCAGATTTACAGCTGATCATGTGAAATCAGCTTAAGGCATTGGCTGTAAAGTTACATGTAGAGCAGAACTATGGGCAGTTGTCATTGAGAGATACAGCAAAATCACATAGACCTGGCAACCATATTTTTGCCACTTTTGTTACTTGAGCTATTTATCATCACACAATTAAGCCTAAAGCTACTCAGTGGTACAACACATTTAACAGAAAATCAGACAAAAGAAAAAAAAAAAAAAAAAGAAAAATCAAGGAGAAGCTGAACACTGACACTTTTATCACTTGGAAATACAGATATTATATTATAAAATATTCCACAACCCAATTAATGTAGATAAAAATACATATGAAGTGTATATAAATAATGTCTTTTGTAAAAGACTGTTCAAACAAGAATGAGTCTTAGTGTTATAGTGTAGTATAAATGTAACATTTTGATCAAACAGGAAATAAATCATTCACCTCTAAGGGGAAGTCATGTACAACAGCTGCTAGAGTAAACACGTAGAGAAACTGCCTTGTTCTGGATACAGATTGAAAATAAACACAAACATGAAACCCAAAATGACACTTTCAAAATAAAAGTCTCCAACAAGTGCAGAAGATCGTAGTGTGATTATTAAAAAAATTTTTTTTATGTAGTGTACTCTTTATGCAAAAAAAAAAAGGAAAAAAAAAAAAAAGGGGGAGTTGAAACCGCAACACCCATGGGGTAATTAAGTATATTTGTGTACATGTGCCAGTAGATTTGAACATTGGGGGGGGAAATGGCAAAGCGGTTAATTTGCTAGTAGTTCAGAAGAAAAGAGAAGAAAAGCCTTAGTCCGATTTATACAGCAGGGATCTGGTATCAGCTGTTGCTTTAACGGGAGGAAAAAGATAATTCAACATATTGACCTTCAGGCTTTGACTCATCTATTGAAATTGAAGTGGCTGATATGTTTAGAATGACAGTACTTCAAATCTGTACTGTAGCACTTCCTTTTACAGATTACACAAAAGAAGAAGAGCAGGCTCTTACTAGACTCCTTCTCAGAACAACAGGTGTGCATTTATTTGCGCCTACCTAAAAAGGTTGCTTCTGGATTTAGTTTCTTATGCAAACACTTTCTTTGATTGGATGTGACGCCATTTGGTTTTCTGGGTTCTTACATCACAATTTCATTACAAAGTGGCTCTCTGAAGGGCAGACATCAAGGTAGGACAGTGTGCTTATGTGGAAGCAAATGCACTGCAGGCCTGCTGTTCTGAACACCAAATACATACAGTGATGACCGATTTCAAAAAAAAAAAAAAGAACATTGGGTTGCTCAGTCATTGGGGACTATGTTAACTAGAGGTAAAGACCCGTAAGTGTTGGGAGATATAGGGGGTATTTAGGACAATTGCCTTCCTTTTTTTCCATTTGTGCAGGTTAACCTTAGAGACCAGAGTTGGGCACTAAGCTGGGGCACAGGGCTATGTTTAAGGACCCTCGGTAATGTGGCTACGGCTCAGGGGCCGCTTCTTCCTCCATGGTGGCTGGTGGGTTGGGATCCTTGTGGAAAGGAGTCTCCTTGTAAATGAACCAGCAGTTACTTGCCCAAAGGATCAAGTTCAAAAAGCCAAATATCTGTGGAAAGACAGGAAAACAGATGAGATGAGTGAGATATTTTAAAGCTTACAGTTGTTGTTGTTGTTGTTGTTGTTGATGTTGAGCGAAGTGAGCAAGCTGGGGTGTATGGGTTGACCATGGTCTGGATGTAGGATCCATTCACAGCACAGTAGGCCAGCACCAGAGTCTTGAAGCAGATTCAGACAGCCACTGGTAACCAGTGAACAATATAACACTAATACTCTACTGTTAGCCACCCCCCAGTAGTTATTATGTGTTAAAATAGACAAAGTATTCAAAGTACTGGTGCTAAGGTTGGTAGTAGGTGCTCATTGGTTCCAAAACAAAAAAGTCGCAGAACGTTCACAACTGTGATATTCCTGAAAACAGTGCACAGCTGGTGAACGCAATCACCATGTTGCCTGAAAGGTGGACATCAGTAAAGTTTCTTCAGTGTCAGTTACAACAGCTAGCATATATGTAAACATGCCAGAATTTGATTATCAGCTCAAAATGCTGTCTGCTTTTGGACAAAAAGTGTTAAGACAGATGTACTGTAAACTCTCAGGTATGGGTGGAACAGTTATTTAGGAAGCATCCTACTTCACACCATCAGAAAGGAATAGCAGTTCTTAGAACAAATGCCACAAAATTTCAGTGCAACTGTAAAATAACAAATTAATAATGTTCTTTAGATTTCTTTCAATTGTTATGCTATGGATTCAAGATAATAGATGTACACAATACATTGCAGAATAAATAATTTAAAATACAGAAAGTAGTATCACTTTCAAGTTTATCTAAAGCTCCATAGGAAAACAATTACCCATTAACAAATGTGCATTTCATCTGCTTTTTAAAATGGCTTTCACCAGAAGGTTATTCTACATTTTAAATTCATTATAACTCTGTGGGCCTATAAAATTATGTGAATGTGACCTGGGTGTGTCTATAGATAAATGGCCATGATGATGTAATTAGTTTGAATCCGTCTAATGATGTTTGAAACTAATCTATATACTGTATATGAAGATTTTTCTAAATCCAGTTTAGGAGGGCTCTGCAGCTCTCCTACATCCTGAAGTTTCCCAAGATTCACTTTAAAACATCATTTTCTCTCGGAGTACAATATGGCCACTCTGAGAATTGTGGGTCTCCTAAGAAGGAAGGAAGTAATATGATCAGTGACAGCTAAACTACTTTGCCATGACTTACAACGGAGGCATTGAGACGGCCCATGGATGGAAACTCTCCTGGTTGACAGATGTCCTTGCATGACTCTGTCATGACTAGGTGCTCTGGGTTTGTGGCCCATTTGACATCAGTCAGCCCTTTGCC
>CALSBV010007525.1:0-14867 GCA_943590825.1 Bovichtus diacanthus | reverse complement strand
TTCTGGAATGTTCGGTTACAGTTCTAGAATGTTCAGTGACAGTGTTCAGTTACGTCCTCGAATGATTGGGTATGGTTCTAGAATGCTCGTTTACAGTTCTAGAATGTTTGGTAACAATGTTCAGTTGAAGTTCTAGAATGTTTGGTTACGATTCTAGAATGTTCAGTTACGGTTCTAAAATGTTCAGTTACGTTTTTTTAATGTTCAGTTACGTTTTTTCAATGTTCAGTTAGAGTTCTAGAATGTTCTGGAATGTTTGGTTACAGTTCTAGAATGTTCAGTGACTGCTCAGTTACGTCCTCAAATGTTTGGGTATGGTTCTAGAATGTTCAGTGACAGTGTTCGGTTACGTCCTCAAATGTTTGGGTATGGTTCTAGAATGTTCGTTTACGATTCTAGAATGTTTGGTAACAATGTCCAGTTGAAGTTCTAGAATGTCCGGTTACGATTCTAGAATGTTTGGTTACTGTTTTAGAATGTTTGGTTTTGGTTTTAGAATGTTCGTTTTAGGTTCTAGAATGTTCAGTTACAGTTCTAGAAAGTTCGGTTAAAGTTCTAGAATGTTCGGTTTCGGTTCTAGAATGTTCGGTTTACGGTTCTAGAATGTTCGGTCCCCAGTTTCTACTGTCGAGCTGCATCAGACCCCTGTTTCCACTGTCAAGCTGCGTCAGACCCCTTTTCCGCTGTCGAGCTGCGTCATAACCCTGTTTCCGCTGTCGGCGAAGTGCGTCAGACCCCGGATCCCACTGTAGCCGAGGTGCGGCAGTCCCCCGATCCCGCTATCGCCGAGGTGCGGCAGTCCCCCGATCCGGCTGTCGCTGAGGTGCGGCGGTCCCCGATCTTGCTGTTGTGAAGAGTGGCAGTCCCCCGATCCGGTTGTCGCCGAGGACCGGCATTCCCCCTATCCGGCTGTCGCCGAGGACCGGCATGCCCCCTATCCGGCTGTCGCCGAGGACCGGCATTCCCCCGATCCGGCTGTCGCCGAGGACCGGCAGTCCCCCGATCCGGCTGTCGCCGAGGAGCGGCAGTCCCCCTCTCCCAGTCCCCTGTCAGAGCCCTCTCCCAGGCCCCTGTTAAGTCTCCAGTTCCATATATTAAATATATATATACATATAATATATATATAAATATTATATACATATAATATATATATATACATTATATTTATATATACACTGACCAAAAATATGAACATTTTCTATGCACACAAAAGGCCTATTTCTCTCAAATATTGTTCACAAATGTGTGTAAACGTGTGTTAGTGAGCACTTCGCCTCACAGAATCCATCCCCCTCACAGGTGGCATATCAAGATGTTGATTAGACAGCAGGATTATTGCACAGCTGTGCTGAGGCTGCTCACAATAAAAGGCCGCTGTAAAATGTGCAGTTTTATCTTGAACAGAGACATTTATTGGGCACTGAACTGGTCAGAAAACCAGTGAGTATCTGGTGCGACCACCATTTTCCTCCCAGTGTTCCGGAAGGTAAAGTAAATGTTTCAGAACAAGCACATACCAAGGTAACATCTAAAGAGTAGAGATGTTGTGTAATAAAGCTTACTGTTTGTAAAATGAGTCATGTGAATGGAAGGAAGGAGTACCCTGTACTATCCACAGCTGTTGGAAAACAGTGTTCTTGTGGGATCCCTACAGATCACTGTCACCTACAGATCACAGATCACATCATCAAACATCACTCAGCAGTGGAGGTGGAATCCTGGCTGCATACAGTAAGCGCGTCATTTCAGGTTAATCTTTCGTGTCTGTGTTGTTGGTAGCGTACTTGAATTGCTCTTGCTTAACTCAGTTACTGTTGTTATATTCTTGATCACAGCAGCTAACTACCTGCCGTATATCTTAAACCTACACTAGTGCTTCTTTAGCACTTATAACTCTCTCCTTCATTTTCTTTTCTAAGCGACTCTTTTGCTAAATCCACAGTTGTTTTACACTCCTTCCGGCTCTGCTAGCATTAGCTTGGCAGCTAGCGATGCCGTCTCACTCTTCCTTTTCACGTCTTTCCTGCTCGGTGTGTTTCATGTTTAGCTATTCCTCTGCCTCCTTTAGAGATAATGGTACATGTATTAAATGTAGTTTGTATTCAGGGTTGGAGGCGAGTTTTAGAGGGCTAGAAGTGCGGCTCTGCACCATGGAAGGTAAGTTAGCTACTGTAGCTGTAAACAAGCCCCCTGTAGCCGGTGCGGGCCGACCAGAGTTAGCTCCCCTTAGCTGTCACCCGGCGGGGCCCGAGCAGCCGGGAGACTGGGTGACTGTCCGTGGAAAGTGTAAGCAGAAGCCCACGGTTCACCACCAACCGCTTCCTGTTTCTAACAGGTTCTCCCCACTCAGCGACACACCTGCTGAGAAGCCAACTCTGGTTATTGGTAGCTCAATTTTGAGATACGTGAGTGTGGCAGTGGGGTGTGGTGGCTGGGGAGGAGATGGGAGTGGCTCAGCTGGAGGCCAGGCAGCTGGACGGAATCAGGTAATCAGTCGCACAATAAAAGTACGCCGATGACCTGGTTCTGTCTTGCAGTAGGCTGGGTTCCTGTCGGAGAGAGACGGGACTGAGACGGGGACGGAGACGAGACGAGACGGAGGCGAGGCGAGGCAGAGACCGAGCCGCCTTTAATAAACTGTTTTGCGCTCCCAAGAATGCTCCCTCTCTTCATTTCTTCTGCTGTCGTTTCCCTGTGTGAGTGCACCCGCTCACATTTGGCGCCTGAACAGGGACCATGTCGGGGGGGGAATCCCCACCCAGTCCGCCGGAGCAAGCACTCCAGCTCCTCGCCGCGATGCAGGAGGGCACGGCTGCCCTACAGCGGCAGCTGAGCCAGGCTCTCGTGGAGACTGCGGCCGCTCAGAGTGAGGACCATGCTCTCCTGCGGGAGCTGCTGCAGCGACCGGCCACTTGGGAGGGTGAGGGTTGTACAAACCCAGCCCGACCACCGCACGTCGCCATGCTGAGGATGACCTCCGAGGATGACCCGGAGGCATACCTGGAGATCTTTGAGGGCACGGCGGCGGTGTGCGGGTGGCCGAGCGAGGAGTGGGGGATGCGGCTGCTACCCCTGCTGTCTGGGGAAGCACAGTTGGCAGCCCAAACTCTGCCGGCGTCCTCTCGCCAGATGTATGACCAGCTGAGGAGGGCCATCCTGGACCAGCTGGGAGGCACGCCGGAGGGACATCAGCGCCGGTTCAGGGGGCTCTCCTTCGAGGACGCCGGCTGGCCCTTCCCCTACGCGCAGCAGCTCTCAGAGGCGGCGAGGCGCTGGCTGCAGCCAGGGAGCAACTCCGCAGAGGACGTCGCAGGGCAGGTGGTGCTGGAGCAGTTTGTCGCCGGGTTACCCTCCTCCACGGCCGATTGGGTCCAGTGCCACCGGCCCATCAGCCTAGAGGCCGCCGTCGTCCTCGCGGAGGACCATCTCTCCCTTCCCCGGCGGAGCATGAGGGAGGAAGCCGGGTTACCAAGCGTCCCAGCGGACCGGCCGACCCCAGCCCAGAGGAGGAGGCTCCCGGCGGGGGCAGCGGCTGCTGGCCCCCTGCACGTCCACGGCGCTGCCGGTGCCCCGGCAGCCGCCAACCCCCCTAATATCCCTTCTGTCTCTCCACAGGGCCCAGTCAGCGGGTCTGGTCCTCTGGCAACCAGAGGGGGTCCTCAAACGTCGGGGCAGGACTGCTGGCGGTGCGGGCGACATGGCCACTTCCGGCGTGAGTGCCCACTCATGGAGGTCGTACAGTTGGTCCGGGTTGCGGAAGGGACATACCGCGTACCAGTATGTATATAGGGGGGTAAACACCAGGCTCTGCTGGACACTGGTTGTACCCAAACCATGATCCACCAGCGCTTGTTTCGGCCCGGGGCTTTGGTGGAAGCGTTGTGGGTGAGGGTGAGGTGTGTTCATGGTGATATTCACGAGTATCCGGTGGTGACTATTACCATTTCGTTCAAGGGGAAAAAACATAGGGTTAAGGCTGGAGTTAGTACTCGCCTTACGCACCCTCTAATTCTGGGAACGAATTGGCCGGGGTTCCATAGGCTAGTGGAGAAAGTTATGGGGGTGCGTTCCTGTGCAGTAGGGACATGTGAGTTGTGTGAGGTGTTGAGTGGGGACTCTGAGGAGGTGGGGCCCTTCGAGGGGGAGGGCGGGGAGGATCGGGGCGAAGCTTCCCCCTCCCAGCCTGTGCGTCCAGTGGAGGACTTCCCCCTCGAACAGTCCCATGATGAAACCCTCCATCATGCTTTCGACCAGGTCGTAAGTATCGATGGTTTCCCACTGCACCCGAACGCACCGCTCACTCACCCGCACTTCACGGTGATTAGGGACAGGTTGTAACAGGTGAGCCGCGATACGCGAACAGGGGAGGAAAACACCCAGTTGTTGGTGCCGAGCAGCCGTCGGGAAATGATTTTCCAGGCGGCTCATCACAACCCCATGTCCGGTCATCTAGGGTATGACAAAACACTGAACAGGATCATGGCCTGATTTTATTGGCCGGGCATCCGCGCGGACGTGAAGCGGTGGTGTGCGTCCTGCAGCGAATGTCAGCTGGTTAACCCGCCGGCCATGCCAAAAGCGCCTAATTGAGGTATCATTCGAAAGAATTGGCATGGACCTCATCGGGCCATTAGACCGGAGTGCATGGGGATATCGCTTTGTGTTAGTTCTCGTGGATTACGCAACACGATATCCCAAAGCAGTGCCGCTGCGTACTATCTCAGCCAAGAGTGTGGCGCAGGCACTGTTTCACGTGATCTCCCGAGTTGGGATCCCGGAAGAGATCTTAACTGACCAGGGCACGTCCTTTATGTCACGCACGTTACGCGAACTGTATGCGCTACTGGCCGTCCGCTCCATCTGGACTAGTGTCTATCATCCACAGACAGACGGGCTGGTGGAGCGGTTTAACAAAACCTTTAAGAACATGGGTCCCAATAAGTTTGTTCACGAGGACAGCCGTAATTGGGATAAATGGTTAGACCCTCTGTTGTTCGCACGTACGGGGGGTGTTGGACCTGATAAAAGAAAACTGGCAGGAGGGTCCAAGCACCAGCAAAAGTGAAATTCAATACGTGCTGGACCTGAGAGCAAAACTCCATTCACTGGGTCAGTTATCATGGGAGAATTTGCTCCAGGCTCAGGAGTGTCAGCAGCGCCTGTCAGAGGGTCGCGACTGCGTCAATTTACATCGGGAGATAAAGTGCTTGTATTGCTCCCGTCCACTAGCTCCAAATTACTCGCAAAGTGGCAAGGGCCCTTTGTGGTCACACGGCGAGTGGGGGACGTCAATTACGAGGTGGATCGGACAGGGGGGGAGTGGCACAGTTTTACCACCTCAATCTCCTAAAAGAATGGAGGGAGGTGGCCTCTGCCTCTCTGGCTACTACGGTGATTGAGAAAGATGAGTTGGGACCGGAGGTAGAAAAGACGGACAAATCAGCCCCGGTCTCTTGTGACAGCCATCTTTCACCGAGTCAGAGGGCAGACGTGGTCGCGTTGCAAAGGCTGTTTGCCGATGTGTTCTCCCCCCTGCCCGGGCGCACCACTCTCGCACACCACCACATAGAGACACCCCCAGGCGTGACAGTGCGCTCACGGCCCTGGATCGACTAGGCACGGCTCGTTTTTACACGACACTGGATTTGACCAAGTGCAAGATTCCCCTTTCTCCAGAGTCTAAGGAAAAAAGGGCTTTCTCCACACCGTACGGCTTGTACCAATTTGTGACGCTTCCGTTCGGGTTATTTGGAGCCCCTGCCACCTTCCAGCGGCTCATGGACCGGGTGCTGCGACCACACTCGGCATATGCTGCTGCCTACCTGGATGACGTCATCATCCACAGTGAGACGTGGGAGCAGCATATGCGGCAGGTGGAGGCAGTACTCGAGTCCCTGAGGAGATCGGGGCTCACGGCTAACCCGAGGAAGTGTGCGGTTGGACGGAGGGAGGTACGGTATCTGGGGTACCACTTGGGCGGCGGACAGGTGCGGCCGCAGCTGGAGAAGACCGCGGCCATTGCCGCCTGTCCGGCTCCCAAGACAAAAAAGCAGGTCAGGAGGTTTATGGGGCTGGCGGGCTATTACCGGCGGTTCATTCCGGGGTTTCCGGGGCTCACCAGCCCCCTGACCGACCTGACCCGAAAGGGTGCCTCAGATCCGGTCCAGTGGACGGAGCAGTGTCAGCGGGCGTTTGAGAGGGTAAAGCAAGCTCTCTGTGGGGAGACGCTCCTGTTTTCCCCTAACTTTGCTCTCCCGTTTGTTTTACAGACCGACGCCTCGAACAGCGGGCTGGGGGCCGTTTTGTCCCAGGAGGTGGAGGGGGTCGACCGCCTCGTACTGTACATTAGCCAGAAGCTGGCTCAGCGGGAGGTGAACTACAGTACGGTGGAAAAAGAGTGCCTCGTCATACGGTGGGCGGTCGGCGCCCTGCGTTATTATCTCCTGGGACGCTCTTTCACCCTCTGGTCGGACTATACCCCGCTCCAGTGGCTCCACCGCATGAAGGATGCCAATGCCCGGAGGGGGGGGGAATCAGCTTGCGGCCGGTGGGCTCCCGGCCTGAGGCGGGCGGTGGGGGTATGTGGCAGTGGGGTGTGGTGGCTGGGGAGGAGATGGGAGTGGCTCAGCTGGAGGCCAGGCAGCTGGGCGGAATCAGGTAATCAGTCGCACAATAAAAGCACGCCGATGACCTGGTTCTGTCTGGAAGTAGGCTGGGTTCCTGTCGGAGAGAGACGGGACTGAGACGGGGACTGAGACGGAGACGGAGACGAGACGGAGACGAGGCGGAGACCAAGCCGCCTTTAATAAACTGTTTTGCGCTCCCAAGAACGGTCCCTCTCTTCATTTCTTCCGCTGTCGTTTCCCTGTTTGAGCGCACCTGCTCACAATGAGGTTTGAGACACCACCGTCAATAGTCACGTGCATCCCGGGGGCCAGAGCGGGGGACATAGACACCAACGGAACCAACGGCGGCTGGTACCCATAGGTGCAATGAAAAGGGGATAGACCAGAAGCAGAACCAGTGATGGTGTTACCCGCATACTCCACCCAGATAAGATGTTTGCTCCATGTCGCTGGGTTCTGGGAGATAAGGCAGCACAGACATGTCTCCAGGTCCTGGTTGAGCCTCTCAGATTGACCGTTGGACTTGGCGCCAAGGAGAGAGTAAAACTCTATGATCCGAAACACATGGGATAACATGACCTCAGCAGTCTCTTTGGAAGAAGGAAGTTTAGGCAGGGAAATTAAATGAACCATTTTGGAAAACCTGTCCACAATCGTGAGTATGGTGGTGTTACTGTTGAACATGGGTAGACCGGTGACAAAGTCCAATGAAATCTCCACCCTGGGATGGTGTGGCACCTTAATGTGACTAGAGAGTCCATGTCGAAATGCGTCAAACAGGACCCGATCATTCCAACCACTGTCAGCAGCCAAGGAACTCCATGGCGTAATCGGAAACCTGCTGCTTCCCCTGTCGGATGCTTGTGAGGGCTCTGGCGGCCTCTCGGCCCAGAGCTCCGTGATCAAAGAAAAAAAGCTCCAGGTAGTGAGAGATCGGAGACTCACTAGCCCATGCCTCTACCAGGCCAGAGAGATATGAAATCACATATGCTACTTTAGCGCGCTCCGTGGGGAAGGAGGCTGCCTGTAGCTCAAAATGTAATCCACCCTGGGTAGTATGTTTGTGCAGTCCTCAAGTATTTGTGTATTTCTTTTTTCCCTCTGTTGGAAAGAAACTGTTGAAAAGTGGAGGCAGTGCATCCTCAGGGCAATTTGTATCTACCTCTTCATCATTTCATCATCCTTATTATTACTGAGGTCGTAGTGGGTGCTGGTGGCGGTGTACTGAACTTAGGTTGGGAAATTAGCACCAGAATATAACTAAATAAACAAGATATTAGGAACAATTGTTGACATAATGTACACAAGAACTGAAAATGTCTTCAACCATTTATTTGGATGTTGAATGTTCTGAGGGTTCCCCCCCACAATGCTAAAGTGGATGTTGACAGTGACAAGTGTGTTGTTAGATGCTTAGACCATTATGCCAAAAACATTTAAAACGGCAAGTATTGTTAAACCTTAATATTAACAACGTTTTATTAACGTTTTTGTGCTGCATCAAGGCAGGTTACAACTGTTAGTGTTGGACCATGCTGAAAGTATGGTTTATTATATGTAGCTGCATCTAATGATGTTTTTATATGGGAGAGGAATAGGATCACATGTGAAAAATGTACTGATTTCTGACAAGATGTGAATTATTTTTTTGAGTTCTGAGATTAAAGTCAGAATACTATGATTAAATTAGTTTAAATATTAGGTTTGATTACATAACTCTGACTTTAATCTCAAAATTCTGACCTTTTTCTTACTATAGCTCATAAATAGAAATAATAGCATAATAAATATTACAAATAAGTCTTTAAACATATATAGGCTTTATTCATAGGTTTTAAATATTAGGATGTATATTGAACTGACTTCTCCAATATATAATAAATATAGCAACTTCAAATCAACCCATATCAATTTCAATTCTGAAAATAACGCCCCACCCTGAGTACGGATATTCATACAGATGATTTAATTGGTTAAACAGATAGAGATGATGGTGTACTCGCTCATCCCTTACACATTACCTCTGTATCTCTTAACAAAAAATGTTTTCATCCCTGAGCTTGTAGGTCATTCCTTACAAATGTACTTTTAAAGACAAACAAAAACTCAAACAAAAAACAAAGTGTATGTTTACGGTTCAGAGTTTATGCATAAATACTGAGCAAACATTAAGTGGCAGAGAGATACAAATTGCAGTAATCTTTTTTGCTGATGTTTGGCCCTCCAGAAACGGGACCTGGGGACTGGGGACCTCGATCAGACACCACATCCTTCGGGAACCCATGTATCCGGAATATCTGTGAGAAAAGCACCTCCGCCGTCTCTTTAGCCGACGTAAGTTTAGGTAATGCAATGAAATGTGCCATCTTACTGAACCTGTCAACCACCGTCAGGATGGTAGATTTGCCCTCCGACATGGGCAGTCCGGTGACAAAATCCGGAGAGATCTCTGCCCAAGGACGATGTGGCACTTGTAATGGCTGTAGTAGGCCCGACGGCGGTTGACGAGACAACTTGTTGCGTGCGCATACTGGACAGGCGGCCACGTGCTCCTTGACCGTCCTCTCCATGGACAGCCACCAGGAGCAAGCTCCAGGATGTCAGGAAACAAGGGAAGTGTGGGCCCACTGGATCACCTGCGGATACAAATGCTCCGGAACAAACAAACGAATGTTGGGAACCCCCTCAGGAACTTGAATATCCCTGATGGCCCTCCTCCTCAATTCCCCAGGTTACTGCTCCTACCACCCGAGAAGGAGGGAGCACGAATGACGGAGGTCTGGGGTTAGGGTTGGGGTCAAAAAGGCGGGACAAGGCGTCAGCCTTAATGTTCTTCGCCCCCGGCCGATAGGTCAGGGTAAAGTTGAACAGAGTAAAAAACAAGGCCCAACGGGCCTGCCGGGAATTCAGTCTTTTAGCTGACTGAATGTATTGTCGGTTCTTGTGGTCAGTAAGAACCAGGAACGGCTGCTCGGCTGCCTCCAGCCAGTGTCGCCATTCCTCAAGCGCCACCTTGATGGCAAGTAGCTCCCTATTGCCGACATCGTAGTTCCTCTCTGCTGGTGATAGTTCTTTAGACAAAAATGCACAAGGGTGCAGTTTGTTGTCCAAACTGGAACGTTGGGAAAGGACCCCCAGTCCTATATCTGAAGCGTCAACCTCCACCAGGAACTGTCGCTGAGGGTCAGGTAGGATCAGGATGGGCGCAGAGGCGAAACTCCCCTTGAGTCGTTGGAACGCCCTCTCAGCCCCCTCGTTCCAACAGAAACGGACGGATATAGGGGTGCGGCAATAGTGCTGTAGCCCCATATGAATCTGCGATAGAAGTTCGAGAACCCCAAAAACCTTTGGACCAGTTTTCGACTAGTGGGGACAGACCACAGAGTGACCGCACTGACTTTCACCTCATTCATCTGGATACTGTCCTCCGCAATGATGAAGCCCAAAAAAGAGACCGTCTTGACGTGAAAATCACACTTCTCAGTCAGGCAGTCTCTGGAGTACCTGGCTGACATGTCGAATATGGGTCTTCTCATCTGGTGAAAAAATTAGAACGTCGTCCAGCTACACAAAAACAAAACAGTTGAGCATGTCACGAAGGACGTCATTCACAAGTGCCTGGAAAACAGCTGGGGCGTTAGTTAGCCCAAAAGGCATGACCAGATACTCGTAGTGGCCACTGGGGGTATTGAATGCTTTCTTTCATTCGTCCCCCTCCCTTATCCTCACCAAATCATACACATTGCGTAAGTCCAGTTTGGTGAATATCTTGGCTCCCTTTAATAGTTCAAATGCCGAAGATATGAGTGGGAGGGGGTAGTGGTTCTTTATCGTAATTTTATTCAAACCACGATAATCGATGCAGGGTCGTAGGGTCTTGTCCTTCTTCTCCACAAAGAAGAACCGTGCTCCAGCGGGTGAAGAAGAAGGACAAATTATCCCGGCCTTGGTCATATCTGGAAAGTCTCTCTCCGGGCTCTCCCTGGTCTCCCTTTCAAATGAGGTGATCCCTAGATCACGCCTCTGGCTGGCCGGAAAACACGTGGTGGAACACGTCTGGTGCCATCCCAGTATCACAACGCTAGCCCAGTCTATGTGTGGGTTGTGTTGGACGAGCCAAGGGAATCCCAGGATTAATGGATGTGAAGGAGAGTTGAACACGAGTGTCCATCTGCCATGACTAGCTGGACAGGGTGAGTGATGTGGGAGACCTGACAAAGTAGTGGGTCATCCAGGGCCTTGGCTTCCAGTATCTCGGGTAGCGGGTGTAGTCCTCAACCCATGCTCCTCGCCAATCCCTCATCCATGAAGCTCTCGTCTGCTCCGGAGTCAATCAAAACAGGATGAAGGAACGGATTTACCTGGCGAGATGAGTCTGGCTGGTGTAAAAATGTGAGAGGGTCTTTCCTTGGAGACTGTTCGGCTCACCAGTGCCCTCTTTACTGGTGAGCCTGGTCTTTTAGTGGACATCTAGCCACAAAATGTCCCAACTTGGAGAAATAGATGCAGCGGCCCTCCCTCATCCGCCGTTGTCTCTCTGTCTGAGACAGCCTGGTGCGTCCCACCCGCATCTGCTCCTCAGGTTCAGTTACAGCTGTCGCATAGAACGGCCTCTGTCTCTGGGGTCCCACTGAACCCTGGATTGACCCTTGATTGGGAACGCGCCATCTGTCGTCTCCACTGGCTGCGGTTGCTGACAGTCTCTATTCCCGTTCCCTCTCAGGAGTCGATTGTCCGGATGGACATGGCGATAAGAGAGTCCAAATCATTCGGTAACTCCAGCGGTGCTAGTAGGTCCTTGATGCGGTCTGACAATCCACCTCTGAAGGCGTTGAATAATGCTCGCTCATTCCAACCGCTGTCGGCTGCCAATGTCCGAAACTCAACAGCTTAATCAAATGTCTGCCAGTTACCCTGGTGAAGACTCGTGAGTGCGCGGGCCGCCTCTCAACCAGGAGCTGTCTGATCGAAAAACTTCCTTAAAGTCTCAAAGACTGGAAAATGGGTGCCTCTCTGGCCCATTCTGCTGTCGCCCACGCTTCAGCCCGTCCGGATAGGTACGAGATTACGTACGCCACCTTGGACCGCTCTGAGTTCGAAATGAAGGTCACACTGCGTTAGAAACGCTCTGCAATTCTCAGAATCTCCTGAAAAACGTTCAGGCCGGGAGAGGTGAATCATTGGGTGAGTAGCACTCGCGATGACGATTGGGGCGGCTGCTGCTGCTAACTGACCCGTAGTGTTATGCTCCCGTGGGGTAGTAGTCGAAGGAAGTAATGCCTGGAGGTGTGTCCCCAGGTGTTGGAACTGTCTGGTCAGCTGCTCCACCTGATGACTGGTGGTACTCTGGAACACCGTCTGACCATCCGTCAGGGATCGAACTCCTACGAGTCTCCGAGTCGGCTGAGTCCATGTTATTGCCCAGTTCGTACTGTAACGGTACGACCAGTATGCACGGAGAAAGGGACTCAATAGCACGACTCAGAGACAGAACGATGAAGATGCAAATATATTTTACTAAACCTTGGCAGTTTAGCTGATACACTCGCAGACAGCGATACGTACAAAACATACAAGGATAATCCAGGGGCAGAGTCGGGTCACAGAAACAGGGTCGTTTCACGGGTAGGTCTTCAGGTCTACAACACAAAACATCTGTCGTGTTCTTTTATTTAGAAATAGAGACACATAGAAATCAATTTCAGAAAACTTCTCTTCATATTAACTGTATTTATTCCATGATGATATGGTACGCATTGCAAAAGTACTTAGCTGAGGACCGCCCCATTTCACTATTCCACAGACCACATTTAAGTTGTTACTCTGTCTCACAGATCCATAGAACGGCCACGATCTCTTGTTTACAACATCTTTTATACCTGCCGCCTTTTGGGTATATTCTTCTCCCGTTGGGCCTATTGGCCCCTTGTTGGCACTTAGGCGTGTCCACGCCTCTTAGCGCTTTTCTGCTCCAATCAGATCTTCAGTCACCCTTTTAGGTGGTGTACTCTTCCGTTCCACAGTTTACAAATATTGCATGTTATTTCACAGTAGGTTGGCCACTATACTATGCGTAGTCACTTAATTCAAAAACATTTTTCATATCACATTTAATACTTCTAAATAAGGACACAATAAGGCACATTGTAACAGCTTATATATTGATTATTCTCACACATCTAACAAACGGGACGGGACCTGATATTCACATCAAAGACGTCTGTGTGTTGTGTTGCAGAGATATCTGCTGAAGTTAGCATGCTTACAGCTAGCCCCGCTCCGTCTAGTCTGTAATACCGCTTGTTCCTCTAGAGGTGATAGTGAGTCAGTGTAGCACCAGTTTGCCTCAGTACAGAGGGAGAAGAAGTACAGCTGCCTGACTCAGGCAGCCTCAGGGCTCGTCTACATCACATCCATGATCCCTGCACGTTTGGATAGTTTGTTTTGATTAAATCCAAAGTGGCAGAATCAACAAAAGGATTTGCACCCTCGCTTTGTCCTCACCATCGGCGGGAGGCTGCTTCACCGGGAGTAAAGTGTGCGTCGGCTGAGAGACGGACATATCTTCTGTAAGCGGTCAGCAGACAGCTCTGATTTAGCCGATTCACTGCCGGATCGTCAAACTTTCTGTTGCTGCCGTTACACAGGTTAGACTCAAATCTCCATCAGCCCTGTGACTCGTGACTCCCGCTGCTAGGATATACGCCGGCTGAATCTGAGCCGCCGGAGCGGCTGCACACGCCCCTCCGGGATGCCGTTCCCTCGTCTCCGCTGCCCCGGACCAAAGCCAACATACAAACTATCAAAACATAACATTACACGGAGCATACAACCCCCAGTGCCACAGGAAACACAGATTATAAAATAGCAGACCAGCTGTCAGAGTTTCAGCAGTCTGGTCTAATGAGCTGACTGGTATGCTGAGAGACAGACAGATAGACAGACAGACAGGCTTACACAGTGTGAAGAAATACACCATCAATTATATCAACACTAGAAGAGAGATACATATCTGTTGAATACAATACACAATATAAAGAATACACTATAATACTCTAAAACTTAAAATATAAGAAATATGACAAACTACTACAACTAAAATATAAACAGGTTAACATACTATAGTTGTTTTTTAATGACTGATGGTTTTGATGATTGATGAATTTATTGAATGGATCCAGTAGTAGAGGTGAAATACTGCCCTCTATTTCTTTGTAGCAGCTGGCTCGGAACTACACATTGAACCTTTAAAGCATGTTAAAGGGTTTCAACAAGATTCTTGTTGAAACCCAAAAGAGAGTTAAAGTAAGTCAAATATAAACCTGGAAATTAGCACAATATGTCTCCTAAATTCAAAAATAACTTTCCCAATCAGAATCTTCAGAGAGTACTGGTATTGCATACCAGTCATCGGTAAAATGCAAATCTATGTGACCTCCTGAAGAGGGAACCACCAGCTCAACACATCTGTCAGTACTGGGCAACAATGAAGCCGAGAAAATAGCCTTATAAAGTGTTTACCGGGTGAAAGAACATCATTTATCCAGGTTATGACATTTCAAAAGCTCATTGTTGACATCACTTGCTCTCATCAGTTGATCTCATTAATGATTAACATGTGAAAAATGCTCTGGGACTATGGAACTTTCCTAAGCAAAGATAATTAATGATGTATTGTTTACACATCAAACATACATTTCTCATTCATTTTGAGCAAATATGTTTTCTTTTGAGGGTAGCCAACAATGTATCTGTGATGTAGAGCTACATACAGTGCACACGTGGCAGTCAAACGGCTGCCTTATCACATCAACAGCTGTGGAAAACTACAGCACACTGACCAATACTGACCTCTTTGCATTGAAAAGTATTGGGGACATAAGTGATCAGATGATTCAGTTAAACATATGCCATTTTAGACAATTTAAAGGGGGGATCAGTATGCAGTAGATAATTAGGGCAGGTTCGGGGGAAATTAAATTACTCAGCATAAAATGCACAACGTGTACCGCACAAGTAACATTCATCCATATATGCATCACAGGCACTGCTGCAACACTGTGTCAATCCAGCAATGCCAATATCATGTCTCCTGCTGAAAGCACCAGTGCATGTCAGTCAGCCCAGCAATAACAATATCACTCTCCTAAAATATGGAACATTAACAACAGTAGCTAAAGATAATAAACCAACCTTACCATTTTTTACAAGAGTTCATGAGTCAAGTTCAACCCATCGTGA
>CALSBV010007450.1:8843-22884 GCA_943590825.1 Bovichtus diacanthus | reverse complement strand
GCTCAGCTGGAGGCCAGGCAGCTGGATGGAATCAGGTAATTAGTCGCGCAATAAAAACACGCCGATGACCTGGTTCTGTCTTGCAGTAGGCTGGGTTCATGGTAGAAGAGACCGCGTGGACGGAAGGAGAAGGAGACGGAGACGGAGACCGAGACGGAGACGGAGACGGGAAGAACGTCCAAGCCGCCTCTAATAAACTGTCTCCTCTTGTACAGAACGCTCCCTGTCTCGTTTCTCCCCCTGTGGTTTCCCTGTGTGAGCGCATCGGCTCACAGTATACTATGCAGGACTATCCTAAAAAACAAACAAGGCATAGATATAGGCGCAGGGGAGGTCTGGACTTTATCAAAACGTAGCAACCAGGTAACATCGCTGTCTCCGTCTCTCTCCTCTGCTCTCAGTCATGGATGTCTGAAGAGCTGCAGGTCGGTGTGTCTGTTTGACTGAATGCGAGGCAACTTTAGCTTTTAACTGTCACCCGGCTCTGTGACGTTTGGGATTAACAAATCATATTTCTTAAAGTATTCTTCTCTGACATTATTATATTTGTCACATTTTAGAGGAGCCATTGAGACGGGAAGGAGGGGCCAGCTTTGAATGTTGTGTTTACAAACAGCAACATACAAATTCCTGCATAGTATGCCTTTACAGTTTTTTTGCAGTTGCTAAGCACTAAGCAATACTTAAGATACATTTAAACTCTTAACAGAGCAACACACCTGCATCACACAATTAGCCAAACAGTTAATTGTGTGCTCAAAAGAAGATTGTGTTCATAAAAAAGAAACTCTACATTTAAAATTGCAAAAAAACTTTCAAAACACAGCAAACCTGACTTCATACGAAATCCTTCAACTCTTGCGCATGTTTTCTATCCTAGAGGACATTTAAGTCAATCACAGTAAGAGTTGATGGCAATACAAAACCTGCATTAATTTCAATTGTTTCACAATATGAAATCCATTGTTTTTTTAAGTCATTTTCCTTCTACTGTAACACCAATCTACATTTCGGATGAGTGTGGAATGTATGCATTTTTGGCAATATATTATCTAAAAGTGAATGATTTATCTTTACTTTATAGGATGTAGAATAGAAAAAAATACCAAGTGACAGAATTGCTACAATAAAACGTCATTACTTGCTGCTAGTGATCAGCAAAATGTCCTACATACATGGCCTTTGGTTTCAAATGTGTAAAAAATATATATATACAAAAATACCAACAAAAAAAAATTGCACAGTCTTGTCCTGTAATCTATATGATCTTCAGCATTTGGCCACATGTTCAGCTACTCCTCTCCCTGGTCCTCTTCCTCTCCAAGGCATTTTTGTTCCAACTGTGCCTCTCTGTGTTGTTCTGTATCCACATTGAACAAAATCAATCCAAAAAAATCCCCTTTTTACTATATGTGTATGTCCATGTAATTGAAAGAACTTCAGCATCTGGTTACGTTTTTGATTGAGTTTGGAATTAGCTTTGGTTGATCTATTTTTACAAAGTTTTAATTCCCTATTTCTCAATGTTTTAATAATCTGCTCATTCAAAACATCAGCCGTTTTAAAATAGCTTTCGAGCTGCTGTAGTTGCAGAAGCAGAGGGTTTGTACTATGTTGAAGATTTTCATTTCCAACATGATGTGGGAAAGAACGATCCATAGTTTTGGTAATGAGTAATCTTGTAAGAAAATGTAAGCAATTTATAAACGTGGTAATTGACTGCATATTCTGTAAAAACAACATTAATTGTGGTAATGGTATGTTGTGTTTAGAATTAGAATTTTGGCATCCTTACATACAGTAAATGGATGCTGCAATTTTCATGTTGAGACATTCCCTGCTCAGCGACATTGCTTTTGAGTTTCTCCACAAAAAAGTTTCAGGTCACGCACGCACGCTCACGCATGCACACACACACACACACACACAGACAGACACACACTCCGTTGGCCATTGGGAAGAATTTGGGGTTCAGTAAATAAAATTGTTGCAAATAGGAATAGGAGTATTATATTACAAGAGATACTCCCAACACAAGTGACATTACCCTGGTCCATTTTATGACCATTTACTGAAACATGAACTAACACATATAATTAACTAGCTATATTTACAAACCTATATACAAGTATCACTGAAATATGAACTTCAACACGTTTATGGTCCCTGTCTGGTGGCTGTTCAAAAGTAGGAAAACACAGAGACAGAAACAGACACATTTTATTCTCCTCTTTGGAAAATGACAAAAATTCATCACGAAGTCCAGGAATGTAACTATTGAACATCACAGACTGATGCTGTGCAACAGTGCGAGACCATTCTGATGTGGAATATGTTAAACTGCATAGACAATTGTTTGTTCACATAAATGTATTTAGTCAGCTATGATTATGAAACTTAAATAAATATGAAATGTGTCATACACAAAGCATCTCCTAACACTTGAGAAGTTCTCTATAATGTACATGCAGTGCCGTAATTACACATGTTGACCACTAGATGTCCTCAAAGTTATACCAAATGTTGTGGCAGTCGTAGAAGGAGAGCATGTGCATGTGTTGTCGGAAATATCATCAGTAAATCTTTCAACCATGGAGAAGCCAATGCAGTATTAACTGCAGGGGAGCTAAATGAGGGCGTTTTCTTTTGTATCCGTATTACCAAGAAACCATTATGGGGAGAAGCTATAGAGTAGGCTAAATACTAAAGTGATTCAGTCATTGTAGGACTCTTCCAGCTTCTCACTTGGGTCCTGAGTTTAGGCCTATAGATAATAGGCTACAGGAAGGAGCACCAAACGGCTGCTGAAAACTAGGCTAGGCTATTTTATTTGTTTTCTAATTTCACCCTTTTGTACCTTTTTTTTTATAACCATAGGCTATAAGAACATGTACAACCCAATATTTCCCATTGGCCTAAAATAGCTCCGTACCACTTGACATGCGAAACAGGCCACGTGCAACCCCCCCAGAGCCAGGCTGTCTCTGTCTCTGTCACAGGATCCCTTTGGTTAACCTACAGGACAGAAAGCCCTCACAAGGTAGGCAATGGAAATGAATGACTGACTCTGCTGAAATGAAGTTTCCTTTTATTCAAGATTTCATCAAACGAAGACAAAAGTTTCCTACCCTGGCCGCCGAATCCTAACTACCAGATCACTAAAGCCACTATAGCCTAATTTAAAAAAGAAATCAGTTATTTGAATTTAGAATAATGCATTATATGTGATAGTCCATACACCCTACGCCATTTATTAGTATGCTACAACTATACCGTAGGCTAGTTGATCAAATTCCAAATGCTTATGGAAATCCAGATAAACGCAAACTAATGACCATACTGGAATATCAATTGCAAAACGCACATCTGATCTAAAATTAAATGGATAATGTACAATGCAATTAATGCTCAACTTTCAATGAATCGTTGATTTGTAATTGCTACTATTTAAATGATCAAACTTAATTAATCAAGTGTCACTAAAGCGAATATATACTTGTCAATATCTCGCTAATGGCATACATAAACCATGTTAGAGGTATGAATCTCAGATAAGCGCAGGGCAGAGGTGGAGCCAAACAAAGCTCAACAGAGCCTGTCTTCTGCATCTGTATGCACTTGGTGTATTGTGTGCAAACGTTAGGTTAAGAATCACCAGGAAATAGACCTGCCATTTTCCTTCAAAACCCTAAATCCATTTAAACGATGATTTAAACCCAGCAGAGGGAGGCGCTGTATAATACTGGACGGAGTTCAGTTCAGCGTGGGAACCAAAGTAAGCGAGAACGAGAGCTGCAGCCATGGCTGTATCAAGGTAGACACATTTCATGACTGGAAGGGATATATATGTTGACTCACAAATAAAGGCTCGAACTAACCCTAATCCCAAAGTTGGTTTAAAACAATGCGTGGTAAAGCCATTTACACGGTTTGTTTGTCTTTACCACAAATTAAGCCTTGGACTAGTACATAACTTCATTTGTAGTGAAGAATGTTTGGGGACTACATTTGTAGCAGAGCACCAACAGTTGTAGTTGTGAAAGAGTGTGTAGTTGTGAAAGTATTCATATAAATAAACATACTGTTTTATTAATAATATTAGCTGTTCGTTGTATCACTTTCTAAAAGTAAAGATGGCAATAACTCTGAAGGAGGAACTCGTGCTAGTAGTATTTCATTGTCATCGCTTGCTTTTCTTAAATGCTCCTCAATTGAGCTTTTATTGTGGAAAACTGTGTCCGGAAGTAACATCTATTTTTATTCTGCCTGTCTATCTAATGTTACGGTATGTGAGAAAGACTTGTACGGGAAAGGGAGAAAAGACTGTAGACGCGAGGGGTCGATTATAAGACTGGGTTCGTATCTCAAAGTCATGAAGATCTTATGAATGGTTCGTACTGCAGGTTCAGTCAGTATCTTAAACTAAAGTTGTATGGGATGTTGTCTCCCATTAGTTAGTTAGTTAGCTAGCAAGCTAGCCTGCAATCGAAACGTAACCCTGCCGGTGTCTCATTATTCCGTCTGTCTCTCTTGTCTCCAGTGTTGTCAGGTGGCACAGAGCCTTTGAGGATCGACACCGTCCACAGCACCCACGCTATCCCGCTGGATTTGGAAACGTTTGTGTAACGGTGACCGTGTATTTGCTCTCCAGGATGTCTGGACAGAGCATTACAGACAGGATAACCGCCGCTCAGCACAGTGTCACTGGCTCGGCGATTTCTAAAACTGTTTGCAAGGCAACCACACATGAAATAATGGGACCAAAAAAGAAACATTTGGATTGTAAGTATACCATTAATTTCGTATTGCTATAGCTGTAAACTGTTATATTTCAATTTGTCTCGTCTTTTTTTTTTTTGTTTTAACGTCGGAGCCTGAACGCTGTGTCTTGGCTATGAGGCCTGCACATACATGTAACTTAACGCTAATGTTAAATTAACTTCACCATGCTGTGGTAGTTCGTCAAACGTTACTATTAAATCGAATCTACACGTTTCTACAAACATTCAATGTATAAAAGTCTTTAATTGTATCCTAAATGGTAGATCACTAACCGTTTTGGTAATTGACAAGCAGTTTGCCAACGATATGGGCTCAGTGTTAGCAGCTTGGGTCCTTGTTCATGCTAATTTATTGTAACTCTTTAACATTTTCCTTTTAAACTATTTTCCACTTCCTCTTGACGGCCACATTATTAACAAACCCAAATACTTTAATCAGAAACCGTGTTGGATAGCTAGCTCTGGAGAGAGTGATGGCAATACAAAATGTAACAAGTTAACACAATAATTAACTTTCTTAGTTGTAAATGTTAACTTGTAAAGCCTATAGAATAATATTTTTCGCCTGAATTGTCATGTATCACACTTTTTAAGTAATATTTCTGCAGGAGGGAGCTAGCAGTCTATTCCAAAACTAGGCATTTAATTTGAAATAGTAGCTGCCTGCTGTAACTTGTTGAACTAAGTTGACCCCTATACAGTCATAGCATTATTAAAGGCATACAAGTTAAGTGTGATTTTAAAAAAGTTTTTAGGAATGTCACATGAGGGATGAGGAGTTTGTGACTGTATTAGGACTCAGATCACTTAAAGCTCAGCTGTATATTCTGTGTAGGGCAGCAATTCTAGTGCCTGTTGAGTACTTATTTCAGGAAGTGATTGTGGACTTTACAGCTTTATCAAGAGCACGCAAGTGAATACATATTCAGTAGGGTCATGACCAGATTCATTGTCATCATCTTTCAGAATAATGTTATATTTGTTTTGAGCCGTTATTTATAAAGGGATCCATGCAGCTGGATGGACTTTAACAGTCATTCTCTTTTAGAGCATTTGGAGAGGTTTGGTTGCTGGATAGTTGACTCAGCCTTTGCACTTCCTGACCTTTTGGGTAATGTTTGAGTCTGTATCTTTTTTCATGGCCTCCATTGAGCTCTCAGAAGCTCCCAAGTCAAACAGATCACATGCATACATTTCCCTGTTTTCATTTTTTTAAATTAGTTTACAATCGGCATGAATAGGATCACATGAAGCTTATGACTCCTAAGAGCATTGAATACTGGTTCTCCTATTAAATTTGCTGAAAACCCATTACTACATTGTAACTTGCAAGATTTTGTCAGGTTTTATTCATTGCCCTTATTTGTGAACCAGTATCAACAGGGTTAACCATGGACTATCAACTTTGTCATAGTCAGAGTAGCTAAGTCAACTCAAGTTTTCAGTGTAAAAATAAGTACTCTCAGACAGTTGAACATGAATGTGCTGCTTCTATGTATAGAAGAGTGAAAGCATTATATTAGGGCCTTTTTCAGTTATAATAACTGGCTCTGCGACAAACAGTATATTGCAGTATATCTCAAACCTAAGAGAGATAGCCAGTGGGTCTCTAGAGGCTTCAGTTCAGCTGTTCCACATATCACCTGGATGTCTAGAATCAGCAAGCTCACTGGGATGTGGCCTTATTACTGCAGACTCCATCATGTGTGGAACAGCTGAACTGAAACCTCTAGAGACCCACTGGCTATCTCTCTTAGGTTTGAGGTATTTCAAGAGGGCTGAAGGGTGCAATTGTATTTGGAGTTTCCTGACATGCCAGCAATAGCCCTGATGTGTCTAGCTGCCATTCCTGTGTTCCTCTTGTCTGGACTCCAGGTGAGATATGGCCCTTTGCACTGTCTTTGTTGAGTTTGCGCTGGACCACAGTTCACATTCTTTAACACAGGCATGCTAGATAAACGCAGTCACATCATTTAAAAGAGACTCTCGGGATGAGTGGACGGTCAACAAACCTCTGCTGCCAGCTTTAGCTTATTGACTTGTGTGTTTGTTTAAAGAAAATCTGAAATTACTTCTGGGAAAATTTGCTCCAACTAGGTTTAGTGCAGTACATAGCAGCTGTGTCCTGTAACTACAGACTTTTGGACATGAGGTCTTTGTAGCTCCACAGTTTTGTAATGTATAGTATTTCTTCAACTCAGAGTTGCTGTTGAATAGTGGGCAGCCCCAATGCATGGCAGCAATCTTTTTGTCCAGGTTAATATTATGTAAAGTTCATTACACCCTGCTGTTAAGGTGTTCAAAGGTCTCTGATGAGGTAATGAATATATGAAGTCAGCAGTGGCTGTTGACCTTCGGTACTGGCAGAACAATCTTGACTCAAGTGGAAATTCCCATAGGATCTGTAGGCAGATGAATGGGCCCTGTGTATCCTGTGGTCTGTGTGCATTATTGTTATTTTGTTACTTTTGCAACAGAAAAGTGAGGGAAGACTAAGGACGCGCTTGTGCTCATGTTGGGAAATTATTTTAGGCAGATGTGGAATTCAAGTGGAGTATACCACTTCCTTTAGAATATAATCATTGGTCCACACAAACCGTAATGTCTCTAAGAAAACTAGAGAATTATAAAGCTGTAATGCTCATTCTGATAATGTAATGACTTTGTTTTCACTCGAGATGAACAGCCATGCAGTAGTGATGCTTACTTAGCAGTTCTTGTATACCTGAGTTTTAGTCAAAGGCTGCATGTGTGAAAAGGGGCTGATGATTGGAGGTTTATTACAGGCTACACCTCCAACAACACATTTGTACCACTTCCTGTTACAGGGTGCAGAGGGCTCTGCTAATGGGTGTTGTCGATATGTGTATATTTAGCGTGTGCATTGTTTATTTCCTTTGTTATATCAAGGGCACATTTATAATTGAGACTTATCAAATACTCAAACAGAGGGGTCTATTTAAAACCTAAACTAATCTGTTTTTGTATTAAAACCTTTTCAAACATTAACTGGCTGAACTTGTTTTAGGAATGACAATTTATTAAAAGCAAGTAATGTTGAGAAAGCCCCCCCTCTTCCACCTTTTTGTTCACTGCCACAGTTTGTAGTCTGTGAGGTTATTGAGTGAGGCACTTGTGTTCAGATAGCAAATCTGTATGGAATGAACTGTGGTGCTTTGAAAGATGTCATTCATGTTTCACCTGTTTGAGTTTGATCACTGGATTTTGGCTTTGGTTTCATCTGGTTCTCTGTTGGCACCATTTAACTCTTGCCCACTGGAATTGTGTGGCCTGTGAGGCAAGTTTACATTACTGGCTCTGTGGTTGGACATAAAATACTTTTATATAGATAAAGTAGTAGTTTTATGACTCATTTGCAGAAATTGTGGATGTCTGAAAGAGATGATGTACTGTTAATTAAATGGTAAAGTGTTTAAGCAGAAGATTTAAGGGCAATACAAAATTGCATTTTGACTTTTTGCTAAAGAATAGAGCAGGTTTGTTTGAGGAGTCGGGAATGTGCAAAATTTACATTGCTGTCATTGCTTTGGCAATTTTATTTGTTCCTGCTTGTGCAGCATGAAGTATTGTTAAATTAGTGGAGGAGAGTGCATGTGTTAAATCCCAATTTTAGGTAAATCATTAGAGAACAAGATGGTCATAACAGTGCTTTGCGGTGAAAATGTTTCACCTCTCCAGTCGTACAATATCAATATCTTTATGTTGGTGGCTGTTCTCTTTCTTCATGAGTTTGTACTCCTTGGAACCTCAGTCGTGTCTATCTGAGAGTTCTTCTGAGCCATAATGGCAGGCGCACTAATATACCTCTTTACCTGAGCGCCCTCCCACATGCCCTGCTACATGGCTTCACCCTCCCCACGCTGAATGCAGTGCCGCACAAGGAGCATGTGACTGCAGTGGCATCAAGTGACGCCCCTTAAAGAGAGTGCTGACACCCTGTCCACCAGCTGAGCTGAATGGAGTCCACTGTGACTCGGAAAGGCCTGTGAGATTTAATTGCACAACTCACACTAGCTATCATGACGCTCATCTCCTGTAGCCCACCAGAGCCCAGTTATGTTTTGGAAAAGCCCTTGTAATCTTGTGACACCTGTCTGTTGTCGGATTCTTTAAATGTAAGTTTCCTAATATTATACAGTATATCTTGACACAGAATGCTTCAACACAAAATAATACCAAGCAAGAACTCTTCCACTGCCCGTCTGTAAAGCAGATTATAGGTAACCCTTACCCTGTCGTACACACCTCTAGCATGTCTCTTGCTAGCTCTCAAATAAAAGCATGCAAAGTATCTGAATTTTGTATTGTTGTGAGAACAATGTTCAGAATAACCGAATATGTGAGGATAGATGTTTCCTGAAGAAGGGAGTATTCCTCTAGTTCCTAAAGCAAGCCTTTGATTGCAAAGGGTAAAAAGCCAACAGGAAGTCATTGCATAACCCAACCCCCTTCCAGAGCCCAGGGGAGCTGAGCTGATCAAATGTGAGATTGGCTTGTACACTGCATGCATTTCCTGGCAATTATGCTGCTGATTACAAGCATACATGATTCTGGAAACCACACTTGGCGACATGCCCTCAACTGTTATACTCATACAAACAATTTATCATGCATACATGAAGTTATCTTAAAGTTCCACAGGATGTCAAAACTGTGCTGCATCTAATTGATAATTGCTTGGGTGTTATCCACAAAAGAAGTACACACATTTGTCAAAGCTGCTAAAGTAAAAGCTTTAATTCAAGTGCTGACTACTGTGTCATAAAGCAACAATTTGTACCACAGATCACTAATTAAAAGTCATTGGGTCCTTGTGAAGGTTCTCTTTTCTAGTAGTTTGTATATTTTGCATTTGGAATCTTGAACATGAAAAGCTTTGTAGCTGCTGTCTAGAGACCTTTTTGAACCAACTTTATTTGATTGTAGGATCTGTTTAATGAAGCTTCTGATTTAGCAGATGCACTAGAGACACAACACAGTACTAATACATGTTACATCTGACTCTTAATGCATTTATTGGGCGTTACTGATTTAATTCATACAATAATATATAGATTTATTTCATTTTAAATTAGAGATGCACCAATAACAAACATTCTAAAATGTCTAACCCGCCGATTCCCATCGGTGGGTGGGGGGGAACGATGAACAGCTGATCCCCTTGCTTACACTGAAGGAGTACTATCTGAAGTCAAAAGTCTAACTGTCCCCACTCTGATCACTTCACCTTGTAGTTGCAGTAAATCCAAGACATTTATTAATCTCCAATATCCCTGTGCCAATGGTATTGGTAAAATGATAAGTGATAAGAAAAAAAAAAACTGTACAGCTAAAATGAGCCTGCTGGCCATACATAAAATGTATACAGGCCATTCCAGCCCACAGATTGTGTGTGGGTTCTATAGGCTTCTTGATACAGTGAATTTAATAACCTTTTAATGTTTGCTTATAGTGGCCTAGCCAACATATGAAAGAGAGATGAAAATAATGTTCTTTTTGTCTTATCTGGCAAACTGTATCTCAGGAATTTTGCTGACATTAAACTTTAATGTAGTATTTGCCAAGAGCTGTGTTAATACTCTTCTTTGGAAATAATTGCACAAGGATGATGAGTTTTAGAAAGCTGCCTTCAGAGAGAATGTATTTTGCTTAGGCTTTTAGCAATTTCAATTCTGTTTCAGTGATACATTTCAGGCAAGTTGGTGGGTTTCGAATAGATTCCTTACCATGGCCATTTCACAAACGGTTACTTTGACACATTCTTAAAATACCACAAGGTAGCTCAACCCAGTCGGCGTCGTTTAGCAGCAGAGGCAATTAAGAGAGACTGAGACGGCGGTCGAAGAAACAAGCCACTGGTCTCTAACCACAATCACTGTTGCAAACTAGAACACTTCCTTTTGATGGGATTACTTTTGAACTGGTTCAGCAGAACAGACATTTTAACTTCATATAAGAACACATAATTTCATTCAGACAGGCTTCATACTGCGGATTTCTGATGAATTGGAGTTATTAGTAGCTTGTTGGGTTTGGTTTCACATATGTTACAAATTGTTCTGTTTCAGATCCAAGCAGCAGTGCTAGCAAAGCTCAATAGTAATGACTGAACTCAAGTCATGGCTTCTTCTTTGTAACACTGAACAAGCTTAACTACTCATTATGCGTTTCATTTTTACCTCATGTCTTTCTTCACCAGTTTGGTCATGCAGACGTGAGCCCTGATCTGAGCCTTGAACATCAGTTCTGTAAATTGATATACTGTTCGCATGTTACAAGAGACCTTTACTGTAATAACTGACTTACCATAAATACTTTAAGTGACTTCACTGGCCACTTAGTCATCCATTTATTTATTTTTCAATTATGAAGGTCTTGTCTCTTTAATTCAAATTATTTTAAAATGCACTGCAACCATGCTAATTTGTCAGTATTCGATTACACACTGAGAGCCTGTGGAAGGACAGCAGGAAAATAAAGAAAAGGTCATGGTTTTTATCTAATCAAAAGGGTTTGCCCTCTATAGATAAGCTATTTAAGGACATCTCAGACTCCGCTTGTCAGGCTTAGCACTGCATTGTCAGATTGGGCTCAACTTTGATCAGTGGAGCTGTAGTTTCTCATCCTCAGCTGTGCTTTGAGTTGAATGTGAACATTAGAATGCTGACCGTCTATACAGACCCTGATATAAACAGCCATGGAATGAAAATCACCACGTGTGAGTCACAACACTTGTGACAGAAGGTCACTTGTATACAGGAATAGGACAAGAAACCAGGGAATTTAATTTGACCTTGTCATAAGTCTTTTCCATTTACATCTCTCATTTCTGGTTGCGTGATGACTTCAGTGGCTTCAGTTGGATATATTTTTAGGGAGCTATATCTTGTCTCTCTGATGAGCACGAGCTGCTGGATGTGATTTTTGCATTTAAAAAAAAAAAAGAAAAAAAAAAGAAACTTCAGGAACACCACTGGATAAAGTTGGTGATGAGTTTGTACTCCCCACAGCCATTTCAGTTGCATCTGAAAATGCCTTTGTTGTCACATGGGTGGCCTATTGTGTATGTAGAAAGCAAAAAGCCTTTTGTGTAGTTTTCAACAAACACTGAGGAGGATTCATAGACCACCCATGTAAACAGGCCTCAATAGATAGCACAGCAGCCTCATACTCGACTGTTAACATGAACTCCAAGCTATTTCTATCGTTTCATTGATGTGGCTGTGTAGAGTGAGGCGGTTGTAAATCTTTCTGCCCAAGTTGTGACCGTCATTTGGTGTACAATATATTACTTAAAAACCTGACTTATCTTTAGTCCAATGTTGGTGCCCTATTTGAACCTGGACAATTTATTCTTTTTTTTGTTTTTTTTAATCTACAGAAATACCACAGCAAATAAAACGCAATTAGAAACACGCAATGAGGATATAAAATGGAACTTGTAAATGTTGCTCTTAATTTCACATCTTGAGGAATCTGTCGAGCCTGGAGAGGATCATTCATCTCCCTTCAAATGTAAAATTCTCATACATATTTACATTGTCTGCCAAGCCTCTTTTTGGCATCTCATGGATATGAATATTGGATAACTGGGATCATTCTCAACAGTTAGTCTGTCACTTGATTTTCTAGAAGAGGACAAATTAAATGCATCCCTTTGGCACCTCATCAAAATGTGATAATATCTGAGTGGTTCCCAACCTGGGGTTCAGAACCCCCAGGGTTGCGAGGCCTGCTTAGGGCTGTAAAACAACTTAAAAAAACATGCATGCATACAGTTGGCATATATTATACAGTGGGTAAAAGTCACCATTTCTCAGTAAATATATTTCTAAAAAGGTGCAATCCACACATGCAAAGAAACCAAAACAGATAAGTTCAGAAATTAAGTTATGTGTAATAAAATGAAATGACATGGGGAAAAAGTATTGCACACACTGACTGAAATGTATTTAATAGTTTGTACAAAAGCCTTTGTTGTAATGACGCTTCAAGACGCTCCTGTGTGGAGGAACTCGTCACATGCGTTGCTCAGGTGGGATTTTGGCCCATTCTTCCACAAACAGTCTTCAAATCTCGAAGGTCCCGTTCTATGAACTCTGATCTTTACTTCTTTCCATAGCTTTTCTATTGGATTCCAGTCAGCTGATTGGCTGGGCCATTCTAGCAGCTTAATTTTCTTTCTCTCTTGGCTGCGTGTTTGGGATCAATGTCTTACTGTAATGTCCACCCTCGTTTCATCTTCATCATCCTGGTAGATGGCAGCAGATTGTTATTCATCCTTCCTTCAGTTATATGAAGTTTGCCAGATGTTCCCACCTCCACACTTCACTGTTGGTGTGTGCAGTGCCATTTGATCTCCAAACATGTTGTGTATTATGGCATCCAAAGAGTTCAGTGTTGGGCTCATCTGACCAGACTATGTTCTCACAGTATTTCACAGGCTTGTCTAAATGTTGTGCAGCAAATTTTAAACGAGCTTCAACATGCTTTTTTTTCAGCAATGGAGTCTTGCGTGGTGAGCGTGCATACAGGCCATGGTGCTTGAGTGTATATTAATATAGTTTTCTTTGAAACACTTGTACCTGCTGATTCCAGGTCTGTCTGAAGATCTCCACAAGTGCTCCTTGGCTCTTGGACTCTTGTGATCATTCTTTTCACTCCTCTGTCAGAAATCTTGCGAGGAGCAGCTGATCGTGGCTGGTTTATGGTGACATGATGTTCTTTCCACTTCTGGATTATGGCCCCAGCAGTGCTCACTGGAACATTCACAAGTTTAGAAATCCTTCTGTCACCAAAGCCATCAGGATGTTTTGCAACAATAAGGTTGTGGCGGTCTTCAGAGCGCTTTGCTTTCACCCATCATGAGATGTTTCTTGTGTGACACCTTGGTGATGAGACCTTGTTAGAGGCATCAGTTGAGGCTGAACCAGCTGATATTAATTTGCACTGACGAGGGGCAGGATTGCTTTCTAATGACTGATAGATGTCAGCTGGTCTCTGGGCTTTCCATACCTTTGTGCACCTCCCTTTCTTCATGTGTCATTCCATTTTATTACACATAACTTAATTTATGGACATCTATGGTTTGGTTTCTTTGCATGTGTGGATTGCATGGGTTGTTAATAGCACCTTTTAGAGAGGTGTGTGTGTGTGTGTGTGTGTGTGTGTGTGTGTGTGTGTGTGTGTGTGTGTGTGTGTGTGTGTGTGTGTGTGTGTGTGTGTGTGTGTGTGTTATG
>CALSBV010007447.1:0-29315 GCA_943590825.1 Bovichtus diacanthus | reverse complement strand
ATAATAAAGTATTTATATTATATATTATATTACAGTCAGACAGACAGTCAGTTCATTAGCCTGCTGAAACTCTGACCCACAGGTGGCATCTTACCTGTGAAAATACTGCAGTCATTGCTACAGTACCTGTGAGTTGACTGCAGTATTTTCACAGGTATGCATGTACACACTGGAAAGTATGCCTGCACCCATGTCTTGAGTTATGGTCTTGATAACCAATAAGTAGGTAGTCCTGCTCTATGGTTATTTCTACTTTAAGTAAAAGTAAGTAGGTATTGTTTTAATGGTAGCATCCTTTTCATATAGTCATGGAGAATTAAACTATGCTACTTTGTGGTGAGAGAATGTCACCTACCTATATTGTGCTTTAGGCTATTAAGTTATCCTACCTAGGTCGGTAGCACATCATCATTTAGACATCTATTATACATGCTGCCTCAAGTACCTTTTGAGAAAATACCCCAACATAAACAAACAGGTTGTACAGGATAGAGCCTCATCATGCTGCCATTCATGCTCTGAAGCAAATGTGGTCAGATGTGACGCATTCTCTTTATCAAATACAAGGGACAATATTATTTGACGTTCTAATTGATCGTATAATAAAAAAGTTATATTACGTGCAAGAATGGCATGTGCCCAATGAAAAAAATATTTCAGCAAAGCCATAACTGAACTCATTAACACGAACTTCCAAGACTTAGCGACGCATTCATGGTGACATATGCGGATATGTATCCTGGAATGATCGCGTGTGATTTAGGAATGTAATGTTAACATTACCATTTGGATAGGGCTGCTAGTATTTATCGAGGGAGGATGCAGCTGTAACGTTACATCAACATTTGTCAGACACTACATAATTATCGACACAGCTAGCGTTAGTAGCTAGCGAGAACAAATCTCCATGACAACCAATGTAAGTTACTAGAGCTAGCCAAGCATCTGAATGAAAAGAGATCTTTTTACTATTGAAGACACGATATGCTTTACGACAGCTCTGCCATTGTCAGTCATCATCCGTGTAACTCATTCTGCATAGCTACGTGTATTATACACTTTGACGTGTTGGGTTGGAGTTATGCTAACACTGATAACTGTTACGTGCAGTTCCCTCTTGGACTTCAGGATAAGTGGATTGCTGTTCTCAACTCACCCGTTTTCCAAAAGGGTTTTCATCGTTGGTTATTGGTGACAGCGAAGACCAGAGAACCACCAAACCAAGAAAAGTCCCAATAACAAGCAAACTCCGTAGAATAAATCCTACTTTCAGCCTCATTTTAGAAGCTCTTCCCAAGTAGCCAGGCTTCCAACAGCTAAACTAGATTAGCTGCTACTGCTACTAGCAAGGGCTGGCAGGATAGGCAGGCGGCTAACAACTAGCGTTAGTTCGCTGCTGGTGTTGTAAGTTTGAACAACAAGGCTACTATTTTGACGACAGGCGGTGGTGCAACCGTGACTTTCCGCTAAAATGACAATTGGTACTCCTCCAGGCTGGTGGAAACTGCTCCTCTTCTGTTCGTAACCCTGTCTCCCTCCTGACAGTTCTCTCTGACCTGCTACTGCTGACACGGCTACAGTGTAGTAGCCCGCCGCGGTTCAGTCGTGCCCAGCTGAGGCACACGCCTGTAGCGGCATTAATTAACGTTAGCTCACCTCACACAAGCAGGGATGTTGCTTGATATATGAATTATTCTGTATTTCAGTATATTTCTTAACATCCATATAGTCAAAAGTTGTCACTCGGTTTCTGACTCGTACATGGAAGCAAGGTGTGAGAAGAGAAACAAGAGGTCTGCCTGGTTTTTCCAACTACATTTGTAAGGTGACGTCCGGGTCAATTATTCTCAGGGCTGTGGCTCATTGTTGTAACGCCCACGTCATATGCTATTGCAGAGATCAAACTCTTTAGTGATTACCATGGAGGGAAGGAAGGAGCAACCAGGAAATGACCATTTGAATATACAAACAATTGGCATTATATTAATAACAACAAAACAAAAACATATTATTATTGTACAGAGAGTTGTTTGTGTAAATGATGTTGTTAATTTCAACACAATCTGCAGACAGCATGGATCATAGTGTGTAGCCTACTGGTAATTTTAGAGCCACATCAGACCTCAAATATGACCTCACGGACGTCATAACATGTTGCTATTCCTTAGACAAAAGGCTTCAGGAAATACACTGCACCTCAGCAGAACTAATGAGTTATAGGCTGCTTCTAAAACCATATGTCTTGGACTGAGAATATTCCTAGACTACTTGCTAAATGTGTTTTTAAGTCTGCAGTCAACCACAAATTATTATTCACAAAATAAAAACCCTTGATAAATAACCTTTTGACAATGTTGATACAATATGCCAACAGTGTAATGACTAAACTGTCATTTGTCACCATATACTGTGTTAACAAACTAATAGTGTGACCCTCCTCCAGACTCACTGCTGTGAGACTGCTGGACAGGTCAGTGAGGTCATGTCACAGATATTTATTGGTATTTACATATACACACAGACACCTGAAGGCCAGCACTTGCCAATGAAAAATAAATTCCAATATTTACAATATGAAATGTTGAGCTTAACCAACATATAAAAACACAATTAGTTCAAAGTCTGGATCAGCTGTCACTATCAGTCAGAAAATCATGTGTCAGAGGGAAAATGTAAGTCCTTTTGAATAAACATTTCAAATAAACAGAGATTGTGCCAGTTACCGCAACACAAAGGCAATGCACTGTGTAGGAGTGACTCTCCAGTGTTTTTGATGTTAAGACATTGTAGTAGCCAAACTGAACTATACAGTTTAAAACCTTGTGATGTGTTAAGATAAAATGTGGTTAATAAGGGGCCTGGCACATCCACATTTCAAATGTTTAAGAAATGGCATCTGAATTGTAGTTGTTCTTCCCTGTTGTGCTGCATGACATCAGATGCATCCTATGTGTGCTCCAGATAGTGAGTGAGCAGGGAAGGGAGAGGAAGGAGGGGGAGCAGCTTCAGTCTGGATCGACCAAGCAAGTTCCTGATCTGGAGACGACACAACTGGCAGAGACTCCTCGGAGAAACTAGAGAGAGACAGAGTGATATCCTCTTACTGTTGTGATAAACTCAGCTTCAATCTGAGTGGTTCCATGCACCAGTATTGAGAATCATTGCAGTAGAAGATATTGCAATACCTTCGAATGTCAGCAGCAGCTGTTGTGTTTTTCCACCTGCAGGCGCTAGCTCCACAGGCCGCTGATCATTACTGTCTCTGATGTTGACATCAGCTCCATAGTCCAGTAATAGTGACACCTGATCCACACTGTCCTGTCTGACAGTGGCATGTAGAGGACTGTCCCCTCCTCTGCCAACATTAACATTGGCTCCTAGAGAAGACCCAGACGAGAGGAGAGGAGATATTTCACCTTACATTTAGTAATAGTGTAGATAGAATAGAAAACAACGACACAATATATGACCCCTATACAGAGGAACAAAGTAGAATTGAACCCTTTAAAAGACATCACTTTTTCACAGAGGAACAACCTAGAATAGTGGGTCCAACATGGGAGTCAGGACTTCAAAAGTGGTTTATAATAAAAACAGGTTGATAATAGGTATGAGAAAGAAAAAAAAATGTTTCTGTCCTCTAATTTATTTATTTTTTCTTGTTAAACAGTGCATATGGTCACCTCTTCAGGCCTCTAAAATTCCTACAATTGAGACAACCCCAGAAGGAAAAGAAAATGGCTATGATCAGGCCTTAACCTGTGACAAGGGGTCACAAATAAACATTGCTGAATTTTAAGGGGTCACAATCCAAAAACGTTCAGAAGCTCAGGCTGAGAGCACTGGAATCCATGCAGTAATGTGAAATAACAATAGACAGATGAATCCTGGCATGATTTCTGTGGTCAGAAAAACTTCCAGACTAGTATTAATCTGTCAGGAGTTAAAAGTATGCATTTATAATGCTTCATGACTACACGCATAAAAAACACATAATGCACTATATCATTATCATTGTCATAAAACAGTATAGATGTGACTTATAATAAACTATAAGTGTCTTATAGATGCTCTTGACTAGTTATAAACAAGAGGTTGACTGATGGGCTTATAATACAGTACCTTACCTATACTTTCTATACACACCACAACAATCAACTGTAGTAAGGACTCATAGTATGCTATAATAGTCCATAAGTTACCATTGTATCTGTTAAATTAAGTGAAGTATACATTGATGCGTCCATAATATCATCATTACGTTCCATTATTGTGCATTTTCCGGCATAATAATCACTTATAATGCAGAATAGATTATTTTAAATGAAATGGCAGAAAGTTGCAGTAATTGAGACACACCACTATGCAGCAGAATCTTTGAGCAGGCTGGGTGTCGGTGTAGACAGCTCATGTAGAGAGGAGAGCCCAAGTGGGACACTTCATAGTCTGGATCTGCTCCATGAGACAGCAGGGACTCCACACACTGGCTATTACCTGCACACACACACACACACACACACACACACACACACACACACACACAAAATGATGAAACATTCACAAACTTTCGATGCTGAAGTAATCAGTTTGAATTGAGGTGTAATTGTAAACAGCTTATGTTGCTTTTAATTTGACAAGTTATTGAGCAGTACCTTTGTGCGCTCCAGGTTTTCACCAGGACGTGACCTACTGTAGTTAAAAATTACAACCTGACCATAGACTGTATGTAAGAATGGGACGTAGTCACCGTCACTCTTTAGTTTGTGGACTACGGTTTTAAAGCCTCGAGTTTGGCATTTTGGCTGTCGCCATCTTGGTTTTTTGGAACCAGAAGTGACACGAGAGGGTGGAGCAAAGTACAACCAGACGATGAACAAGGCAGTTTCAGGAGAACAAAATGTTACAATTAACTTTCATAAAGTGAAAGAGTTAAAGTTCGAAGATAAAAACACAGACAACACCCAAACTGGACAAAGCCGTGGTAGCAACTTGTCAATCACAAGGTAGCCCCGCCCTAAAGCATACGCTGCTTTATTGTATATTTTACTCTAAATGGGACCATAATTTACTAAATGAACATCATGCTGTGTTGAAGAAGACTTGAAACTAGCGACTGAGAACATAAACTCATTAGGAAAATGTTTACTGAGGTAATAAATCAAATGAGAAGTAGGAACAATCTCTCATAGACTTCTATACAATAAGATTTATTTTTGCACCCAGTGGAGTTGCCCCCTGCTAGTCATTAGAAATAATGCAGGTTTAAGGCACATCCGCATTGGCTTCAGTTTTCAGACTTGGAGGCTGACCTATCAATGTTCTAGCAGCCTTTAGCTGATTCATTTTGAAAATGCCAGAATGCACAAGTGAGATGAGTCATTCAGACAAAATTCCACCAAAAATCTGGTGATCGGGTGTTTGCTATATTGTAAATGATAGATGCTTGGACACAGAGAATAATCATATTAGGACTACGCATGACCCTGGATACTGAGCTGTTAAATCACACTGCATACAAGGTTCCTGTTGTGTGTGTTTACCTCTCTTGCAGGCTTCGTGCAGAGCTGAGGGGAAGTGTGTGTGTAGCGTGTGTGTGTGTGCTCCATTCTGCAGCAGCAGTTCCATACAACCAACACTCCCAGAGGCACAACAGTTGTACAGAGGAGTGACACCATCGATGGTCGCAGCATTTACCTAGACACACACATTGTGTGAGCAATACAAAAGCAGCTGTTTAATGACAGTGATAATGTGTTTTAAGGTGGACACATGGTGACATATAATAATAGTGGTGATAAGAAGAAGAATACTTACATTAGCCTTAGCATTTATTAATGCTCTGACACAGGCTACATGTCCTGACAGGCAGGCTTCATGGAGAGGGGTCACATGATCAATGGTGACAATGTTGGCGTGATATCCCTAAAAGATCAAAGCACACAGCATTATGACTTAGGAATCACACTGCTCTGTTTGAATGAGTCTTTCTGTTCGACTTGTTTGAGTGAGTCTTTCTGATTTGAATTAATCATGAGTAAAGAATAATGACTGGAGATAGTGACTTGTCTTTAGGGCATGATTTTTGCTGCCAAACTTCATGTAATACAGGTTCTTAAAGTACACCATTGACAGCAAGGATGATGGCAATAGAGTACATGAGGCAAGATAATTTGATGCATTCAGGTTCAGATTCAGATTGCTGGCCAAGCATCAAGCTTCATGTTAATGTCAAATGAAAGTAAAATTATTAGTAAAAACTTATGTGTGGACTGGCAGAGTAATGAAAAATTGATTAAGTATTAAAAAAAAGGAAAACCAGTTCATTCAATGATTGATGATCCCTCATTATCCAACCAGCTCTTAGATAACAATAAGCCATGGGGGTATTACATAGTTCACTGCAGATGTGAAAACGAAACATCTCAAACAAATTAAATTTGAAGATGGCCGCTGAACTTTAAAAATTGTTGAACCAGGATTTCCTCCAGCTGTTTTCAGCATGTTGAACCTGTAGTGGCCTCAAGGTACAATAAGGAGTGTCCAGGAGGACCCTTTAAAATAGCCTACTTACAAATTAGAGATTAAATAAACAAAAATCTTCCAAAAATTGAAGTGATATGCCATCTTAGTTTTTGTAAATGAGCTACAAACATGTATGATAGCATATGAGGATGGGCCTTCTTTCTCGGCATTTCTGCCACGGCATTTTCCGTTTTCACAGTTCAAATATGAGGATATTGTCAATGTGTTAAAATGTTATTTGAGCTGACTTTCCCTTTAATCTTCAACTTTACAACTTTGTCTTTAAATTTTACAAGGTCATAGTCAGGGTCATGTTGAGCAAGTTAACATTGAACATGTCAGTGCAGCTGTTGTGCTGTCCTCTATCTGCACTGCAACGTTATCAGTTATACATTTGTTATAAATGTGTTAAAATGGACTGTACCAAGTGAATTGCACCAGAGAAGAGTGTTACATGCAGAGCTCAAATTTTACATGCACTATTGTGCATATGCATGTGGTGTTTCGAGCCCTGTATGCAGTGTAGTTAGCGTTGAACAGGCTAAAAAAAGAGGACAAGAGCTCAGAGTTTGGTGAGATCTTGGATGGAGAAGCATGTAGGACTGTACAGCCTACAGAGGGAACTGGAGGTGAGTGAACTTTGTAAAACAAAGCTAACGGCGTCTCCCTCAGCCGGCACACATGTGACGTCATTGGTAGTGTGTGTGTGTGTGTGTGAGGACATTGCCTGGGCCAGCAGAGTGCGCAGGGCAAGCAGTCGACCCTGAGAAGCTGCTTCATGGAGAGGGGAGCGATCTGCCCAGGACCCTGGACACACACACACACGTACACACACACACACACACACACACACACACAGACAGACAGACAGACAGACAGACAGACAATGAAACAGACAAACAGTTTTGTTATGTTAATTGTATTATTGTATTATTTAAGATTTGAAAATTGTGGACTTTGGCGACATTGATTTTTGGGCATTTGTCTGCTATTATTTTTCATACATTCTATGGTGAAGAACGACAGCGAAACCTGGGGCCATTTTTCTCGGTGCATTCCCAGAAATGATCTTTTCCAACTATTGCTGAGGCTTTAAATAGCAGTTATGGATAGTCAGGAGAATACTGACATGATTTGCACTCACTCAGTCAGAGGCACCGGGATGAGCTGAATTTTACCAAAACATTTTAACTGCTACAGAGCAAGCATACTTTCATCATCAAGTTAGATATAGATCTAATTTCTCCTTTGTCACTTAGCAAATATATTTTTCATTCCACCATTTTGCTGCATCAAATACAAAGGGCGCTGTGGTGGACCAGCAGCGACTATCAACCACGGAGTCCCTGGTTTGAGTCTTCTACAACATACCCATATCTCCGTCTCCCCATGGCACATCCGGCCACTGGTAAATATAAGACATTTTGAATTAAATGGAAGTGAACGGCCCTTCTGCTTGTCCTTATGTAGTCTGTCACACTTGAAGATTACCTTACCGGCTACATAGAACACTGACAACAAACTTAAATTACTAATAATAACTACAAGCTAACTGAATAAGTAGCTGGATAACTTACTGGCTGCTCGCGGACCAGGCAGAGCAATCTTATCAGAGAATTGAGATCAAACCTAACATTCCAACCTAAACTATCTGCTTAAATAGCTAACTCTCCTCTGAATCTGCTATTAGAAAGCAAAACACGTTTTGCTTTCCACGGCACAAGACTGGATGATGAGGAGAGGTGGGCAGTCAGGGATTGCAAGTCATTCTGCAAGGCCTAAGGAACCCCGGGCATCCCGGGAACAAGCAGTAGAAGAGTCTAAAGGGCTGGAAAGGGGTGACCAGTGAGGTCAGTAGAATGTTACTTGGGCACAGGCCGATTCTTAATCAACCATTGTCGGGTCGTCTGGAAAAGAGTGTCTGTTGCAAGACCTGAAACACCCAATGACTCCAGGATACAACACTGAGGATGTGTCCAAGTATGTGCATCTCAACAGGGAGCTACACCACAGAATGCCTCATGCTTTCCTCTGTGCTCTACTTTCCTTCGTTTCTCATTGCCAGTGCAAATCTTCTTGATAGATTGGTTTGATATTGCCCAACAGTCACATATGATTCTGTCATTGTTATCAACCACTTCCGATATGATGGATGTAGAGCATCCTGATCAGCTACTTATTTGTTGTAGAACTGAACTGTGCTAACCTAAATTATACTTACTTGACCCCATTGTGATATTTCAATCACATTCAAATCCTGCATATTGATATTATAACTTTATTAGTAATAGTATTAAGCCAAATAGACTGCATTTAAATGGCCAAAATCAATGCTGTGGCAGGAAGCATTCATCACAATCGGGGGTAAAGTCGTTTTGTCTCTCTTACTCTCTCACTGGCTTACAGAAACATCCTGAAATGTCAAGAAAAGTTGCTCTAAATCTAGATTTACATTGTCCAGTGCTTTTCAGCAGATCACATTTCAATAAACACAAGACATTTTACAGTAATAATACTGCAGGCAATTCAAAGCCCCTCTGTCATGCCAAGCACTCCTGGACGTGTGGTGCAGAAGGTGGCAGGACACTTTCAGGTTGTCAATTTTGAGAATTGTTTTGCAGACATTACATTTAAAATAATTAGAGACGGTTCAGGATATATTAGAAGTGGTTTATAAAAGCCTTGTTGAGAGTTTTATTTATTCAGTTTGGTATGGAAATCTGAAAGCCAAAGTTAGTGTGGGGCCCAAGTAGTATCAAATGTCAAACATAGGCCTATAGCCCATAAAGTTGCTTGTATAACATTGTATAATATTATTTAGGCGGTTACTTATAATTCTTCACTGATTTTGACTTTTGTAACTGTACGACTGTAAGTATTATATTGTCTATATTGTCAAGGTTTGACCTGCCTCTGGAGCAGATCTCTACCTTTGCCCAGCAGGATAAACAACCTGTCCTTTCACCACAGCAGTATACCGACCTTGACTAGTCAGAATGCCCCAGCAGGCCTTTTTCCTCTCCGGGACGTGCTCGGGTAGCGGCCCGGACTCAGCGCCTCTTTTCCGGGACATCTCCGGAGCCGCTGACGGAACCTCTGGCATCTTCCCAAGGCTGGACCTTCAAAGCGGTCACCGCTCAATAATACTGACTGCAGCAGCGGAGCGCGAGTCAGTATGAACGGACGAGCGGGGTGAGGCGGGGCTGGGAGCTAGTGGAGAAATCTGATTGGCCGAACGGCTTTGTTGTTGTTGTGTTCAACGCACATGACCACCTCACATGCGCGCCCACGTGTGGACGAGAAACACTATTTCTGTCCTTGAAGCGGACTCCACACCATGCTACACACACACACACACAAAGCAAGCATGTAACTATGTAACTTAAGCAGCTGCTGCTGTATATGTACAGTCTGGAGCTACTGACTGCATGCATGCAGCCTCCTAAAGTAGGTCAAACTGTGGCAGCCTCAGTCTGAATTTCATGAAAAATAGGAGCCTAATTCACAATACTTAAATGTTGCAGTACCTCGTGTAAAATCAAGTACAATAAAAGCAATGGACTTTGAAGTTTGAGATTTTAACTTTTCCTTAGTCATCCCCATCTTTTCAGATATGGTAAAGGAATCAATTTCTAATCTAACAGATTCCCATTTCAAATGGTTTCTCTGGCTGGGAAAAAGATTGACACTAACCTTTACTTGATCTGATGGCTTAATTGTCTATTTGGAGCTATAGATTTTATTGAGATATGCATACTTGATCGTGATAAAGGCAAAAACCAATGGAATTGCATAACAAGGAGGGAATCTATGCAAATGTTTCATAAAGAACTAAATATAATTATTGATATTATCTATCTATTAATTGATAGATGTATTTATTATGCAATACAACTTAATACAGTGAAAATATAACACAGAAATTGAGGTTTAACAGCATCAAGCAGGAAGTTGACCCCAAAAAGCAAGAGGTCAGAGAAATGACACATGGTTCGGATTGATTTTAATATAAGGGTATAACATTTGAAGGATTAGCATATTGTAGATTAACATTATATACACACATGTATGATGTAATACTGTACCAAAATAAACTCCTTTTCAAATTATGTTTAAATGTTTTAAATTGTCCCAAATTACCAAAGCATGTTTCAGGTAAAATGGGACAATGTTAAAATGCTATTCAAATGAGTATAACGCTAGTAAATATTATAACCTGATAAAAAGAGTCTTCACATCTATGTCAACACAAAACCACAGATATGTAACCTTCAGCCAACTTGTAAGTAGATAAAGTCATTTTGATGATTTATGAACAGACTTCGAATAGCTAGCGTACAAAGCTCATTGATCCTAATCTCCCAAATTGTGTGTAATAGTGCCTTATAATTTGGTCACATTAGCCAAGGAAGACCGTTATCTCAGCACAGGATTTGACCAACCGGGCTTAATAACAAGTCTAGCAAAGCGAGGATTTCTGATGAGGAAGATGGAATATCAGAAGCTAGCGTTTCAATTTGCAAAGGCCGATGGCCTAAAAGGCTTATCAGGTAGCAAGGGTCGAGCAGGGCACTGTTGGTTTCAGGGATTCATGTAGAGAACCCCAGTCCCAACACGAGGAAGCCAGAAGCCCTTTCTGCAGCCCTGGTCGCCTGCTTCAATTCAACCGTTGCAGGGCAGTGTTGCTATATGGGGGTCCCAACAACACACTGCTCAATGCCATGGACACTGGGTGGGTCAATGTACAGTAGAAGTGTTTCTGGACTGGGGAAGACAATTCATTACTTCCCGACCAAAAGATGACCCCCACCCATATGTCCTTCTCCTGGATGGGCTCGGATTCCATGTGTTTAATTTGGAGTTCTAATGAGACACACACACAGCCAGCAGACATTACAACTGGAACCTGGACTGCTGTACCTTCACTGGGGAGAATTGTGGGCAGATAGATATTGTTTCTTGGATTGTTTCCAGAGGCCTGGAAAAGTGCCGCGCCACCAGTTCCCAGCAACATAGTTGAGGTGAAGACAACCGTTTTTGATGATCTCATCACACTTATGGGAATTGTTTCTCTTGATTTGCATGCCAAGGTAAGAAAATAGTGATTGTATTCATTCAATCAAACATTACAGCAGTGGTCATTTAGAACAGGGTATCAGGTCCTGTCCCGTACGCTAGATGTTTTGTGTTGTGTTTGTACTTCCTGTTTTATTTTGTTAATTACATGTTTCCTCTCGTGTCTGTTGTTTTTATTTCTGGTCCCCAGCTGTTTCCACTCTGTTCGTTAGTGTCTCCACTCTGTTCCTTAGTGTCTCCACCTGTGTCTCGTTATCCCCTCCCACTTCCTGGTGTATATAGTCTGTGTTATGTTTGTCCCTTGTTGCCAGTTTGTCATTGTTCATTCATGTCTAGAGTTCCAGCGTTGTTCCCGTTTTCCGAGTTCCTGATTCCCCGGATTCCCCCGTTTCCTCGATCCTGTTTCCGTGACCTGACTCCGTCTTTGCCTGATCCCTACCTGCTTTGCCGCTATGCTGAAGACCTACCCGTGGATCGACCCTGTTTCTGTGACCGGACTCTGCCCCTGGATTATCCTTGCATGTTTTGTATGTCTCGCTGTCTGCAAGTGTATCAACTATACTGCCAAGATTTAGTCAAATATATTTGCATCTCTGAGTCGTGCTATTGAGTCCCTTTCTCCATGTGTACTGGTCATACCGTTACAGTACGAACTGGCCAATAACATGGACTCAGCCAAATCAGAGATCGTTCGTTCGGCAATCCACGCACAGGGCGCTCGCCTCCACATTCTGGAGGAACAGCTGTCTGCGTAGGAGTACGTATGATCTCTGACGGACGGTCAGACGGTGTTCCAGAGGGTGGACCAGCTGACCAGGCAGCTCCAACAGCTGGGGACACACCTCCAGGCCCTGCTTCCTTCGACCGCTACACCGCGGGAGCCGAGTGCTACTGGTCAATTAGCAGCGGCCGCTCCTGCCGTCATTCCCAGTACCCCTCACCAGATGATTAATCTCTCCCGACCCGAACGCTTCTCTAGGGATTCGGAGAATTGCAGAGCGTTCCTAACGCAGTGTGGTCTGCATTTCAAGCTGCTTAATTTCCAACAGAGCGGTCAAAGGTGGTGTATGTGATTTCATACTTATCTGGATGGGCCGACGCATGAGCTACGGCGGAATGGGCCAGGCAGGCACCCATTTGCCAGTCATTAGGAGCCTTCACAGAGACCTTGAGGTAGATCTTCGACCAGACTGCTCCGGGTCGAGAGGCGGCCTGTGGACTCAACCGGCAGACTTCGGATTATGCTGTTGAGTTCCAGACATTGGCAGCGGATGGAACGAGCGTGCGTTATTCGATGTGTTCAGAGGAGGCTTGTCGGATCGCATTAAGGACCTGCTGGCGCCTCTGGAATTACCCGCAGACTTGGATTCTCTTATCACCATGTCCATCCGGATCAACAACTGACTCCGTGAGAGAGAATGGGAACAGAGACTGTCAGCAGCCGTAGCTCGCAGAGACAACGGACGAGTCGTTCACGGTCAAAGTATCATCCAAGGTTCGGTGAGATCACAGATACAGAGCCCATCCTATGCGACGGTAGTAACCGAACCAGAGGAGCGGATGCAGATGGGACACACCAGGCTGTCTTGGGCAGAGAGACAACGCCGGATGAAGGAGGGTTGCTGCATCTATTGCTCTGAGTTGGGACATTACGTGGCTGGATGTTCACTAAAAGATAAGGCTCACCACTAAAGAGGGCACTGGTGAGCCGAACAACAAACAAGGGAAGACCTTCTTGCATTTTGACACCTGCCAGACTCATCTCTTCAGTCCATTCTCCATCCTGCACTCATCCACTCTAGGGATGACGAGAGTTTTATGGATGAGGGAGTGGCGAGGAGACTGGGTTTGAGGTTACACCCACTACCCGAGGTGTTGGAAGCCAAGGCTCTGGATGACAGACTACTGTGTCGGGTCTCCCACATCACTCACCCGTTCTAGTTGATCATGGCGGATGGACATTCGGAGGAGATGAGTTTCCACGAGTTTAACTCTCCTTCACGCCTGCTAATTCTGGGGTTTCCATGGCTCCATATAGACTGAGCTAGCGGAGAGATACTGAGATGGCATCGGACGTGTCCCACCACGTATTTTCCGACCAGTATGAAGCGTGAACTGGGGATTACCTCTTCAGATAGAGGGGCCAGGGAGAGCCCGGCGAGGGACTTTCCGGATTTGGCCAAGGTTCAGGCATGTTACTTGGGACTAAAGGAGGTCTTTAACCCTTTAACACCTATGCCTCAAAATGCCTGGACTTTTTTGCTTATTTTGACTATTAAAAAGGTCAAAATGTCCTGTGATTTAAGTACTAAGTTCAACATCTGGCAGTTTAAAATGAAGAAAAATGGAATTTGGTTTTAGTGAACAAACACTGCAATTGTACATGAATAACAGATCTTGCATATTAAATATGAAATGTATAAAACTATTTACAATAAAATTTGAGAGTCTCTTTTAAATGTGCAAACACAAGCCATAAAAAGGAAACTATGTACAGGTGTTTTTTGCCGCACAGGGTAATTCTCTTCACACTCAAAGGCCTTGGTGGTACTGCCAGTGATAGTTCCTCTCTGCCTGCAGACACAGGCCCACATCACAGTTCTCACACTTCCAGGCAGTGCTCCTCTGGCAGAGTGTGCAGTGCCGTCGCCCCATGCTGGCTCTCTCAGCTTTAGACTGTCCGCTGCCTGATGAGACAGGGATGTGTTTTTTTTTTTACCTGGGGTCTTCTGAGGGCCATTTCATTCCATTCCAAGGAGGTGTGGAGTGAGCTCCTCTTGGAAATGCTGACGGGTCATAGGATTCTCCTGCTGCAGGCTGGCACAGTGAGCCTTGTGGATGACAAAGGAGTTTGTCACAGATGTCAACCAGATGCTGGAAAACAGTGGTGGTCCATCTCCTGGTTTTCTGGTGGACTGAATTTGTGCCAGTCACCTGGTCTGTGGTGGGTCTGGGGACAGAGATCTTTTGTTTTGGCATATCACGTGTCTTCTGCCAGCGCAGGGAGACTTCTCTGATGTCCATCCACTTCACAAACTTCTTTTTCTTTTGGTCAGGGCATTTTCTTGGGTGGTGTGGACACCAACTCTTCCCTGCCTGTATGTCCCATAAGCTCCAAATCCCTGCTGGCTCAGGTGTCTGAAGAGGAGGGGACTGGTGTAAAAGTTGTCTGTGTAGATAATACGACAGCATCACCAGATCCTCCAGCATCCCCACGCCTTCTCCCTCTCCAGTCCTGAATGTGACGTCTGGTGGACACCTCATCTCCAGCTCCAGCCTCCGCATAGCCTCTCCTAGGATGCAGGCTACTTGAAGATGCGCATATTTACGCATAGAAAGTACAATTACACACCTAGTACAGACTTGGTACACTATTCTAAAAAAGTCACCACGCAATACAAGTGTCGACTTACATACTGTCTTGTTTCCATTTGAATTAAATCTGCTGTTCTCCGCTCTGTTTCTCCCCTCGGGCGGGCTTCCAGGAGAGGCGCAAGTGAAATTACCGTAATGAAACCACTTTGGCTGTAAAGTGCAGAGTCTCAGCTTTCAGAAACCGTTGGAATTTTTTCGATAGCGCAAACAGTGACGTAATTACGGTAGTCCAAATTGCGCTTGCGCATTTGTGTCGGCGCCGACACAATCGGTGTTAAAGGGTTAATAAGACTCGGGCTACAGCCCTGCCTCCTCATCATGAGTACATTGCCTGGTCGACCTCCTTCCAGGGGCTACACCCCCAAGGGTCATTTGTATTCCCTGTCCGCTCCTGAAAGGGAGACTATGAGGGAGTACATCGAGGGAGCTTTGGAGGCTGGGATAATTCGTCCTTCTTCTTCACCCGCTAGAGCAGGGTTCTTTTTTGTGGAGAAGAAGGATAAGACCCTGCGACCCTATATCTTCGGCATTTGAACTGTTACAGGGGGCCATGATATTCACCAAGCTGGACTTGCGCAACACGTATAATTTGGTGAGGATAAGGGAGGGGGACGACAGCATTCAATACCCCCAGTGGTCACTACGAGTATCTGGTCATGCCTTTTAGGCTAACTAATGCCCCAGCTGTTTTCCAGGCCCTTGTTAATGACGTCCTTCTCATGCTCAAATGTCTTGTTTTTGTGTACCTGGACGACATTTAAATTTTTTCACCAGATGAGAAGACCCATATTCGACACGTCAGCCAGGTACTACAGAAACTGCTCGACAATCTGCTGTTCGTGAAAGCTGAGAAGTGTGATTTTTCACGTCAAGACGGTCTCTTTCTTGGGCTTCATCATTGAGGAGGGCAGTATCCAGATGGATGAGGCGAAAGTCAGTGCAGTCACTCGGTGGCCTGTCCCCACTGGTCAAAAACTGGTCCAAAGGTTTTTGGGGTTCTCGAACTTCTATCACAGGTTCAACTACAGCACTATCGCTGCACCCCTACATGCCCTAACGTCCCCATCTGTCTGTTTCTGTTGGAACGAGGGGGCTGAGAGGGCGTTCCTACGACTCGAGGAGTTTCGCCTGGGGAATTGAGGAGGACGTAAGAAGGGCCATCAGGGATATTCAATTTCCTGAGGGGGTTCCCAATAACAGTTTGTTTGTTTGTTTGCATTTGTGTTCACAGGTGATCCACTGTGCCCACACTTCCCTTGTTTCCTGCCATCCTGGAGCTTCAAAGACGTTATTCGTCATCCGGCAATGCTTCTGGTGGCCGTCTATGGAGAGGATGGTCAAGGAGTAAGTGGCCGCCTGTCAAGTTGTCACGTCAACCGCTGTCGGGCCTACTACGCCCATTACAAGTGCCACATCGTGGGCAGAGATCTCTATGGATTTCGTCACCGGACTGCCCATGTCGGAGGGCCAATCTACCATCCTGACGGTGGTTGACAGGTTCAGTAAGATGGCACATTTGATTTCATCACCTAAACTTCCGTCAGCTAAAGAGACGGCGGAGGTACTTCTCTCACAGATATTCCAGATACATGGGTTCCCGAAGGATGTGGTGTGTGATTGAGGTCCCCAATTCGTTTCTCTATTCTGGAAGGAGTTTTGTGAGTTGTTGGGGGCCAAGGTCAGTCTGACTTCGGGTTATCACCCCCAGTCGAACAGACAGTCGGCAAGGATGAATCAGGAGCTGGAGACGTGCCTACGGTGTCTCATCTCCCAGAATCCAACAACCTGGAATAGGCACCTAATATGGGTAGAGTATGCCCACAACACCCTACCTGTCTCCTCTTCTGTGTCTGTGTGTGTGTGTGTGTGTGTGTGCCAAATACATGTTGTTTTTGAATTTGTTATAAATAAAGTTATTGAAAAAAGAATGTACTTCTTACTCATCGCTTGTATTTAAATTCTGTTTCCTCCTGCTGTTGCATCAAGTTTGCTGAAGGTAGCCCACAGTCGGAAGTAGGGCGGGAGTGTACTTTTTTTTTCAAAGACAAAACTTCCACTACAATGAGTTGAATACATTGTTTTTATTACGGTAGACTCCTGCTCCTTTCGAGATGCTTGTCTATAATTGTTGTTTTCAGAATCATGTTGCGTATTTTTTTTCCCAACATTTAGAGATTTAGATTACATTGTATTTTGAACATTGTAAACATTAGTTACATAAGGAGCAATCCTCTATTTGCCTGCGTGAATGTACACAACTAAAATGTCATTTTCGAAAGAGTGCATCTTCATACAAAATAATTCCTTTTATCTGACATTATTTTCGATGACAAAAAACACTTCAGCGTCCAAGACATGGATGTATAAAGAGAACAGACGTTAAAGTGGTTTTATTTTGAAAGTCATGAACGGGAAGTACGTGTTCTTTCTGGTTCATTCCATAAAACTTGACATTTCCTTTTTTGTACACAGTATCTAGTGACCGCGCACGGACTGTGCGATACGTCTCTCATTGAATTACTGTTTTCTTATCATTCCTGTAGTCGTAGCTGTTATCTAAAGATGAATACGGTTCTTTCGAGAGCCAACTCTTTGTTTGCCTTCTCCCTGAGCGTCATGGCGGCCTTGACTTTTGGCTGTTTCGTCACGACAGCATTCAAAGACAGAAGGGTTCCTGTGGACATCCACGTCTCTAAAGTCATGCTGTAAGATCCGTCGTCTAGTATCATGTGTAACAGCTGTTGGCATTAACTGTACCTTACTATACTGTGTTATAGCTATGTTTCGTTTATTACTGATGCTGTAACGCTCTTAACGCTGTAATGCACACGAACAATGATCGGTTCATTCAGTTTAGATGCTACTTGTATGAAGACACAGCTTGCAGGGCCTCTGTTCTGCTCTGTGACGTTAACGTTACTGCGCTTGAAACGCTCTGCTTGTGGCACATCGACGTGGATAACGTTGCATGAGCGCAGTTTGTGTTGGTCTGAAACTGAGACTGTAACGTTACCCGAATGTCAGACAAGCCAGAAGTGCTTGGAGTACTGAAGCAGTCATTTATTTAAGCTTCTTCATTGAACATCTTAATTCCTCTGATACATTCAAGACACACAGGTGACCTACAGAATGCCTGCTCACATTTGTATAATTATACACAATATTACATTTAGGCAAACTATGTTGTATTGTTGTGTGAAGACAGTAAATCCGGATACATCAATTATTAACTTTTTATTTAACCTAAAGCTTTTTCTGTAAATTAAATGTATTGATCTTGGTACTAGATGTCAGGTATCCTGTTTGCACCTATTTTAAACATTTTCCAACAGCACTCCGTTGTACCAAACTATCATACTAAAGAATACTAATACTAATTATTAGATTCTCTACTTTTGCAGTAAAAACAAGTAACAGTAGTTTGTGATTATGAAAATATTAACAAAAAGGTAAATCAGTACTCTAGGGATGTAGCTGGTAAAATAACAAATGAACTGCATGCTTACAAAATGAATAATGATGTTGAAATAAATTCACGTTAAACTTAATAACTTCATTCCAAAGTGCATACGACACACTTTAGATGTTTAATATTTAACTCAATTTTCTGACCATATGTAATCTATAAATCAAAGCGGCTGTATGGAGCGACACTGTCATGAACACCAATAAGTTTCTTTCATTAACAATACCCCAAGTCCTCCACCCTCAATCACATGTTTTCATGCAGCTTCTCAAGGAGCCTCTTTTCTAAACGTTTTCACCAACAGTCCTTCTTGCTGTGTTAACTTACACTTGAGTTTGGAGGCAGGTTTTCCCTCTCTCACTCTTCCTGATTCCTCCTTCATCTCCTGTCTCTCTCTCTGTTTAACAGGAAGAACGTTGATGACTTCACAGGACCCAGAGAGCGCAGTGATCTGGGTTTCCTCACCTTTGACCTCTCATCTGATATCCTTTAGAATATTGCTACACAAAATGACATGAACTGTAGTGAACAGTACAAGAAGAAAGAAATAGCAGAGATATTTAGACCGACTGTCAGAGTTTCAGCAGTCTAATGAACTGTCTGTCTGACTGTCTGTCTCTCTGTCTGACAGAACGTGCCTGAGAGTAATCCAGTGCTAGCTGTCTAAATGCAGAGGGTCACAGATCCTTCTGCACACTTTTAATGGAGACACTGTAAACATATTGGCTGAAAATATCAGGGCTCAAGTTGTAGCCCTGCCACAATGTAACTTACTGGATGCATAAAAACAGTGAACTTCATGTTTAATCCCACAAGGCATTATGGGAGCTGTAGTTCCAAAACTTAAAGCATAATTATCCCTCAAATAGAAGTAACACAAAGAATGATAAGAGGAGGGACAGATGTTCATGTTTACTAACCATATGTTTTTACATTGGTAAGACCCAGAATGTTCTTAACATTGATATCTCGGATCGCTGACACTCTGCTCTGTCCATCCATATTGTGCACACATATTTACTGTGTTGAAAACTAAAAAGTCTAACTATTTTAATAAACAGATTATCTGAGAGATTTCTGCCTCCACACTAAAAGAGCTGAGATGAATGAATCTTCATTTTTGCTGATCCAAACATAAAAATGCCATTTAATAAAGTCAACAGCAAGTTGTCTGAATCAGGTCCCCTGTTAATCCACAGATCGGTTTCATCACTACCTTCAGGTAAACGTCTGTCCTCTTGTTGTGCCTTAACTACACCGACATTTGCAGCCAATCTTCGACTGGAACGTTAAACAGTTGTTTCTCTACCTGTCTGCCGAGTATGCCACAAAGAGCAATGTAAGTCACACGCACACACACACACTGTCTGCGGAGTAGGCCACAAAGCGACGTAAGTCAACACTTGCTGTGTTAGTGTTTTGTTTTGAAGCGGCTCTGCATAGTGACATACGTAAAGTCTTCAATATTAATCCACAACATCCAGTGTAACATGCATGTATTGTACTGTAGATAAAAAGGGCCAACATTCCAAAATGTACAATCCTGACAGTAATACACCCCCTGATCACTTTATTAGGTACAGCTAAAATATATAATACAATCCAGTACAACAGCTCTGCCACCTATTCTAGTGTTACAATGCTTATAATATAAAACATTTTATGTATCAGATTAATTGTTTTTCTGTGTGTTTCAGTCTCTGAACCAGGTGGTGCTGTGGGATAAGATCGTCCTTCGAGGTGAAAACACCAAACTGAACCTCAGAGACATGAAGTCCAAATATTTCTTCTTTGATGATGGGAACGGACTCAGGTTAGACGCACGCACGCACGCACGCACGCACGCACACACACACACACACACAGTGGTTTGTCTTTCCTTTTTTAAAGATCGCACAAACAAAGAGACATCAGTAAACACAATTGGCCAATATCTAATACAGACAACAATACTTCTAGAACTCACTAAAAAGATTCATATTTGCATTTTTTTTAATTTCCCTTTCCTTTCTCTCTGTCATCAGGACACAGGTGCTAAGAAGTGTTACCATGCAGCAATGGACAGAGAGCCTATATTAATGCTCAGTTAATTAGCTTTCAAATTTTGCAATTTTTTTAACAGCACATCATTCCAGTCTTGAATGGATGGAGTCACACTATCAGTCCATTTACAGAAAATCTACTTCTTGGCAACAGCAAAAGCTACCACAGCCTCTTATAAAGTAGCTGATAAGGCAAAAATCATACTTTGGAGATGTGGTAGGTGATTTTGTGGACCTAAAACTGTCAAATGTACAGGACTATCCAGTAATTTAGTATGCCCTAAAGTTGGGGGACAGGAGACTAAATAAAAAAAGAACATTCATAATCAAAGCTGCAGAGGAAAACTTACTTTTAGCCACCAGTATGGGTCAGTCTCCAAAAATACTGGATCCTACATTTCCCATAATGCAACTCAATAGCATGTTATTAGAGCCTCCCTGTGTGATACATGAACCTAACCTCAAACCCTACACCTTCAGTTCGTCACACACTTTTTGCACAAGCTGAGATAACGTCACTGTGACATCAGAGATATTTTCACAGACGAAGCTCCTCCAGAGACACAAGACTTTGTTTACACATTATGAAGTTTACACAGGTGTCATGTGATGTGAAAATGTGCGTCTCGTCTCCAGGGCCAATAAGAATATCACGCTGACGCTGTCATGGAACGTTGTTCCCAACGCTGGGATCCTGCCTCTGGTGGCTGGAAGTGGACAAGTCAGCCTCCCTTTCCCAGAGACATACGAGACCACCAAGAGCTATTAGAGACACAGACACACACACAGATGTAAATGAATTTTGTTTGTAATAAAAGTTAAGATTGGAACATCTGTCTCTTTAAGGATTTTAAAAAGCAACAGCAAGTAAACCGTTGGTAGATGAAGTGCGGTTCACCCAATCACAAAATACATGTTCTCTGTGTTGGTTTTATTTCAGCCATGACAGAACATGTCAAAGTGCAGTGCCAATAACAGCTCCTGTAAACTCATGTGAATATTAAATTCAATCCCTCTGAACAAGACAAAGCTTTTATACACAGAAATCCAAAATGTGTGCTAATGTTCGTGTTCGAGAGGTGCACATTAATAGTGATGTTGGATATTGACTTTGGACCTTTTCATTGGTGCAGGGATCAGCTGTTTAACACCATCAGTGACAGGAATGGATGTATATGAAAAATATTTTGATTGGTGTGAAATAAGTGTCTTAATATTCAACTATATAATCATTCATACAACTACAACAAATAGAACGTTCAGCCATTCACAATTTATTAGGTTTCCACAGCTGGAAAAAAAAAATGTACAATGTCAATTGTCTGAGACATGGATGAAACATAAAAAAATAAACCTATACACATGGAATGTTCTTTACATACACACACACAATACTACTCAAAACAATTTGATTAGACGTACGCTAGTTTTCCTGATTTTTTTAATCCCAAAAATAATGGAGACCTCTTGCATGCAGGGCTCCACCCTGCACCCATCTGTACACAGAAAAGCTGGTTTCATATTTAGCCAGACTTCTGGTTGAACATGATGAAGAGAATGTGAACCCTCCGTAAAGTCACATGGAGTCAATTCTGTCAGCGATTTAAACATTTTGGAAAGATGCTTGTTTTTGGTCTTGCCAGAAGATATTAAGTTAGAATATAGAGCCTAGCACAGACCATAGGCAAGAGAAACTGCTAGCCTTCTTTCATAAGTGAAAAAACATACACCTTCGCACAGGTCGAAGAGGTCTTTATTTAGATGTTGAATCAGAAGACCTTAGGATTTCAGGAGCTGTGGAGCTGCTGCTGCTGCCAGTTTGCTCAGGTTTAATGTTTGGAGCTTTTTATTGTAGCAATTCTTCTCTCAAACACCTTGTTACACTGGTACATTGTCGATGGTTAATGTTAGTCAAGGCGCTGGATGAGCTTCTCCTCCATCATACAGTAGAGGGCGACGTGGGACAGGTCAGAGATGAAGGTGTCACAGGCTCGTCTGCTGATGCTCTTACATCCTCTGAGGTCCAGCAGAGTCAGAGAGGAAAGACGCTTCAGGTAGGACAGACAGCCGTCTGTCAGCTCACTACAACCTGGACACACAGACAGACATACAGACATCAGGAGCTGCTCTCATCCAAAACAAAGATTGTCAATCAGGTAAAAGAAGCACCACTGCACAGCCGCGAGGAACATGAGGGATTTGGTAGTTTTAACAAATCACAAAGTCATTTTTCTCAAGCGGATCACTTCAAGTCAATTCCTTAAGAGTTGCACTCCCAGTTAATCGTTTCTTCAAATCGATTGAGTCCGATAGTATGCACAGCCCAGTCCGAACCTAAGTAATGGTGAGCAAGGCATCATGAAAGAGGCGAGCGGTTTTAACTTGAACACCCACCTGCCAGTGTGAGTTCAGTGAGAGTGTTGCGACTGTGAGTCCCGGCTGCTGCCAGCAGGCTGATGGACGAGTCCATTATGTCCTTGCAGTGAGCCAGGTCTAGTCTCTCCAGCTGGGGCATGTGGCGCAGGAGCAGCCTCAGAGTGGACTCACTGACATCCACACCGGACAGACGCAGCGTCACCATGTTCCTCAGTCTGCTGCGAGACATCTCGGAGCCTACAGGAACAGCCAGAGATGGAGAAAATTGTCACCTGAGCAGGAAAAGTCAACAGGGAGATGACAGGCTTCATTTTAGGGAACCCAGCAGCATGGTGCAGATCTCCATACGGACTACATTGAGGGACTACAAGAGCACTTTGGGAATTTGGCCATATTAGACTGCGCACATGATACGTGGCGAGATCAAAAAGAAGATGAACGATGAAGGAGTCCTAACCGGGCGAAACATTGCAATGGTGGTGAAGACTCCTGTGATCCTGCGCTACTTCACCAAATTTGTAGTTTTGTTATTGTTTTGATTAAGAGACCCATAGTGGCAGAAAATTACATATTGTGCGTTTAAAGGAAACTTGAGGCAAAATAACCCTCCCAAATTCTTGTTAACTTTTACAGTGGAGCAACAGAAAGCCTACTGACTAGAAACATTACAAAGTGGCATGGTTAGTGCTCGGCCCAGAACAGGAGGGCTCGGCAGCAATCTACGGAGCATCAGTGATGAAGAGCCCAAACGATATTAAAGGAGAGCGACACCATCACTTCAGTTAGAGACTGTAGATGGAAGACATACCTGCTGCCTGCAGGTGGCTGTAAAGAGAGTGACCAGGGCAAAGGAAAGACTGATAACTTTTGAGGATTACAGAGCTGGTAGCAATCACTTATGAATCTTTATCTTCGTTTTTTTGTGTGAGACACATGTCAGCTGGTGAAAGAAGAAAATGAGCAAAACATGAATAAAGGGGGTTGATGTGAGAGGTTTATGTGGGTGTGATCAAAATATTATAGTAGTCAGGTGAGCGTCCCTCGCAGTCCGCCTCCCATCACTGGTTTAGCATCACTACACCCTCTACTACACCTCTCCTCCCACAGGGGGGCACAGACACTCACCAAGATACTACACTGATGCAAGCGAGGAAATAACATCAGGGCACTCCAAGAAAAATACCGGTCTGCAAGTGCAGCGCTGCATAAACACCAAGATCACCAAAAAAAAGCCCAGAGTGGAGAGTCACTGAGCTACTGACCAGGCGGAGTGATGATCTCCTTTATTTGGGCATCTTTAAGGCCTTCACACCAGCGCAGGTCCAGCAGCCGCAGGTAGGGCAGCGTGGGAGAGACCAATGCTGACAGACAGGACCAGGACAGACCAGTCACCCTCAGCTCCCTCAGACCTGAACACACAGAGAAAGGGGGGAGGGGGTGTAGTGAGACATGTAGGGCCAGGGGGATCTGTGTGTGAGTGATAGTGTAGGTTTGTACCTGGTAGCCTGGTGAGCAGACAGTTGAGCTGTCTCTTGGCCAGGGGGGTCCAGGACAGATCCAGAGAGGCTGGCTGGCGTTTAATGATGCCAGCTAGGGCCTGGTTACTGAGCGGGCTGCACCGACTCACGTCCACGTGGCTCCACAGACGCTTGTCACAGCTCCTGCATGATTGGGTTATTCACAAGCACTATCAGAGCTCGGCTTCCTGTTCACCAGCTGAGGACAAGGTCAAGTCAAACACAGTGAATGTTGAGGAGTGTTTCGTGTGTAGAATCAGCAGAGTGTGACGTACCACTTGTACCAGGCCTTACAGACGGTCATGCAGGCCAGCAGCTCGGCTCGGTCCAAGTACCTGAACACAGACACCCACACCTCCTTCTCCCCTCCTCGCTCGTTGCCCACGTCCTTAAAGGACGGCAGAGACAGCAGGGACGGAGGAGACAGGGAAGAGGGCGCAGAAGAAGCAGCAGCTTCCTCTTCCTCTGAGGACGTCACAGAGTGATCTCTAGTGCCTCTGTCACCATGGTTACCCCGCAGACGTGGCCTACGAGATCAAAAATATCAAATGGCGTTTAGGTTAATGAAGTGACATTCATGAAGCAAATAGTTACTGGTCACATTGAGCCTACAGAGCATTTATGGAAGTTACATTTAAGGGAAGCGCTGGTGGAAGCAGTTCAGTTAATCACTGGTGAACAGTCTGGTAGAGCCTACCATGTCATTCAGCTCATCTTCCCCAAGAAATAATAAAAAGATTGGACAAAAACTGTACCAACATTGATAAATGCAAGTGGGGTAACTTAATGCCTGAGACAACATGATATACAGTATGCCCATCACAAAGGGTCTGACATCACACAATGGTAATATTGTCAATGTGTGAAAAGAACAACCATTAAAAGTAAATGTTCTTCTGCTTTAAAGGGCTTCAGTGGGGCAGCTCAGAGTCACTAAAGACTTATTCTGTGAGTAAAGCAGTGTTCCCACGACAACATGGAGAATCTTACCTTTACCTTTTTTTGTAGAAAAACAGTAGAATTTTGTAGCTTAACTACTGTGACACCTGCACTGCAGCAAAAATGAAATACCTTATTTTACTAGAGCAGTTTAGGGTTGCCTTCTTTGCTTATGGGAGGAGGGAATGTCAGTCACAGACTTTTGTTGAGACCGCGATGGCCTTTCTCGTATGTACTGTTAGTAGCTGGAACACGACATATTTCCTTAAGCTTTCCTCCATGTATTGAACTGTGATCACAAAACACTGTACTCTACATATAGAACTGTGATTAACCTGCTTTGGTGTCAAAAGGAAATGTGTACGAGTTTGAGGTTTTACACTGAATCCTCCATGGTGACTCAGCTCGCAGTAGGCTCCATTTTAAATAACCAAATACCATTTTATATCAGTAGTAGTAGCAGTCATGTTTTAAACTGAATGATCATGTGCTGAGCTCTACCTGCCAGGTCCTCTTGGGGTTACGCTGTCAGCTGTGGTGTCAGCGCTCTTGAGACGTAAAGGTTTGGACAGAGCAGTCTTCCTCTGGATGAAGCCCTGCTGACCTCCAGCTCCCACTGCAGCCGTCCTCACACCCATGGCTGCTTCTAGCTTTGGAACTATGGAGCCTGAGCAGCAACAACATGTCTCTGATTCAGTTTTACTTTACAGTTCAGTTATGGAAAGTGAATATATACTATGCTTTAGATGTTTTTAAACTGTAGCAGGTGGAGTTTGGAATCTTACCAGAGTGTCTCTTGGCCTTGTGGGGGCGCTGCAGGGTGACAGTCAGGTAGGAGCCGCTGAGCAGGTCATCATTCAGATCCGACACCAGGAGGACTGGGGGTTCTGGGTCGGATTCCCAGCGCCCTTCCTCATCCTCCTCCTCTTCCTCCTCTTCATCCTCCAGTGTGTCCATCTCCTCCTCTTCAGGGTCAAACTCCTGCCCCTCACTGTCCTCCTCTTCATCATCATCATCATCATCATCCGTCCTGCGCCTCCTCCTACATCGACGATGCAGTCGTTCTTTGTCTCCGTCTTCGCTGTCCTCTTCTTCCTCCTCTTCATCATCATCATCATCATCGTCATCGTCGTCATCCGACTCCTCAGACTCGTCTCCTCTTCGCTGCATCCTGGAGCCTCCCCTCAGCCTCACCCCTCGTCCCCTGCGCCCACCCTCCCTCATGCTCATCCCTCGCTTTAGCTTGAGGGCCGTGGAGGAGCCAGGAGTCATGTGACCTCCCCTGCTTCCTCTGTGGGCCGAGCCTCCTCGCAGCAAGCCTCTCCTGTTGGCTCCAAACCCCCTCCTGGAAGAGTGGCTCCCCCCTCGGGCATGGAGTGCCTTTCTTCTCTGAGAAGCTGTGGAGATAGACGAATGGATGAGACGGGTCCTCAGGTCAGAACAAAAGTCAAGTACTTTGTTTGTGGAGAAACATTTTATTCAGTTTTTTGTGATTAATCAGGAACAAAATAACTGACAGGCAGTGAAATTGTGCTTCAGGTTCATCTTTTAACACAGACAAACCTTCATCATCGTCATCACTGGCAGAGTCGTCTCCATCGCGACTGTGTCTCTGTCGTCTGTAAATCTTAGCCATACGGGCGTCCAGCAGGGACGAAGATTTCCGCTTCTGGACATGCAGGCAAAGAAGGAAAAAGGAGGGATTAATGGAAGGAAGGGTTGAAAGAACAACAAGAAGATTCAAGGAAGGAAACTCAAATGGACAAAGAAAGGAAATAGTTGGAGACTTTAAATTAAGAGAGTATTTAGAATTAAACACTCACCGCTGGAAGGCCTTCACCTTTGTCTCCTTTAGACTGCTGGAGGAAAAGGGAACAGTGTCAATATCTAAAGTGCCTTAAGAACCTGACAGAAAAAGAAAGAGCTGACAGGAGGCTTCTTTTGAGATTCACAGGACAGTGGAAGTCGAAGGCTGATAAAAAATGTTTTGAGCAAAAGCTAACATTCTGATCCTTTTCAAGCCCACAGTCTATCTGTAACACAAAGGGAAGAACGTGTGTTTCGGCAATATTTTCATTGCTGTCAGAGGAGGCGTATCATGAAACACTGAAAAAGTCTCCATTGATAGCCATGGCAAACTTTTAGTTTGGACTCATTAAAGGAAGACTTTAACTGAGGAGTGTTAGTAGATGATAGCAAGAGCTTCACTTCTGGGTAAAGTACAGTTACATTAAAAATAGTTAAGGTTGTATAGAACATCAAACAAACATCAGAACACCTCATCACCATGGTGATACAAGTGACCAAACTCCACAAAAAAATGAAATCGATAATCTTATACCACATCTCTTCAGTGGAGCCATTAGTGGTTGACAGTTAAAGTAACCAACTTAATATACGGCATTAGTATAGGTACTATGGTTAAGATACAAGTCAATATATCGAACACTTATCACATTTTAATGTTAACCTTCTCCAAAACTACATAAAGTTGTTCAAGTTCAAAGTGAAACTAATCACCAGACTTTTACTATTCTGAATTACAAATCACACTGCAATTCCAAAAGTCCAACATTTATATGCTTCAGAATTTGAGTCATCATTACAACATTTAATTACTTTTCACTTCGGACCCTGAAACAAAGCTTTTTCAGTGAGCAGATTAGAAATGTTGTACAGCTGGAACACATAACTACAATGGCACAATGAAGAGAATATTCCTATTATTTCTCTTATTTATATTCCAACATGCTGGTGTGTGTGGCACAGGAAACAAGCATTGGGTATAATAGTGATGAGGTCAGGAATACATTGTTTTGGACGTTTTGCTTACAAACAAGACTGTAGTCAGAGAAAAGCCGAGAAGATCTAGATTTCTCTATATATGAGAAGCAGCACAATCACAACAACTAATTCATAACACACTTTCCCCATTCACAGCCGACAAAGTCATTCAGTCAGTTACTGCAGTGATGGAAAGGAAAGTGAACAGTCACAATATCAGTTCATCCACAGATTGAAGCTGAAAGTTGAGTGGAGAGGGTCACGCATGCGAGAAAAATCTGTTAAGTGCGACTAACCATTTCATTGCTCGCACGGGTGTGCCTGACATTTAGCAGGTCTGTCACTCTTGTTTCGCCGTGTTTTCTTCCCCACCCACATTCTGTGAAGACCCGCCCCTTCGCTCTGACCCTGATATTCTTCTTTGCTGAATGCAGGTGGGGAAAGAAAATAAGGCATTCATGCATGTATGAAACCGTGCCCTGTTCTCATCCTCAAGGGACAGTACAACCTTAACACACCGGTAATTCAAAATGAGGAAAACTATTGTTTTTCGGCAGGAAAAATGCTTTACATGAGTTACACCTGTCCCTGGAAGACCTAGCCCAGATATCATCAGCGGAGGTATGCCACTCCACCACCCGTTTCCCCTGTCCCGGTAAAATGCCTAATCCTGACCAGACATGAATGAAATTGGGGTGCACCTAAAATATATTCTGGTACACCTAAATGAAAAAGTTAGGGGCACCAGTGCAACCAATTAAAAAGTTAATCCAGAGTCCTGCAAGATCTGAGTGTGACTTAAACGCGGAGAAAAGGGTTTTGTCAAAGAGCTTATCGTCTTAACTTCAGAAAACCAGGCTGGCACACTGTCCATTATGATGAGCCATGAGAAAAATCTTTTAGGAAGTATGGAGAAGGGAAAACAGCACAAAAACAAATTTGAGCTGAAGGCAGCTCCAAAATGAAAACAGCTAACAGTCTGAGAGAAGAGGCACTACTCTTGTATAAACTATGAAACTGAATTCTTAAATAGGAAAATCATTGTCTGTCAGTAATAGCACCATTTGAATAGTCAAATTTACATCAAGAGTTGTGTCTGTTCTCTTGAAAAGGTGGAATGGAAGAAATGTGTGGGGGTGCACTCGACAGACGGGTGGATGTACTCAGAGTAGGCGGCACCTCTCACCAGTCTCGAGCTGATTGGCTGAGAAGGCAGAG
>CALSBV010007428.1:0-11856 GCA_943590825.1 Bovichtus diacanthus | reverse complement strand
GCCAAGTAAGTCAGAAAAATAGTTATCTACACCGCTATTTTCTGTTACTTCTTCACTTAGGGTGGTGAGGCCGGCTAGAGCTCTGGTAACTGACCCATCTGGCGCGGTATTGTTGGGAATGAAAGTGCAGCACATGGGGCCAAACATTTTACAGACCCCACCTTTTTCAGCTAGTAACATGTCTAGGGCCATCCTATTTTGATAAGCCATAAGGCTGGTTTTGTCTAATTGTTCGTGGAGGCCTCTCACTGCATCTCTAGTGTAGTTTATGAATCTCTGTTGGTTGTAGTATATGTAATTTATCCAATCGACATTTTTATTTATGGTGGGCCATAGGAAGATAGACTCAAAACCAGCAGCTATCTGATCTCTGGCCTTAAATTCATTCGGAACGCCCCTGGGGACGCCTATGGCATCAATGTAGATAGTGGGGTCAAAACTAGAGGACAGGGTATTCCGTCGCTGTCTGTGCTGCGTAGAATGGTGGCTGGATAGGGGTTGGTCGGTTTGAAGGGGTATCATTACAAAAGGCATTACTAACTGAACAGGCGCACACGAGCCGGTCCAATTACGAGGCAAGGTAGGATGGATAGACTGTTTGCCACAGTACCACCATATGTCGGCTCTGGCACTAGTGAAATTATTCAAGAAAATGGTGTTGGTGTTGAGTATTCCATAGGTGGTATTACACCATGCCGGCGCGATTTTTCCTACATCTGGACCGGAGCCTATTCTTTGGTAACAGTCGTACTGACCGATATAAGGCACAAACGGTGGGGGCAACTGTCCCGGGGGAATGACTGGAAAGAGGAGACCGAGACTGGTGCAATTAGTCTCGCCTGGGTTGGTATATAGTGAGAGTAAACACTGATGGCCCTGCGGATCAGCGGCCTTGGTCAGCGGGAAAGGCATGGAGCCCATATGTGGTCTGGCTGCAGCGCATGCTATACAATTTCTTTGTTGAGTTTGCTTGGTGGAGTAGAATATCCAGTCTATCCAGGTATTTGTTTCGGTGTATCCAGTCTCAATGGCCAACACACTTTCCGGGTTTGTTATATCTAGGTAAGTCACTAAAAGCCGGAGGGGACGGAGAATTAGTGGAATGGCCCGGAGCATGAGTACTTGTATTGGGACCCGGGGTCGGCGGAGGCGAGGACACAGCTATAGTGAACTTGCCTAACGGGTCTTTACCATTCATATTGGCTCCTAAAACATATGTACCCCCATCTCCTAATTGTGGGTTCTTTAGGGTGATCAGGATAGGGTTGCAATTTTTTTCGCACTGTGCAGTCAATGTGGATCGGGATTTCATGATGGATAGTCGGGTTTTTAGGGGGTTGTTACCTAAGGAGGCCTTTTTTGGGAGATAGCCCCAATCTGTGGGACCAGTGTTAGCAATGACACTGTGCCATGACGAACACCATCTGTCATGGGTAAATCCGGTTTCATATGTCTCGCAGATATACAGTGGAGCCCACCCATATGATGCTTCTCTCCCTGTGCATGCAATAATGTCACAAAGATCCATTTGTGCCGTCGTAGTTGCCCCTGTGGTGAAACATAATGTAACCATGGGGTTAGGGGTTCGTAGTGATCGTTTTACTTTTTTATGCGGTCCTGAGGTGACCGTGCGATTTTGCGCCGGGGTATCTGGGGAAATGGTGTCGTTGAGCGGGCCCAGATTGGCTGCTTCTTTCGATTGTTGCACTTCCCACCATATGAGGGAAAAAACTACTTTAACCACCAGGGACGTTAGTCCCAGTATCACTTTTGGGGAGCCCCAACAATTGTGCTCCCTTCTTGGACTGCCTATTTTACGGTACATTTTAAATTTTGTCTGCCGAATCAGCCAAATCTTGTGATGTTTGTTGAAGTGTTCTGGACGGCGGATCTGCCGCTTGACAGTGAGACAGGTGGTGCCACTTAGTGTTGTTGTGGCCTCTTACCTGGAGGGCGTGTGAAGTCTTTGCAACGACTTCAAACGGTCCAGTCCACCTTGGTTCATTCCACTTTCGCTTGTGAACCTTTAACCTTACCCAGTCGCCTGGTTTAACTGATGACACGTTCTCATCAGATGGCTTCTGGTTGGCTCTCAGTATCTGTGTAGACAAAACTTGGATGATATTAGTTAAAGCTCTGACATAATCATCCGCTTCTATCTGCCATATGTCCCTCCTTCCCGAGGAGGCTGTACAAAAGTTATATTTTATTATTATTATTTTTATTATTATTTTATTTTTATTTATTTATTTTTATGTATATGTCACCTAAAATTCTCCACTGGTACAGATGTAAAGATTTAGTAAAATCAATATTGCCGGAACACATTGTTTATTCTGTAGATTGTTTTCCAACAACCTTCAAGCCTTCGGAGGCTGGGATAAGGCTAATACCCAGCTGTAACATCAAATCACATCTCAGCAAATTTATAGGACAAAAAGATAAGAGAAAACTGTGTTTTGTTTTACCAGTCTCCTCTTCATATGTGTGTGTACACACTAGGGGTGTGGCCAATTTTCTTTCATAATAAGGCCTGAAGCTCCTACAGAATACACAATGTTTCCACAAATTTCCGGCGCTTGATTCTTAAAATGTTTCCCTTGTATAACGGAATATGTTATTTCCTAATCAACCAAAAAAGTAAGTGCCTTTCCACAAACTACAAGTATCGTTTCTGGCATTGCTTTGTATGGTTTTGTTTCAAATTTAGTATACATGTGCCAGTTGTGCACAAGTTTTTTGATTATCTTTTTAAGTACCTCAATAATTTGTTTTATAAAAGCATGTTTTCCATCAGTTATGTTCTGTAATGTAGGTATGTTTAGTAGTGCCAGCATTTTTGTGTGTCTGTGTGTGTGTTTTACTTTCCTTTTGCTGCATCTCATCTGTCTCTGCAGCTGGGTGTCTCCCTCTCTCTCCGCATGCCTCCTCTTTCTTCTGGTGTCAATTTGCATCTTCATTGTTTGCCACGGGGCAATCTCAAGCCCAATGTCCCTTTTGATGGCAGATGTAGCACTCGTTGGGATTAAGTTGTTTTCTGCTTTGACCCAACCCTGGTGTTCTTCAAAAGAAGACTTCTTACTTCTCCATCTGTAGTTTGAAAGTCTTTGCAAAAGGCTAGGAATGCCTCGGTGCTGGGCGTTGCTGAAATGGCTGCGCCCAGATCTGAAACATTTGTTGTTCATATGCTGGTTGTGGAGGACATACATTGAGATCAGGATCCCCCTGATGCAGAGAGGGATAGAGAGAAAAAGAAGACTTTTCCGCAGTTATGTTCCTTTCAACACCTTCAGTTTTCGTTTTCTTTTTTTTTTTTTTTTTTTCAAGTAAGAGTTATGTCAAACTCAGTGAACCTCTTTCTGAAAAAACAGTCTTGTTAATTTTAAAATGTTTACAACTTTCTGCAGCGTACCTGGTTCCCATGAAAAACTCAATTGGACATCGACCTCTCTGGTCATTCCCTTACTTCCCTTTGTACAAAGTAAATTTAAACACAGTCGTCCTCATAAGTCCAAGATTTAGTTTCTGGAAAAACTATGGTAAAATAGTTATTAAACACTGGTTTAATCTTTGGTCAAAGGACTTATAATATTTATTTATTATAATACTATAATAATATATATTTAATAATACAATATTTAACCGTTACTCAGTCAAACATTCACCCTTGTTTTTCGGTTCTCTCTTTAAATGATGCTCAAGATAATTTCTTCCATTTGATTTGTCATGAGACAGGCAGGCTCATCAAAGAGCAAACATACCGAACCACAAATTAAAATTAAGACACTGATGAAAATAGAATCAGACATATTTCCCATTTCTTTACATTTTTCTATGTTAAGTGTCTTTATTTCTTATTTCCTACTTGAGTGCTATTCAATGACCCCCCCCTTTGGAAATTCATTACTCTCACACCATTCATTCACATATCTCAGTCATCCCCGGCCACAATTTGCAAGCGTGAGGTCAATAATAGGGCCTTGTTCCCTATTTCCCTCTGTCCTATTCCCTTTACCTCCCATCTTTTGGGTAGGTCTTGTATAAAGCGTTAAAATTAATTAACCTAAAACGGCCAGAATATATTGGCGGTCACAGGTGATGTTTTTCCTCAACATAATTGTTTTCATTTCCAATGTAAAGAGAACACTTATCTGAGGACATTCCTTTTCTTCCGTTTAGACAGGTACCTCACATCACTACAACACCCGGACTTTAGAGCATATGCACACTCTCAACATTCATACACATAACATACCCCTTAACCAATAACTCAACAAATATCAATACTTCAGTATTTCACCAGATTCAATTTGAGGTAGGACACATCGGGTCCTGTGGATCCCAGTGAAGGCAGTCTGGAACCTCGGCAGAACGGGCCTCTCTCTCTTTTTAACTTTTTGTTGAGGTAGAGGTGGAAGTAAATACTTCCAGATGATCAGTCACCGTTCTCCGCCGGCTCCGGACAATCTTTCAAGGGATCCTGTTCGTGACGCCAAGTTTGTCGTGGAATATACTAATAGGTGGTGAGGAGCAAATCCATTATACCGAAATAAAGATACTTAATTGAATAAGTAATATTTGAATTATTTTTTCTTGCAAGAAGGAACAACGCTGCAGAGTGTTAAGCAGTCTGCAGCGAAGCACAAAGTACGGAAATTCTTCTTCTACTCTTATAGTATTCCTGACCACATTCCTGAGTCAAGACACTTTCTTCAGTAGAGATCAAAGAGATCGAAGTGATTGAAAGAAAACATGATTGAAGCCAGAACTCCATTTGTTCAGAGTTCCTGTTTGTAAATCACATCAGAGATGTAAAGCCGTAAAACAGAGGAGATGAGGTTAGTGTAGGAGCCCCCTGGGGAGGGGCAATATGTCCTTCACTAGATAAACATGTGACCCCCATAGAGTTGCTGTCCTGGTTACATCAAAGGACATAAAATAATTTGAATCTTGAAATTACTACAGTATGATGAAATTTTCCATTACATTCCCTCCTTTTGATCATGTTACATATTGATCACAATAAATATTTTGTAGATAATTTCGCACAAAATACATACTTCATCAGTTTTAGACATTCCTCAGAATATAAACCACTACATTATTTATAAGATAAAAAGAGTCATATTAGCTATGTCGCTTGCTATAATATACTGCCATTTTTAGAACACAGCAGTTTGAATGATTCAGTGCGTGCGCACTGAAATTGGCATATCTCCATTCTAGATTATGTGCATAAGCGTGTGGTGCATCACTCGCTTGTTCTAACCATAAGTGTTGCAAGTATTTGGTGAACCTGCTGTATGTTTTTTTTTCGTGTATGATGCATGTGTGTGTGTGTGTGTTGTTATTATTATTATTATTACTATTATATATAATTATTATTTATTAAATAATATTATTATTATTAATATTACTATTATTATTATTATACTGCTACTACTAGAGTGTGTCCTCCTCTTTCAATTTTCTTTTATATATATATATCTTATCTATTCTCTTTTCTGTCGCTTAGCAACTGCCTCCCTTTTTTCTCATTTTCATCCCCCCCTGCGATCGTCTTCCCCTTTGTTTCTACTTTTTTCTCTTCTTTGTCTTCTCTTTTAGCATTCCATGGTAGAAACTGTAACTTATCTCTGACTTTTACTGGCTACACTATAAATTCTCCTAACAATTTATTCCGGCGTTTTAGCTTTTTGCTCAGAAGCTTCTAATTTTAAAACCCTTTTTATTATTCTTTTGTGCCCTTTTAACAGAAATAAGAGACAATATGGAGACAATAGACTGACCGTCGTACAGGTCTACGAACTTCCTACGTAATCTTACTGTTGGCAACTTTCTTAGTCCCAACAGGCCACGAGGGACTTTATTCTGCTAAAAGTATATGCACTTACCTAGAGGAAACGAAAACTATTTCTTTCCTTTTCTCTTTGTCCTGACAAACTCTCTTGGTTTTCAGACCTTAATCTTACCGGCCGGCCCGGCACCTCCTTGAGGTTTCCTTTCACACTTTTCTCAATTTTTTAATCGGACAGCGCCGACACCTCCCAGAGGTTTCCTTTCACACTCTTTGTCAATTGTTTAATCGTACAGGGCAGACACCTCCCGGAGGCTGTCCTTCACTGTTCTCTTCAATTTTCCAGTCGGACAGCGCCGACACCTCCCAGAGGATTCCTTTCAAACTTCAACAAGATACTCTCAGCACAACTTTTAGTAATTATCTAACCATTTTGCATTATTTCTACGGTATAAATTTCATTGAAACAACTAAAATGGTTTTACCTCTGCAGATCGCCTCCGTCCACTCACACCTAATTTGACTACATAAAACTACACAGAATTTGGTTTTACAACAACAGGTTTCTGTTTTACCTTTATGATGGGGCCCGTGTGAGTGAAGAGAGGAGATCGTCGGAGGGGACCAGGAAAACCCTGGTCTTCTAGCCGATTTTCTGGTCCTTCTGTCTTTTCATCGAAGATCACGTCGGGGTCACCAAGTTTGTCGTGTTCAAAATCTTCGAGAAAAGCAGTAAGGACTTCTGGTCGAATGAGGTTATATTAAAGTTGTTTTATTTAGTATAAAGTTGTGATGAGAGTATATCTCGGCCGAGATTTCTGAAAGTCGCGGTCCACAGTCCACAAAGCAGAGCGATGTAGTTAGCTGTCTCTCGCTTGTTTCAGAACCCCCCAATTCAAGTTTCGTGCACAGTGATATACATTCTTTGTTAGAGGCGCTGCCTCTCACTCATTGGTTAGTTAATGTAAACTATGTAACATGATCTTCTTTGTTGGTTTCTGGTTGGTGCACAGGCGTGTCCACGCCTCTTGGCAACACGAGTCCCTCCTTTGGCAGTAGGCATATCATGCTGTTGTAAACCTGAGTTGTAGCTTTGTCTTGTAACCTCCCTATTTACACAAGACTATGCGTACCTTTTTATACAACAGTTTCCACTAGTACTTTTTCTTATCATTTGGTTACATGAGTTCACACATGAAATATATATAAAAAAAGAATATAAAATATAAAAGATATATGAGACTAAAAACATTTCCTTCCGTGTATTAACTTATAATGCGCATTTCTGTAAACCTTTCAATGTCTGCATATTTCAGACGTTTTTAGTAACAGCAGCATTTCATTCACAATTTTAGGTATGAGCAAACTTATTAATAATGGTTCTTCAGTGAGCATATGTAAAACTAGCTAGATGTAATAATCACACTTCAACAGTAGCCTACTGGTGTGTAATACGTTAATGTAACTCTCTTGTAATGTAATCCTCCCAACACTAGCTATAAAACATCTGCATGTTTTACAGACGTGTCTGAACTAGCTGTGAGTATCTTACTCGGCTGGCCTCTTCTGCATGCACAACGCTCTTAGTCTTAATTAGGAAATATTGTTCTTTAAAGGCTGCTTAAAGACAAAAACAAAGAAAACGATAATATTAAATTATAGACATGTTTACATATAGAATAAAACACATCATACTGTTAAGAAAAGTTATATCCACATCTGAAATATAGGCTGATCCCTGATAACAACATGTGTCATGCTAATGTGATAACATTGAAGGCCTATTGACAGGACAAGATTTTTGCTGCTATTCTTCTTGCTAAATACCGGATAATATGGCCAATGGCCAAACACATCAACATTTATAGATTCTTAAAGAGGTATAAATATTTCAGGAGAACAGAATTGCGTACATCTGGTAAGGATGCCCCCTGGGCGCCTCCCTAGGGAGGTGTTCCAGGCATAGCCAGCTGGGAGGATACCACGGGGAAGACCCAGGACGAGGTGGAGAGATTATAGCTCCACACTGGCCTGGGAACATCTCGGGGTCCCCCAGTCAGAGTTGGTCAATGTGGCCCGGGAAAAGGAAGTTTGGGGTCCCCTGCTGGAGCTGTTGCCCCCGCGACCCGACCCCGGATAAGCGGATGAAGATGGATGGATGGATGGAGAATTGCGTATGCTTCAAACACACTGTAATGTCATGTGAAAATATAGTACAGCTAAATCATGTGAAATCTCTATGAACAGATTTGTATATGAATGCAGAATCTGTAAGCAACAGGACAAGATTTTGGTATCGGAAGTGTTCTGGATTCCGTTTGTAGTCTAAATAGGAATGTCACAAGAACTGATACTTCGGTACCAAGTCGATGTGTCATGTCTACTTGGGAGTCTAGATGGGAAATGCAATTAATTCTCTGTGAAGAGCGAATCTCTAGTGGTTCCGCTGCGCCCCACAGGTTACCTGTAATATGAAGATCTCCTATAGAAGTTATCAGTAATGATGTGACTATCACAGTTAATGATCCACTGTAACCTGAGTATGAAGACAATGTGCTGACAGGCATATGTAGAAGGTTATTGTGTCTTCAGTACAATCCTCTCATGAGCTGCATACTGAGAATGTCTGCTGTCTTAAATACAACAGCACGATAATACAACTGTGATGTGCTCTCAGTGGATTAAAGGCACATGCAGAGGTATTCACATTTATGCTGCTTCAAAGGGATAGATTGGCTTGACTTAGTTTTTCATACATAGGGCCTAATCTAGCTTTAGTACCACTACTGACCAAATTGTGATTGAATTTCAATCTTAAATTGTAAACTAAGGCTTGGTTGAATCTGTGCTGTTGTGATAATATGCTTGATTTTGTGTGGTTTATTTTTTTGTGACATTTTGAGAACGAACAACCATAAACGGAGGAACCAATGCAGGGATAAATACCCAGACACCGTTGGTGCAGTAACAATAACGCAGGACAGATGCTATATGCAACATAAACATCAACACAATTAGGCTGTCTCAGTCATTGTCCTTACGTAAAGGTTTTAAATCGGTTGCTAATGTTTGTGAGGGAAATTCTTAATGAGCAGAGTACTGGAAACCAAAGGAGCTGATGGAGACTGAAGTGATGTCTTACACTGAAGGTTTATTAGATCTTGATAGAGGGGAACAGATAACAGTACAAGTGAATACAGAGATGCAGTCACATTGTATGCCACCATCCATTCTGGCGAACAGCCGCTCTCTCAACGTTTATCCTAAAACAAGGCCTTCCATTAATTGTTTATGAATCCCCTAGCTGGCTCCTCAGATCCTCGTCAACACATTCTCAGTAAGACAGTCAGAGCATCGCCATGACCTCGCCAGTCTGAACACACTGGACATCTTAGCTCTTATCTTGCAGCTGTGGTTTGTTGGGTCCGGGGAGTCAACCAGGGTGAGCTATATGTTGTAGAGAGGTGACCTGACCAGAAAAAAAGACACTCAAGACGTTCGTGTTTGACCTAAAACATACTTAAATATCCTCCAACATGAGAAAGATAGTCTAAGATCAAACTATGCATAGAGTCTTATGGTTTGAATATATTGGAATATGTATATACTTATAGATAGTAATTAGTCCAACTATTACTTAACAAGGTTGTTGGAATGCAACCTGTATTTTCACAACTAATAGATATTGACCTTGATTTATGGACATGGTTTATCCAGAACAGAAGCAACTAATTGTCAAAATATAAGGTTATATACTGTAAGGTAGAGAAAGTTACTCTTGGCAGGATGAAAAAGCCAGATCAGAATGAATCAGTTCATCAAACACATTTCTTCTATTAATCAAACCTGCTGTATCATGATTAGCACTGCAGTGGGATTGTCTGCTGTAATCTGTGTCCTCACCAATCTGTCCTGATCGCCATCTGGACTCAACAGGAGCTGGATTAGACTCACAACACTCACTGTCACTTAACATGACTGTGAGCTCCCTGACACTACGTGTGTGTGTGCGTGCGTGTGTGTGTGTGCGCGTGAGTGCACGTGTGTGTGTGTGCGAGTGTGTGTGTGCGTGTATGCATGTGTGCGTGTGTGTGTGTGCGTGTGTGCATGTGTGTGCGTGTGTGTGCGCTCTGCTGCTGTTTGTGTTGTTTTGATGTTGTATAAACTGTTATTAAGATATACAGATGTACACTTACAGTCCTAGAATGAATAAGCAGGATATTAGTGTTAAAATCCACTTGTCTCAGTGATAATTTTTTCACTAAGTAGAATAGAAATCTATTTTATTTAACGACAGCCTTATTGGAATTGCCTGGATGCTGAACTAGTGTCTCAACTGGTCCAAATGGGATCTTGTGACCCACCTAAACTCTACTCTAAAGACAGACTGATGATATAGCATGTTAATTAGTAAGATCATTCATCCAGCTTTATCGTTGTCCAAAGTTGTCCAGTGGTAAAGCAGCTGTACATTGTGCACTTTGCTTTGCTGTGGAAAATCAAACCCAGAACACACAATAAGCAAAGGTGGGTGTGGTGTGATGCTTTTTGACATATGCCCTGTCCCCTATCCCCCCAGTGTGCATGGGGTTTTTGAAGGCATATGTTAAGGAAAAGGGGAACCACTCTGAAATAAGTCATCTAATAAATAAAGCAGTACTCTGTAGCCTCTGGGCGACTGGCTGCCGCCACACTGTTTACTGCTGTTAACAGAGCAAGGAGAGGAGCGAGTTGCTCCAAGCAGGCTGCCTCATTGATCTGTTATGTCTGTCTGAAGGTCATTTCTAAATTCACTTTGAATGGGAGTAGTCTGGTTTGTGGACAGGGCTACTTACAGATTTATACATGCCAGAAACTGAGGTAAACCTGTTCGGAATTGTCCCCTACCTGTTAGCCAATAAGAATTCTGTCTGTTTTGGTACCATGGTGATGAGCGTTAGACCTGTGCAGTGTACTGCACCAACGGCAGTGGTTGAGTCAGATGTACCCCCACAGCCCTGTGTGATCAAATATGTTTCAAATGTAATATTTGACCTGATTTTAAACTGCAAGTTTTTTCGTTATTGATGATACAACCATTGGATCAGTTTGGTTAAGTTTGCATTCGTATTACCACTTGGAGTGGCAGCAACTAAATATTCGATCCATTCTTTTTAGCTAACTCTTTTAATTGTTTATACAAGGGGTCCTCAAAGTGTTTTAGGCCAAGCTTATCCTTAGCCTTAGCTGAAAAAGGTAATATGTAGGGTTAGGGTTAGGCAAGGTTGTTTGGGTGAGGCAGGAGAAAACAAGGTTGGGGGTAAAAAAGGCAAAGAAACAGATGAAAATGATAGGGAGCAGATAAATAAAACGGATAAAAACAGTGAAGGACAGACAGAACCAGAAAATAACAGTGAAATTAATGTAAATCATATAGTGGAAAAAAGGACTTGGGGTGAACAGGTCGAGGAAGCCGAGATGGAGGAGGAAGTGGCGGTAGCAGAAGAAAACAAACAAAAACCTGCTACAAAACGCAGAAGAAGGGCAAAAAAAGAAACTGAGGCAAAAAACATAAAAATTGGGGATGAAGGACAGACTGGTAGAAGGCAGGGGCAGACAGAGGACAGTGCCAGTGAGGAAGAGTCTGCCTCAGACAACAGAGATGGTTTTAGTTTTGTTTTAAGTAACAGTCAGAAAAAAAAAAATGTACACGGCTGAAATGTTGAAAGTGTTCCTCCAGCAAACAAAAAACTAGCACGGTGTAAAAGTCGAGGATCACTTTCCAGATATAGCTGTTTTTAATACCTCAGCCAGACTCCATATGAGCCAGAGAGAGGAGTCTGGCCTACTGCTGTTTTTATAAATGTGTATGCTCCAACAATCGGTGCAGAGAGGAAGCTGTTTTTACAAAAAGTTAATGATGTTTTAAATGGCTGTGCCTCGGAGGATTTTTTATTCTTGGGGGGGGGGTTTAACTGTACAGAAAATGCATCTTTAGATCGCAACCACGCAGAGCATCCAGCGTACCAGAATGCTCTGAGGCAGCTGGTCCACTCTCATGGCCTGGTGGATGTGTGGAG
>CALSBV010007403.1:0-10610 GCA_943590825.1 Bovichtus diacanthus | reverse complement strand
CTTTCATGCGGCCCCCTCTTACTTTGTCAATGGTAAATATGTTCTTATTTATGTTTTCTATGAATCATTTTGTATGTGTTGCATGATTAACTCTGTTTCTCCTTTCAGTTCACTAAATCACGCTTTAGTGGGTCACAGTCTGCCTTACTCAAGCCCAATTTAGTAGCTAGGAGGTCCCCCAGCCACTCTCCTCCTCCTCCATCTGTGAGGACCCCCAGCCCTGCTCCATCCTCTGTGAGTACCCCCAGCCCTTCTCCTCCTCCATCCTCTGTGAGGTCCCCCAGCCCTTCTCCTCCTCCTCCTCCTCCTCCTCCATCCTCTGTAAGGACCCCCAGCCTTGCTCCATCCTCTGTGTGGACCCGCAGCCCTGCTCCATCCTCTGTGAGTGCCCCCAGCCGTTCACCTCCTCCTCCTCCATCCTCTGTGAGGACCCCCAGCCCTGCTCCATCCTCTGTGAGGGCCCCCAGCCCTTGTCCTCCTCCTCCTCCATCCTCTTTGAGGACCACCAGCCCTGCGCCATCCTCTGTGTGGACCTCCAGCTGTGCTGTTAACACCAACATGGCAGTAGGCTCTGTAAGTACAGTGTATATTCCTGGGTCTGGCTCTGTTGTAAGTAATCTTTGGTGTAGCCTTTATTTATGCAATAATTAATATAATATATAATAATAGATTTATTTGTTTTTTGTCTTCCAAAACGACTTCAATTAGCCACTACTGGGGCTGATTTTCATTCTGGTTGTCGGTTGAAATGCGCAAGACCATCCCTGTGCAGGACCAAAGATGGATTTCCAACACCCTCTTTCACTCTGGCAAACTGCGCCCAGATTTAAAGCTTTGGTACAAGACCCCTGTCCCAGCCCTCATTTATCACCAGACACCGACGCCCGACCGCTTCTTCACCCATCGGCTAATGGTGTGGATGCCTTACCACCTGTGGAAGGTGAGGGTGTTCTGCCCAGCTTGTGGGAAGCAGTTGACAGGCTATGGTGTCCACAAGAGGTCTCGGAAGGTCCTGGACATCGACATGTATTACCTGATGGTGACAGAGACTCGCAGGTGCACTGTGTGTTCCCTGAGTTATCTGTCGACCAGTCAGACTGTCCGGGACCAGCTGGACCTGCCGCACCAGAAAATGTTCTGGCTGATCTTGACCCGCAAGTGAGTAAAGCAGTTTTGAAAAGATGGTGTTTGAAAAGACATAAACAACTGAAATTGCCCTCCACTAAATACAGTATGTAACTAATCACTGCAACAATGAATATTTTTTTTATTTGAAAATTAAAAAAACATACCAAGTATATCTCAGGGAAAATCAAACAATTTAATACATTTCAAACGTATTCTTAATAACTGAAATACAGTTGCAGGTATGATGTACGTGCACTCTATGATATTATCACATCTGTCTTATTGTGTCACCTCCTGGTCACAACCCTGTACAACAACAATACAATACTTTGTAAACTGTTTAAACGAGCAGGGACAACAGCTGGAAATTGGCATTGTGCTATATCTGGTGCAATACATTTATTACACACTGTCCCTGTTTTAAATAAACAAATAATTTAAATGAAATGTGCATTTCAGGTATGCTTGTGACATCCGTATCATTCGGCTGCTTCGGGACCAGACCCTCGGCAACAGTCCAGCACGACTGGTGAAGCAGCTCAGGGAGAACCATGGGGAGGAATGGCTGAACCGGTTGCCACTTTATCTTGGAGAGTGTGCTGACTTTGTGGATCGGCCCAGCCTCTTCCCAGTGGTCTGCCAGGAGCCCCCGCAGCCAAGAGACATCCCCACCAGTCACTGGCTGCTGACCGTGTACGGCAGGCACATCCTCTCCCGCATGGACCATATGAAGGCCAGCATCACCTCCACATTTGGTTCCATCTTAAAGATGGAATCAACCAAAAAGGTAATAAATAATCCTACTGTGTATTGGATTTCCATGTATGTTATACTCTCTTATACAAAGTGACGTTGTCAGTGATAAGTGTGTAATACATCTACATACACTAACTGCTCTAGATAATGTGTAAAAATGCGTAATCTTAAACCTCACTGTTGTCACATTCAAGATCACAAAGAAGCTGGCTAGCCACGGCAGGGGGACAGCTCTCTGGGTGACCTCCATTGCCAATGAGGTGGGCCAGATCCTAATGAGTGTCCTGACGGTGCAGGAGGGGCCGGGACTGGACAAGATGGCACCTGAGGTGATGGAGCGCTATCGTCAGGCAGCTGTTCCACCTCCAGTGCTGCTGTATGTGGACTGTGGCTGCTGTGTGACTGAGGGGACAAGCAAGCTGCAGAGCAGGTTTGGTGAGTGGTGTGAGGATAATCAATATGTATACTGTTACAATGTGCCTTATTGTGTCCTTATTTAGATGTAATATGTGACATGCAAGATGTTATTGAATTAAGTAACTTAGTGGCCAATCTACTGTGAAATAAGAAGCAATATTTGTAAACTGTGAAGTGGAAGAGTACACCTCCTAAAAGGGTGACAGAAGATCTGATTGGAGCAGAGAAGCGCTGAGAGGTGTGGACACGCCTAAGTGCCAACAGGGGGCCAATAGGACCTGGCCCCAGCCAACCAATGGGAGAAGACTATACCTGAAAGGCGGCGGGTATAAAATATGTTGTGAACTAGAGATCGAGGCCGTTCTGTGGATCTGTGAGACAGAGTAACTACTTAAATGTGGTCTGTGGAACAGTGAAATGGGGCGGTCCGCAGCTGCGTACTTTTGTAATGCTCATTACATCATCATTGAATAAATATCGTTTACCTGAAGAGAAGTTTTCCGAAATTGTTTCCTACATCTCTATTTCAAATTATAAGAACACGACAAAATTGGTGACCCCGACGTGATTTGAAAAAAGGAGACGGCACCTGGAGGACTGCAGCACGCGGCTAACACTCGTACAAGGCCTACAAAGAAAAGGTAAGCAGAATCTGTTAAATCCAAATCTGCATATTATAAAATATATTCTGTTTAGGTACGAGTGTCGGCAGTAAGTTGTAGTCCGACAGAGCTGTCGATTTAAACTAATAAGTAAAATAAATAAAATGATGATGTGGTAAACAATACAAACGATTGTGTGAACGAAGGCCTAGGCATCCGGCGCCGTTTGGATTAATAGAGTGAATGAAGACCTTTGGTAGGCTTCAGCGTGGACTGAATTATTAATAGAAGTGGATGAAGACCTTTGGTAGGCTCTGGCGGCGTTAGGAATTTTTATTTAAGACCTTTGGTAGGCTCCGGATTAAGGCCTTTGGTAGGCTCCGGATTAAGGCCTTTGGTAGGCTCCGGATTAAGACCTTTGGTAGGCTCCGGAATTGGAAAAGACCTCAAGTAGGCCCGAGTAGCGCTCGGTTGCAATAGTCGTTAAAAGTAAGAAAAGACCTTTTGGGAAGGTCCACTGGGATAAAGCTGGTGTTGTAGCAGTGGAGAAAAGACCTAGGATAGCCCCGGATGACACCGGTGAGTATTTCTGGAAGAGTTACGTATAGTTTAATGATGATTGCTACATTGTCTCTTTTATAGTATCTCATCTCCGCTGCACAAGCATAGATATAGTCGTTAAAAATAGGTTTATATTAAATTGTTTGATTGGTGCGTTCGATAGAGCGACTCCAAGCAGTGTGTTTTTAAAATAACGGTGTCTGTACTGAGGCAGAGAGTGGAAACCTAACGGTGCTGACTAAACTCTCTATAGCAGTATATCGAAGTCAGTTGCTCGGGTGAATTCTATACAAACTGACTGGCCGTTATTAGTGTTTGGGAACTGTGGGGGGGGGGAACAAAGACATTTAACAAAAGGATCTGGTTGTACGAGGCCTTCTCTGGTCCAGTAACCCGCACACGTGTGCGCACACGTGTGTAGAAGCTTGGTTGCTAGGATTGGAGAATACAGCCAGAAGACAAACAGAACCTCGAGTCTACTCTGAAGAGATGGGGATAAAAATTTTAAAGGGTAAAATAAGCGGGTAAAGCGGCATAAAATAATTAAACTACATATAGTACCCCAACACTCCTCTCTGATCCATGCTCTGTCTCCCCAGCATTGCAGACTCTGCCTCAGATGCTGTGGGCTGAGGGGAAGTATGATGTTGGCCTGATAAGAAACTGTGATCCTGTGGTGTTCACACCTAAGTCACATTTCCGACCATGTAAGCAACAATATCCTCTGAAACAAGAGGCTTAAACCTGTTTTTTAATTCTCTTTTACAGGCAGGAGTAATTGTCCCCTATAAAGACTCACCTGTCCAGGGTTATTGTGAGTCTCCTTCACTCTATAACCAAGCACTGCAGGCTAGTTTAGAACTTTTTGGTTTTGACAAAGGGCACAGCTCGAGTGCAATATGTGGATGATTTGCTCATAGTATCACCAACACAAGAACAATGTGAAGCAGATACTTTGCTGTTGCTTAAACATATAGCAACAGAGGGTCATGGGGTCGGCCTTTCCAAATTACACCATGTGAACACAGCTGTTTCTTTCTCCTAAGAAACATCTCAGGAAGGGGTAAATCTTTATCTCAAAACCGCAGTCAGGATCTCTTATTCTTCTTGAACAAAAGACATCACATCTTTCTACAGCCAGATGGCTTAGATATCACACCCTTTGAAGTTCTGTTTGCAGTCCCTTCTCACATTGGTGTGAGACCTATCACTCATCCTCTTTCGACAACTCTCTGTGATCATGATATGCTAATTTACTCTGCTAACTTGCCATCCAACCTCTCCTCAATCAGAAAACGGGTTGAAGCAGCACTTCTTCATCCAGCTACAGAACAGCTGCACAAGCTACAGCCTGGTGACTATATCGTCATGAAGGACTTCAGATGACTGATCATATTGCTAATAACACACACACACATGCATCATACACGAAAGAAACATACAGCAGGTTCACCAAATACTTGCAACACTTATGGTTAGAACAAGCGGGTGATGCACCACACGCTTATGCACATAATTAAGGATGGAGATATGCCAATTTCAGTGCGCACGCACTGAATCATTCAAACTGCTGTGTGTTCTAAAAATGCCAGTATATTATAGCAAGCGACATAGCTAATATGACTCTTTTTATCTCATAAATAATGTCGTAGTTTATATTCTGAGGAATGTCTAAAACTGATGAAGTATGTATTTTGTGTGAAATTATCTACAAAATATTTATTGTGATATTGTGAGGAAGGGAATGTAATGGAAAATTTCATCATACTGTAGTAATTTCAAGATTCAAATTATTTGTATGTCCTTTGATGTAACCAGGACAGCAACTCTATGGGGGTCACATGTTTATCTAGTGAATGACATATTGCCCCTCCCCAGGGGGGCTCCTACACTAAACTCATCTCCTCTGTTTTACGGCTTTACACCTCTGACGTGATTTACAAACAGGAACTCTGAACAAATGGAGTTCTGGCTTCAATCATGTTTTCTTTCAATCACTTCGATCTCTTTGATCTCTACTGAAGAAAGTGTCTTGACTCAGGAATGTGGTCAGGAATACTATAAGAGTAGAAGAAGAATTTCCGTACTTTGTGCTTCGCTGCAGACTGCTTAACACTCTGCAGCGTTGTTCCATCTTGCAAGGAAAAATAATTAAAATATTACTTATTCAATTAAGTATCTTTATTTCGGTATAATGGATTTTGCTCCTCACCACCTATTAGTATATTCCACGACAAACTTGGCGTCACGAACAGGATCCCTTGAAAGATTGTCCGGAGCCGGCGGAGAACGGTGACTGATCATCTGGAAGTATTTTCTTCCACCTCTACCTCAACTAAAAGTTAAAAAGAGAGAGAGGCCCGTTCTGCCGAGGTTCCAGACTGCCTTCACTGGGGTCCACAGGACCCGTTGTGTCCTACCTCAAATTGAATCTGGTGAAATACTGAAGTATTGATATTTGATGAGTTATTGGTTAAGGGGTATGTTATGTGTATGAATGTTGAGAGTGTGCATATGCTCTAAAGTCCGGGTGTTGTAGTTATGTGAGGTACCTGTCTAAACGGAAGAAAAGGAATGTCCTCAGATAAGTGTTCTCTTTACATTGGAAATGAAAACAATTATGTTGAGGAAAAACATTACCTGTGACCGCCAATATATTCTGGCCGTTTTAGGTTAATTAATTTTAACGATTTAAACAAGACCTACCTAAAAGATGGGAGGTAAAGGGAATAGGACAAAAGGAAATAGGGAACAAGGCCCTATTATTGACCTCACGCTTGCAAATTGTGGCCGGAGATGACTGAGATATGTGAATGAATGGTGTGAGAGTAATGAATTTCCAAAGGGGGGGATGTTAGAAATTAAATGTATGCTTTGCGGCCTTTACGCTTGAATGTAACTGCGTGATGAATAAGTATAACCAATGTGATTAAGCTAAAATGGGCTCATATGAAATGTACACTGAGACAGGGAAGACAGTCATTTATACCAGATAGCTATTAGGCTCTGATGGATAAGATGTATGTAACCTTTAGTCTAGTGTTGAAGGATTTAGCTGTTATGACTATAAAATGAGTGGATGGGAGCATCATGGAGTGGCGCCTAAACAAAGAAGGCCGATAACAGAAAACACCCAGAGAGAATAGATTAGGTAGCCTGTGCAGAAAGGAGTTAGGTGAAGGTCGGTACCAAGTGTAGAAGAATTGGGCAAACGCAGCCTGCCACGTGTAATAGCACCCAAGGAGTCGTTGCTGATTGGATGATCGTGATGCCAAGAGGCTTTGGACAAAGCTTGTGCACCAACTAAGGAAGCTAAGTCTAAACCACAGACTTCCTGGCATAGTAATGAGATATGCCATAAGAGGCCACGCCTACCACTGAATAAACTGTATCTGCAACGGAAGCTCGGGGCTCTCAAGATGTGGATGGTGGTTATAGAGTAACAGCAATCCGCTGACTATGATTTCCTGATACACTTGGAGTCCTTGGCCAAGCTGTCATTCACCAGGTTTTAATAAACTGAGTTGCAGATCTACTCGTAGTCAAGTCTCCTCATTTGAAATCAACGAATTCGCAACAGGGGTCATTGAATAGCACTCAAGTAGGAAATAAGAAATAAAGACACTTAACATAGAAAAATGTAAAGAAATGGGAAATGATATGTCTGATTCTATTTTCAACAATGTCTCTTAACTTTAATTTGTGGTTCGGTATGTTTGCTCTTTGATGGGCCTGCCTGTCTCATGACAAATCAAATGGAAGAAATTATCTTGAGCATCATTTAAAGAGAGAACCGTCAAACAAGGGTGAATGTTTGACTGAGTAACGGTTAAATATTGAAGTCCTTTGACCACGGATTAAACCAGTGTTTAATAACTATTTTACCATAGTTTTTCCAGAAACTAAATCTTGGACTCATGAGGACGACTGTGTTTAAATTTACTTTGTACAAGGGAAGTAAGGGAATGACCAGAGAGGTCGATGCCCAATTGAGTTTTTCATGAGAACCAGGTACGCTGCAGAAAGTTGTAAACATTTTAAAATTAACAAGACTGTTTTTTCAGAAAGAGGTTCACTGAGTTTGACATAACTCTAACAATTTAAAAAAATAAATAAAAATGAAAAGGAAAACTGAAGGTGTTGAAAGGAACATAACTGCGGAAAAGTCTTCTTTTTCTCTCTATCCCTCTCTGCATCAGGGGGATCCTGATCTCAATGCATGTCCTCCACCACCAGCATATGAACAACAAATGTGTTTCAGATCTGGGCGCAGCCATTTCAGCAACACCCAGCACCGAGGCCTTCCTAGCCTTTTGCAAAGACTTTCAACCTACAGATGGAGAAGTAAGAAGTCTTCTTTTGAAGAAGACCACGGTTAGGCCAAAGCAGATTCCAAAAACAACTTCATCCCAACGAGTGCTACATCTGCCATCAAAAGGGACATTGGGCTTGAGATTGCCCCATGGCCCCAAACAATGAAGATGCAAACTGACACCAGAAGAAAGAGGAGGCATGCGGAGAGAGAGGGAGACACCCAGCTCCAGAGACAGATGAGATGCAGCAAAAGGGAAGTCACACACACACACACACACACACACACAGAAAAGCTGGCACTACTAAACATACCTACATAACAGAACATAACTGATGGAAAACATGCTTTTATAAAACAAATTATTGAGGTACTTAAAAAGATAATGAAAAAACTTATGTGCACAAATGGCACATGTATACTAAATTTGACACAAAACCATACAAAGCAATGCCAGAAACAATACTTACTACAATACATACTAGTTTGTGGAAAGGCACTTACTTTTTTGCTTGATTAGGGAATAACATATTCCGTTATACAAGGGAAACATTTTAAGAATCAAGAGCCGAAAATTTGTGGAAACATTGTGTATTCTGTAGGAGCTTCAGGCCTTATTATGAAAGAAAATTGACCACACCCATAATGTGTACACACACATATGAAGAGGAGACTGTTAAAACAAAACACAGTTTTCTCTTATCTTTTTGTCTTATAAATTTGCTGAGATGTGATTTGATGTTACCTCTGGGTATTAGCCTTATCCCAGCCTCCGAAGGCTTGAAGGTTGTTGGAAAACAATCTACAGAATAAACAATGTGTTCTGGCAATATTGATTTTTACTAAATCTTTACATGTGTACCTGTGGAGAATTTTAGGTGACATATACATTTAAAAAAAAAATAATAATAATAATAATAAAATATAACTTTTGTACAGCCTCCCCGGGAAGGAGGGCATGGACCTGTCTTGGACATATGGCAGATAGAAGCGGATGATTATGTCAGAGCTTTAACAAATATCATCCAAAGTTGTCTACACAGGTCCAGACAACAGAGCGAACGTCTGAGGAGACTCCGGACAATCCTGTTGGACCTGGAGATTGGGTAAAGGTAAAAGTCCATAAACGAAAGTGGTCTGAACCTAGGTGGACTGAACCGTGGGAAGTGGTAGAACGCACTTCACACGCACTCCAGGTAAAAGGAAAAACGGGAGCTAATTGGCACCACCTCACACATTGTGTACCTGCTGAGGCACCTTCCCGCACATTAGGGGAAGTTAGAACTGATTTGGTTACGCTTCAACAAAATAGTAATTGTTAAATTAGATTAAAAGGCATAGAAACAACAAGTGCACACCTTATTTAAAACACAAATAAAAAATTTAAAATTAAAAACACCATGATCCAAATAGACCACCAGTTAATCAAGAAACCTGGGCAATTATGGGGAAATCCAGGTTATCTTGCCATACTAGCCCTGATAGCAAATATGATAATTTTCCCACTATTCTGGTGGGAATTACAACAACAAAAGAACATAAACAACCAAAGACAAAACACGAATACTAAATTCACAAACTGTACTCAAGCATTTGGAAGTGAACTGACGAATCCCTTTTATGAGTTGAAACACTACCGCGCCCCCTGCTGGCCGAATCCCGACAGTCCCATCAGCAACACCTTCGAGCTCCTCAACCTGGTGAAAGAAGAGAGCGCCGCCACGGACGATGAGTAAGACCTTCACTGAGTAGTCGACATTTATCATTAGAATAACAACATTAAAAAGGCTTTTTCCTGCTCGGAAATCTGAAGATATTCTTTTATCAGTGAACTCGTATCAGTTAGGTTTGTTGTGCACCTAACGTCATGACGTCACGACGCCAGGTCCGTTTTCAGATCTTGCTTTTTACTAGCATGTTATAAATTAGCATAGTGTATTTGCATAAATAAGCATATTTTGGATGCATTTTGATGTTTTTCTGTAAAAATGTTGGTACAGCTGTATGTTAAATCCACCGTGTGTACCACTTAGGGTAAAACGTGATACTTCAGCGGGTCAGTAGATAATTAAAATCGCTATGGTGCCCTGCTGCAATGCCAGTTAGCATCATGCTAGCCGGGTGAGCCTGGAGCTAGCGAACTGTTCAGTGGATGAGTAGGTTCGTTAGTTTGCGGGCATTGGTGGTTTGTGTATTTATGTTGTGTACTGTCATAAGTTAGCTATTTATTAGCACACTAGATCAAACAGATGGGCATGGTGAGGCATATGTTAGCTTGTCAGGGCAGCGCTTCATAATAAGCACATGCTAACACATGCTGCAGACTCCCCTGTCTTCCCCGTCCGAAAGCAGTTACCAGCTCTGTGACAACCAAGTGTAATATTGTTTAACTTACACAACTAAAGCTTAAAACTGCACAGACATTTTCCTGCTCCCTAATATTAATGTATTTTTAATTTTCTTCTCAAGATTTTTCCTGGAGTTGTTGGTGGTGGTAATGCCTGGCTGGAACTACGTTACATAAGGTAAGTTCCATCCATCCATCCATCTTCAACCGCTTATACGGGGTCGGGTCGCGGGGGCAACAGCTCCAGCAGGGGGCCCCAAACTTCCTTTTCCCGGGCCACGTTGACCAACTCTGACTGGGGGACCCCGAGGCGTTCCCAGGCCAGTGTGGAGATATAATCTCTCCACCTCGTCCTGGGTCTTCCCCGTGGTCTCCTCCCAGCTGGCTGTGCCTGGAACACCTCCCTCGGGAGGCGCCCAGGGGGCATCCTTACCAGATGAGCGAACCACCTCAACTGGCTCCTTTCTACGCAAAGGAGCAGCGGTTC
>CALSBV010007351.1:0-18478 GCA_943590825.1 Bovichtus diacanthus | reverse complement strand
ATTACTGCCTAATACAGGCAAGAGAAAACATTTTTTTTATTTCATTCTAGACTTTTTTATTGCCTTCTAAGGCTTTTTTTAACTGGCTGCTGAACAGACAATCCAATATCACAACAATCCCAATTTTAGTGTATAAGTGTGAGACATCTACTGACAGCAATACACATAGACTTATCATGTACTTACCCAAAATGAGACGAAAGGTTATAAATTCCTCCTCTCTATCTGCTTTCAAAGTTTTTAGATAGAAGAGACAGAAAATAGAAGAGTCTTTTAATCAAGTCAATTTCACAAATGTTATATTGCAAACCTTTCACCTTATCTGACAGTCCACATCAATAAATGTCTTTATATTGGAAGAAAGACTTATGACGTGATTCATCAGTCAAATTTTTCAGAATTGTTGTTACACCTTCAAAGTGAACAAATCCAATCACCGAACAAATATTTCAGTTGTCAATCAGTCCGTTTCTTGGCTCATTGTCATGGCATACTCCCTTCTTATTGTGACCTGTGTGAGTCTGCCCCATTCTTGTGAACACGATATCTCAGGAACGCCTCATGTGAATCCCTTCAAATGTGGCACAAATGTCCACTTAGACTCAAGGACAAACTGATTCGATTTAGATGGTCAAAGGTCACTGTGACCTCAACCCCCCCTCGTTCTCATGAATGCGATATCTCAGGAGCGCTTTGATAAAATTCCATTACATCTTGCACAAGCGTCCACTTGGACTCAAGAATGAACTGATTAGAATTTGGTCATCAAATGTCAAGTTCACTTTGACCTCAAAAAACATGTTTTTGGCCATACCTCAAAAATTCATATGGTACACAAATGTCTAAAACGATAAAATTATGAAGTGATGACATTTTGGATGAACAGGGATGTAAACAACTTGTCTATTTGGCATTGGTGGTAATTCTAGTTCAGAAGAGTTGTTACACCTTAGCTATGAACAGGATAATCACAGGATAATGAATATGAGCTGTAAATCTGTCAATTTCTTGGTAAATGGATTGCATTTATATAGTGCTTTTCTAGTGTTTTGCAACCACTAAAAACATTTTTACAACACAAGTTATCATTAACAGACATACGTACAATGTGCCACCTGCTCATCAGGAGTGAGAAACATTCACACAAACATCAGGAGCAATTTGGGGTTGAGTATCTTGCCCATGGACACTTTGACATGTTGACATGTTGACTGCAGGTGTTGAAACCACTGAACTCCTGATTCGTGGATGACCACTTTAACTCCTGAGCCACAGCCACCCAGAACCTCTTGGCTCAGTATCACATTCTTCTTTTGTCTTGCTCTACAGGTTGCTGGTGCATTCCACCTATGTGAATATTGAATCACATAGGTGTGACAGCAGGTTTTGACAAACAAATAAATATAGATTCATATTGACGTGCTAATGGGACAGGAAGAAATTCAAGAAAAGAAAAACTGAAAAAACTAATATGATTACATAATTGCCCATTCAATTCATACTGATCAAATATATGACATTTGTAGTTATCACAGTACATATATAAAAGATGATACATTACAGTGAAAGTACAAAACAAGAATGTTTATATGACAGTAAGTTGCATTTTACTAATATTCTTCTCAAGTGTCAATCCATGACATCAATATGATCCAGTATGAAATCATTATATTTATTCCATTATTCCATTCCGTCCATCTTTTGAATGGTGAATGTATCTGTATTTTTTAACATCAAAGTCAGTGGAAATATAGAACTTGTTAACAATTATTGTTAACAAGTTAATTAATTATTGTTAATTATTGTTATTGTTGTAATGTTAACAATTATTTTGCTGCATTTGCATTTTGTTGTAATAATGTAGCTGCAGCTGCTTACAGGGTTTCTATAGGGTTTACCACATTAGATAAGAAACTGTTTAAGACCTGTTTAATACCACACACATTATTTAATGTACTGTAATAGCTGTTTCATGATTACACTGGCCAAATTATGGAAGTATGATGGTAAACTAGTGAGGAGCACAGAATATGCAGCGATTGAAGGCGCAGCACTTGAAGGTGCTGCAGTTGTTATTGTTGCAGCAGCTCTTGTTGCCGCAGGTGATGATGATGTTGTTCCTGCAGTTGTTGCCGTTGTTGTTGCGACAGCGGTCAAAAAATGTTTGTAAAAAATGTAAAAGGGTTACCAAAACAAAGCTGAACTTGTGACTTTATTAAGTAAGCATGATCTGAAAGCATACTAGTCTCTAGTGTGTTTGTATAAGAAATATTGTATGAAGTGCAGGAAATCGGTTTAATATCACTCGTCTTACCGATTAGAATCAGGAAAAATTAAATGATCCGGCCGACACCCATCCTGTTTTCCTTTGAATCTATAAAATCAAACAATACAGAGTGTTACTCACAGAAGCATCATGACAAAAACCTTTCGGGCAACAGGTATTACTTACTAGAATCATAACTTTTTAAGTGATACACAATATTCATGCATTCCACCGATGCAAATGTTGAAAGAAGTTCCAGCAGTGTGACGTTAAGTTAGGATCAACAAATAAATATAGATTGTGTAGATCGATCTCGTGACATGATAATGGAGCAAGAATAATTGCAAGAAGAAATGCAAAAAGAAAAAGAAATTGCACATTCAAACATATTGAACATGTATTCTTTATGACGGAGTTATCTGAATAAATATGATACCTAGTCACAGAAGCAGCATGCCAAAAGATTTTGCCCTGCTTTACTACTAGCTAGGATTAGTACTCTTAAAATAGGTAAAACAATAACCACAACAAACATATTTTCTGTGTATGCCTCCAAGCCTTTAAATGACACGATTGATATAGATTTTTAAGTACTTATTTTCTCTGAGTACAACATTTTTCGTCTGCAAATAACAGTATTCATTATAGTTAAGCTTTGTAACTCCAGGTACACAAAACATCAAAGACAAAGGGTTTGATGCAAATAATCATTTTAATACAGTGGAGTCACATGATCGGTGGGAGAAGATGGCAATAAAGATTGATTCTGCTGAACCCAGTGTTGTTAATTTTTGAATCTGAAACCATCTGGCTCAGTTGAAGATTATCACGACAAGCTCTTTAAGAAAAGATGGTGCCTGACCATTAAGGGCTTTGTAGGTAAGGAAAAGGTTTTTAAATTCTCTACTGGATTTTACCAGGAGCCAGTGCAGAGCAGCTAAATGGGAGGAATATTATCTTGTTTCCTAGTTCTTGCCAGTTCACATGACGCAAGTATTTTGGATCAACTTGAGAGTCTTAAAGGATTGATTGTGACAGCCTGATAATAGGGAATTTCAATAATCCACCCTAGCTCCACCCTAACAAATACATGGACTGGTTTTTCTGCATGCATGAGGCTGATTTTTGCAATGTTAGATGGAAAAAGGCAGTCAGAAGTTTGTTTAATGTGCGAGTTAAAGGACATATTTTGATCAAAGATAACTCAGAGATTCCTTACAGTAGAGCTGGAGGACAGGGTAATGCCATCCAGAGGAACTATATATTTAGATAATACGTTTCAGAGGTGTTTGGGGGTTACAATAACTTTGTCTGTGTTTAACATTAAACCTTTATTGCCCATTAAATGTTCCATGGTCTATGTAATAGAATGTGATGGTCAATGGTGTCGAATCCAGCACGAAGATCTAACAAGACAAGTACAGAGACAAGTCCATTGTTTGATGAAATTTGTAACTTTCACCAGTGCTATCTCTGTGCTATGATGCATTCTAAATCCAGACTGAAAATCCTTGCATAAACTATTGTTATGTAGAAATTCAAACAACTGTTATGTGACTGCTTTCTTAAGAAGAAAAGAAGAGAAGAGAGAAAAGGAAGGTTAGATATCAGTCTATAGTTGGCTAAAACTCCTGGATCAAGACTGGGCTTTTTAAGAAGAGGTTTTATTACAGCTATGTTATAGGAATTTATAAATAGTTTGGTGTGAAACGGAAAACCAGGAGTATGGTGTCCACACTATATCAATTATTTCTGGAGGCTGCCTATGATAAACTACCACTAGACAGAGTATGGAGACGTGACGGGCCAGATCAGAAATCAGAAATCCTTTATTCGTCCCACAGCTGGGAAATGTACCGTGTTACAAGAGCAAAGGGACAGTGCAGATGAAAGACACATTTAAATAATTATTAATATAAAATAAAAGATGCAAACACACGTGTAATAATATAAAAACAAGTAAACAACCATGGTAGAAATAAGTCGCAGCATAATATAAGTGAACTAGAAGGTAATAATAACAATAATAAATATAAAGTGTATATGCACATGATCAGTGGAATTGCACAACGGTGGTATTACAGTCAGTATTGTATCTAGACCCTGATTTCAATTGGGAGGGTGTTTGGTCAACTTGAAGGAGGCCTCACGGAATCCTGATCACCAACACATTTACTTTAACTGTTCAGCTTATAATACGCATCGTACTAGCCCACCTGACAGCTGCTGCTGTTAAAATGTGCTTGTGTTACGATGGAAGCCTCCTCACTCCCTTATCACTTTTATGGATGTTGTTTACCACTGTCTATATGTTTCCCTGTGTGGATGTGTGGTGGGGATGCTATTTTTATATTTGTTTTTTTTTCAGATTGCATTGATGGAGTGCTGGTATCCAACATAGAATGCTCATAATGTGTGTGCGTGTGTGTGTGTGTGTGTGTGTGTGTGTGTGTCTCTCTCTCTCTTTGCCTGAAAATTTCACGTGTTTTGTTAAATCTTACTGACATACATTTTTTTCTCTATATTCTAACTTCAATTATTTTTTGTCCTTACACTCCAGAATTTAACCACACTAAACATTTAATCCATGCAACTGTTCACATTTATCAACCAGGCTGAAATGTCTTCGAGCAAAGCACTAAACCTGTTTGCACTCGGGTAATATAAACTGACCTTGACCTCGGATTCAATGATACAGGAGGACAAAAAGAGAGATTAACATTTTTTTTACAGTCAATACTTATTATATTTCCTTTTATAGCTCCTTTATGTTGGAACAGAATAAAGATTAATTACATGAGTCATAGGTGATACATTTTCAGGAATGTTGTTATACCTGAGCAAGGAACAAATCCAAATCATAGAATAAAGAATATCAACCGTCAATCTGTCAGTTTCTTGGCTCAGTATCATGGTATACTCCCCTCTTTTGTCCTGACAAGCTGCTGGTGCCTTCCATCTATGTCCATGAAAGAAGTTCGACCAATAATAATAATAGTCTAATAGTGTAATAAACACGTTTCACACAGGTTATCTTGAGTCTTAATTCACCCATTTTATTTTCCAGAGACTGGACATTAGCCAGTAGTCGGCTGGGTAGAAGCATTGGGTCCTTACTGGTCAAACTTCTTTCATGAACATAGATAGAAGGCACCAGCAGCTTGTATCCCAGGACAAAAGAGGGGAGCATACCATGATACTGAGCCAAGAAACTGACAGATTGACGGTTGATATTCTTTATTCTATGATTTGGTTTTGTTCCTCGCTCAGGTATAACAACAATTCTGTATCACCTATGACTCACATAATTAGTCTTTATTCTGTTCCAATATAAAGGAGCTATAAAAGGAAATATAATAAGTAGTGACTGTAAAAAATAACAATGTGATACAGCATTGGTTCTTGTAGTGATCTCTTTTTGTCCTCCTGTATCATGAAATCCGAGGTCAGGGTAAGCTTGTATTACTTGAGTGCTAACAGGTTTAGTGCTTTGCTCGAAGACATTTCAGCCTGGTTGATAAATGTGAACAGTTGCACGGATTAAATGTTCAGTGTGGTTAAATAACAGTCTTCTCGAGTGTAACGACAAACATAATTGAAGTCAAATTTATGTCAGTAAGATTCAACAAAACAGGCAGAGAGAGAGACACACACACACACACACACACACACACACACACACACATTTCTATCACAGCTAATGTATAAAGACTTAATTCAAACTTTTTTTGGAGTACATCGAAACCAGCGTACACCACCCTCCAGTCCCCACCAAAACTGTTAGCTCTGTCAGCACTGTTCCTGTTGTTGTTGTTTTTCCGTTGTAAGCATCGTTAGCTGCCAGCTCAGTCGTCACCATGTTGAGAGCCGTGTGGAGGCAATCCTTCAATTGTAAATATGCTCTGAATTCCATATAGAGAACCATTAACCTTATTCACGATTAGATTTCTGGGGAAGCATCTAGACCTTCTATTAAATATATAATTTACAAACCGATTCCAATATGCCGATTCCAATATGCCATGATATATATATATATATATAGGCAAGTTTGGCTCTATAAATATAAATATATTTGTGGATGTAGATTTTAAAACATTTTGATCACACTCATAGGATGTAATTAGTCATACTTTGTATCAAATTAGACCAAAAGTAGAGATAATATGTCCTCTATTAGGCAGTAAATTAACACAGTTATAACCTAATTAGACACCATACACCTAAATTATACTGATATCATAAACCGTATATAATGCTGTTTAAGACCCAAAATATGCTACAGTTAGGTGCTCTTCTGCCCTTACTACCAACTTATGCTGCAATAAGACACCACATTTAATTCTACCAACACGTGTCTATGATATCTTTATTAGACAACACAGTCTATAATTAGACACATTTAATTATGTTATATTGGGCATAACCTTTTTCACAGTCAGACAAATAATTTATTGGACTTGTATTTTACACTAAAGTGGTAGAGAGAGAGTACAAGCCAATCAGTAAACAGATTTATGTGACTCCTGCTGTAAAACATCTGACCGTTTGAAGCCATGCCACTATCGGACCACAGTGACATTAGGCTATGGAAGCTGCCAGGATATTGCTGTCATGGCCTAGATGTTTCCCCAACTTCCTGTTTTATTTTGTAGAGTGCTTTCCCCTTGTGTCTCGTTTAGTTTGACTTCCTGTCTCTGTAATCACCCTGCCACCCTTGTCTCGTTACCTGCCCTGTCTAGTCTGTGATTAGTGTATATATTCCTGTCCTGTTTCATTGTTCCTCGTCGGTTCATCGTCGATGACTCCCATGTTTTGTTTCCCCGTGTTTCCCCGTATTTCCCCATTTTTCCCTCATGCTTCCTCATTCCAGCCTGGTTAGTATTTTCAGTTTTTGCCTGTTTGTAGTTGTTGGTGTTTGTAAGCTTTTTATAATAAAGCTCTCTTTTTGTTAACTCTTCTTCGGTTATCTGCGTTTGGGTCCTGCTCGTTACCTCACTCCTTGAATTGCATCTTTATTTCTAACTTTTAGACCCTTATTAGACTTTCTGAGAGGGTAAGTTCTGACAAGTTATAAAATAACTGTAACAAAAGGATTGCACGCTTTTGCAGCCGATAAACCTGTGCAAATAAGACGAAAATAAACCCCCAAAGGTGAAATGCACCCCTAACTATGCTGCCAAGAAAATATGTTCTCGGTGCCCCAGGGCTGTTTGCACATATTTAAATTAAGCAATATTTGCCCCTTCCTATGCAAATGAGCCAGATTTCAAAAACGTTTGTGCCTTCAAATATTTGGTGTTAACTGAAGCGCATATAGGAATGTCCTCTCAAGTTAACATGAGAAAAAAAAAAGGTTAAAAAAAATCAAAGATGTTACACTAATGTGCCTCGTGCGTAAATATGCATCTCTCTTAATGGGAAGATGCTCTTATCTATTCTGTTGCGGTAGGATTGCTGGCTGTATTTAAGAAACTCAAATGTCTCAAAGAACTCTTCTGACCTGAGCCCTTTATCTTTTAAAAAAAAAGAAGAAGCCTGATCCAGTGCCAAATTGACTCAGCGTGTCAGAGTCATATACCCTGTTGGGTACCCAGAGGGTAACCTGCAAAAATTGTATAATTTTGACTCAAGTTTATATAAATTCATGGGTGTGGGCATGGGTAAAAAAGATACCTTAAATGCTGGTGGGCAGCAAGTGAGAACACAGTGAAGGGGTTCATGACCAGCACGCTGCACATTATCCCGCTTATAACACGGCTACCTACGAAATAAACCAACAATTTGACTCACAACATGGATTTAAAAATGATTGCATTGATTTAAAAATGATTGTATTGATTCCACAAAAAAAGAGTCCCTTTCTGCAGTTGGAACTGCATAGTAACGGTTGGAACTGCTTCCATAGCAACTAACTTTGTAACCTTCTTACGATTAGCCTACTAGCATTAGCTATAATTCACATTTGACTGGACATTTCCGTTCATGGTGAAATGAGACAAGTTAAATGGGACTTCTTTAGGAATATTGATGTTGACGTTTCTGTCTCTCCGTTCAGGTCCAGGTGTTTCCCTGAAAACACAATTGCTGCTATTTATAAACTGCCGCTTAAGTTAGTGTGTAGTGATAGGCAACTAGAAGAGGCGCTCACCAGACGTGCTGCTGTTGTGGAAAGTTTTAATCAAGTCCTTTCAAATAGATTTGTGAGTTCTATGAACTGAAATAAAGATTCTTGAGAGAACAATTGTTTTAGGAGTGTTTATTACATTTTTTTCTACTTTAGAACATTCTGTCTGTACATGATAACCTTCAGTCAAGCTTGAGGCAGGGAACAGGGTGTGCCTACCTAATATATATTGGTCGAGTTTGATACCATATTCGAAGTTGCTTATCTGTGAGGAGACACAGGAAAAGTATCGAGAGAATTACAAGAAAGTTACAGAGATATTCTGGGCGGTGCAGAGGTTCATTGAAACATTTATCAAATCATAAAAGATTTCACATGGACATACGACATTTACTATTACATTGCTGTTGCTTGGGTTGGGCCTCAGGCTGCCCTCATATCTGTGCCCAGTCACAGACATTATCTCAGCCCTGCCGCCTTGCCGAATGTGGGCAACATTTGCTCAAGGTAATTGTGCCCCATTGGCTCACAAGAGTACCACACTGCTTGTCTGTTCAGTACCACACTGCTTGTCTGTTCCGTAGCTGTTGGACTTTTTTCAGTGGGTGAAGTTAGAAAGCTTTAGCGTTAGGGTGGCAAAGAGATAAATACTTTTTTAAACTGGCAACGGGGCAATTTGGATTGTCAGGCTCAGCAAAGATGCACACCCTGTAATTTTCATTACATGGATCTTTGGCATCTTTGTGGTTCTTGGTCTCTGCATTGTGGGCAAAAGAAATGTACTAATTTCCATGCTCATCCTGTTTCAAAATAAAAGAGTCACTTGTTAAGTCTCGATTGCGCTCTCTGCCTGTCTTTTAACCTCTCTTGCCTTTTCTGCGCTGTTTTCTTGTTCTTTTTTTTCTTTGCTGGGGACACTTCAGCCATCAACCATACATCCAAAGTTTTGTGCTTTCCAAATATATTAAAATTAATATTAGAAATACATTCCATGGTGTTTTCATATGGAGTAACGGAAATTCGTTTTTTATTGCCACAGATGACGTTAAATTAACTGGACTTTTTTTCTGCAGATTGATATGATTGAACTCCTCCAGAATCTATGATCAGAGTGTCCTAGTGGTCTGCTTTACAGAAATAACAGAGAAGAGAATGTCGAAATTGACCAATCAGAATCAAGTATTGAACAACTCCTGGTAATAATTTACAAATGTTTATGTTCATATTTCTTTTGGAAGGATATATTGCAAAAAGAAATTACACTAAAAACATTTGGAAAGGTGGAAAGTTTAAGGCTGGTAAAAAGTTAGTTTCACTTCGCTCCAAACAACCCGAACGGAAGTGTCACGAACTGGTACAATTCATACGTTTTTTCCTTGGACTCTGGAGACAGGGGAATCTGCCAGTAGCCCTTGGTTAAATCCAGTGTCGTGTAAAAACGAGCCGTGCATTTGGACACCTCATTAACCCTGCGGTAATCCACACAGAACCGTACTGAGCACAAGCACGACGGGGCAGCACCAGTCACTGTTGGATTCTTCTATTACGCCCATCTCTAGCATCGCCTGAAGCTCCGCCTGCACAATTTTCCTTTTTGTGCTCTGGCAGCCGATAGGGTCGTGACCTCACCGTCATGCCCGGGGGCGTCTCTATGTGGTGACGTGCAAGAGTGGTGTGCCCGGGCAGAGGGGAGAACACGTCGGCAAAAAGCCTTTGCAACGAGGCAACATGTGCTCTCTGACCCCGTGAAAGATGGCTGTCACAAGAGACCGGGGCTGATTTGTCCATTTTTCCTACCTCCGGTCCCAACTCATCTTTCTCCGTCACCGTAGTAGCCAGAGAGGCAAAGGCCACCTCCCTCCATTCTTTTAGGAGATTGAGGTGGTAGATTTGTGCCGCTCCCCCCCTGTCTGACCGCACCACCTCGTAATTGACATCCCCCATTCGCCGTGTGACCACGAAGGGCCCTTGCCACTTGGCGAGTAATTTGGAGCTAGCAAATGGGAGTAATACAAGCACTTTATCTCCCGGTGTAAATTGACGCAGTCACGACCCTCTGTTGTACAGGCGCTGCTGACGCTCCTGCGCCAGGAGCAAATTCTCCGGTGATAACTATCCCAGTGAATGGAGTTTTGCTCTCAGGTCCAGCACGTATTGAATTTCATTTTTGCTGGAGCTTGGACCCTCCTCCCAGTTTTCTTTAAATAGGTCCAACACCCCCCATGGCTTACTGCCAAACAACAATTCAAAGGGAGAAAATCCCGTGGAGGCCTGGGGAACCTCCCGCACTGCAAACAGAGGGTTTAATTTACGCACCATGTTCTTAAGCGTTTTGTTAAACCGCTCCACCAGCCCATCTGTCTGTGGATGATAGACACTAGTCTGGACGTGCCCTGGTCAGTTAAGATCTCTTTCAGGATCCCAACTCGGGAGATAACATGAAACAGCGCCTGCGCCACACTCTTTGCCGAGATGTTACGCAGCGGCACTGCTTCAGGATACCGTGTTGCGTAATCCACGAGGACTAACACAAAGCGATATCCCAGTGCACTCCGGTCTAATGGCCCGATGAGGTCCAAGCCAATTCTTTCAAACGGTACCTCAATAAATGGTAGTGGCCGTTAAGGCGTTTTTGGGGTGGCCGGCGGGTTAACCAGCTGACATTCGCAGCAGGACGCACACCACCGCTTCACATCCGCGCGAATCCCCGGCCAATAAATCGGCCATGATCCGGTTTAGTGTTTTGTCATACTCTAGATGTCCTGACATGGGGTTATGATGAGCCGCCTGGAAAACTATTTCCTGATGGCTTTTTTGCACCAACAACTGGGTGTTATCCTCACCGGTCTGTGTGTCACGGCTCACACGGTATAACCTGTCTCAAATCACAGTAAAGTGGGGGCGCATCAGTGAGGTGTTCGGGTGTAGTGGGGAGCCATATACACTCACTACTTGCTCGAACACATGACGGAGGGTCTCGTCCTGAGACTGCTCAAGGGGGAAGTCCTCCACCGGATGTAAGGGCGGGGCCGGAGAGACCTCAGGTCGGGGCTTCTCCGGCCCCGCTCTCCCCTCGGCGGCGTCCGCCGCCTCCGTCTCCCCATTGAACACCGCACACAACTCTCATGTACCCAATGCCCGTGAATGCACCCCTACAGTCTTCCCCACTAGCCTATCAAACCCCCGGCCAATTGGTTTCCAGGATCAGGGGGTGAGGTGCGTGAGGCGAGTGCTAACTCCGGCCTTAACTTTATGTTTTTTTCCCTTAAACGAAATTGTGAGAGTCACTACCGGGTACTCATGAATATCCCCATGCACACACCTGACCCTCACCCACGATGCCTCCAGCAATGCCCCGGGCTGAACCAAGCGCTGGTGGATACCCCCCTGTATACATACCGGTACACGGTACGTCCCGTCCGGACCGGGGGAGGAGTCTGGCGGCCCCGTGACCCGGACCACCTGCCCAACCTCCATCAGTGGACAGTCTCGTCAGCAGTGGCCGGGCCGACCATACCGCCAGCACCCCTGCCCTGGCACTTGAGGAGCCTTCTGTGGTGTTGGGCCACCGGACACGTGGACTGGGTCCTTGGGAGAAACACAACCGGGGGGAGGGTTAGCAGGGAAAAGAGCGTGTGGAGGAGCAGCGCCGTTGGGAGGAGATGTGATTGGGGTCACCCCGGGCGGGATCCGCCTCCTCGGGGTGGGGACAGGCTGTCCCGCTGGCACTGACGGGGGTCGGGCTTCCGACCCCACCCCGACTCCGATGGAACCAGCGCCTGGCGGCGTCAAGGAGCTGCTGTGCAAAGGCCAAGGGGAGGCCAGCGTCCTCGAAGGGGAGGCTCCGGAGCCCGCGGCCGTGACCCTCTGGCGTACTGCCCAGCCGGTCCAGGACCGACTTCCGGAGCTGATCGTATGAATGCCGGGAGGACGCTGGCAGGCTGTGTGCGGCCAGCTGGGCTTCCCCGGAGCGTTCGTGCTCTGTCAGGGTCAGGTGTGTTCAGGGTGGATGCTCTCTTCCTGCTCTCCTCCTCAGGATCCAGCCTACTGCAAGAGACAGAACCAGGTTACCGGCATGCTTATATTGTGTGACTGATTACCTGATTCTGACCAGCTGTCCAATCCCCAGCTGAGCCACTCCAGACACTCTCCCTGCAGACGGCCACAACGACTCAATTAGTTTCTGACCCCGGGTCTAACCTCTTTTAAAAACAAGCATTGGTTGCAGTTTTTACACTATTATACTGGAATATCATAATTCCTATTTACTCTTTTGTTAGGGTTACATGATACATGACGACACATCCCTAAAAAACTAAGAACAAGTTGAACATGAGCAGAATATGTACAAAAGATGAATTAAGGTGTACATGAGAACGAGTGAATGTTATTGAATGTTGTTTGTATCAAATACAAGGCGAACCAAGGGGTGGTTTGGTTGTTATGGTAGCATTGGCAGTCTGTAAATGGTTTTCATCCAAAGACCTTTTGAAATCAAATAGTAGTAATCAAGAAATAACTGTGTGCACAGCACTTATTTGAGCAGCAGCAATGTATATCAAGTTCAGTCCAAATGCAATTGGAATAAAATTACACTCTGTAGTGTATAAATTGTTGTGGCAGTGGGGTGTGGTTACAGCGCCAGCTGCTGGTGGAGAGATGGGAGTGTATAATATGTGATATTGGGCTACATAAATAAACTTGATTTGATTTGAATGAATGGCCGTGTTTACAGTGGAATCTAGACATGCCCAGTCAGGAAACAGCCGCTGGACCTTCGGCTGGCCTTTGGATTGGAGGTGAAATTCTAGGTGGCTGCATCACTAATGCTCTATAGTGGCGTTGCGAGTCGTCCACACGTTCACTACGTTCTCGCAGGGATTTCCTTTCAGCCACAGACCTGGCAAGGACCCAGCACGGATCAGTCACGGCACCATCAAGGAGGGAAGGGAAAGATAGATGGTTGGATCTCCAAATGAGAGGTGAAGGCTTTTTCCACAATGTGTTGCTAGATATCTTGTCAAATTTGGAAATACCTGTATGTCCAATCCATTGTGTTGTGGGTTGTAACCTCTCTCTGATAAGTCAAAATATTGGATATGTTTGTTGTCAAAGATATGATTTTAAAGGGAAAGATACCATCAATTTTATCATTGCAGCTCCATTTTTAAATGCTAAAGATAAGGGTTTCAGCAACTTATTTGTAAACGTCACTCCAGCAGATTTTAAAGTCAGCTTCCTTTTTTATGAGATGTACAATAGTTGTAGCAACTGCTGTTACAGAACCGTTGTTGCAGCAGTCGTAGCAGTTGTAAATGAAGATGCAGTAGTTGCTGTAGTTCAGTCAGACAAGTCACGTAAAATGTTTATTAAAACAGCAGAACATGGTTATAGTTTGGTGTCTAGACACTGATCTCAACACCGCACACATAATAATATGAGGTATTGGGGAGTGATGATAAAACATATTCCCCCTCTAGTCGGACCCTGCAGGTGGAGGGTGGGGCTAAAAGAGCAGGCAGCGCAGCAGCGGCATTGACAAGGTAAAGGGATTGATGGGATTTTTTTGCGGCTTAAATCAACAGCCAAATTGAGAGGGTGCTTTTGATAAATCATATGGAGAGGAAGGCATATCACGTCTATATGTAGCTGTGTGTACGGCTTGAGTTGAATAACTGAAGTAGCTTGCAGGCGCTGCTTTATTTCAGTCAGATATCTCACATTTGAAATGTTTATCACAACAGCAGAACATTGTTAGACTTTTGGTTCTAGACTCTGACCTCATCACGCCCTGCAGATATGATGTTGAGATATTGGGGAGGGTTAATGAACATACATACATCAACTACATGCTACATCAACTGAACTAATCCATTTGATGTAGCATCAGTTCCATTAAAGGCTAAGTTTCAACTCTTTGGGGTCTCCTACCACAATTCGCTGGTTTTGGACAGCTTAGCCTAGTTTGTCAAGCTCAGTTGACAATGATTTGTGTCAAACTGTATGCCGACATTGTTCAACTGAAGCCGGTATATCTGTGGATACACTTCGAACATTTAATTCACGATCACCCGAATGTGAAAATTAGCGGATCGAAACAAAAACAAACTGGACGGCAAGATCCCACTGCAGATTCAGTTCATGCTAAAGCAATAATTAAAGCTATTATATTATATCAGGGGCTATTATAGGACAGCATTCTGAAATTACATTGAAGAAGTTAATGTGAGAATAATCAATATGTAAACTGTTACAATGTGCCTTATTGTTCCTTATTTAGATGTAATATGTGACATGTAAGATGTTATTGAATTAAGTAACTTAGTGGCCAATCTACTGTGAAATAAGAAGCAATATTTGTAAACTGTGAAGCAGAAGAGTACACCACCTAAAAGGGTGACTGAAGATCTGATTGGAGCAGAGAAGCGCTGAGAGGCGTGGACACGCCTAAGTGCCAACGAGGGGCCAATAGGACCTGGCCCCAGCCAACCAATGGGAGAAGACTATACCTGAAAGGCGGCGGGTATAAAATATGTTCTAAACTAGAGATTGTGGCCGTTCTGTGGATCTGTGAGACAGAGTAACTACTTAAATGTGGTCTGTGGACAGTGAAATGGGGCGGTTCTCAGCTGAGTACTTTTGTAATGCTACCATATCATCATGGAATAAATACAGTTAATATGAAGAGATGTTTTCTGAAATTGATTTCTATGCGTCTCTATTTCAAATTAAAAGAACACAACATTAACCATCACTCCACACTGAACTGCCTCCTTACACCTACAAACACTCAATCCAGGTGAAGGAAACAAAGGGAAGGAAGTCCTTATCCAGTCCTCTATTTAGAAAGTGATAGGTAGTAACACAAGTATACCAAACCACCACTTGGTGTTTTTTATGGAGAGGAGGGGAAATAAACCTGTCGCTGCCGGATTAGAGCAGCAAATACGTTTTATTTAGTTTCTTCATTAGTGATTTCAAGGAGTGGGATGAATCTGGAAATGGACTGTGTGTGCCTGCAGCATTGGATGGACTCTCTTATAACTGGACTTTCTCCTTCTCCTGTCCAAAGTAAGCAAGTTTACTAGCAGCGGCTCTCCACAGCCATCTAGCCTTCACAATAGGAGTAACCAGTAGTCAGCAAGGAGCTAACTGCATTCTGCAGGATAACAAACAGAGCGACCGGTTTCGTCCAACCTGCACAAAGCTTAACAAGCAGTAAACAGCAAAAACATAACGACTGTCACACGCTGCCACAAAAGAAAACATGTTTTCATTTTAAAGGCTTTGCCAGCTAAGCTAAGAGTTGAGAGCCAAGTAGCCTTTCCATTAATGAACTGAACCTCCACTGGGCATAGTACATTATTTAGTATACATTATCTTTGCACGGCTAAGTAAGCATAAAATTGATATACATTTGTAAATATGTGTTGATTTGGTTTTTATTCTCTGAACTGTTGTCATGATCCTGTCTTTTAGTTTTTCTCACCTTGTGTCATGTCTCATTTTACTTCCTGTGTCTGTGTATTGTACCACCTTTATGTGATTTGTTTGCCCAACCCTGATTTGATCCTCCTGTGTCTAATCACACTGCTGCCTTTGTAAATGGACTGCATTTATATAGCGCTTTCCCAATCTTTTTGATCACTCGAAGCACTTTACAACACATCAGCATTCATCCATTCACACACATTCATTCAGAGTCAGAGGCGACTGTACAAGGAGCCACATGCTCACACACTCGCACACTGTTGGCCATGCCATTGGGAGCAACTTGGGGTTCAGTATCTTGCTCAAGGACATGCTGACTGCAGAGGCCTGGGATTGAACCACTGACCCTCTGACTGGTGGATGACCACGCCACCTCCTGAGCCAGCCCTTGTGTCTTTGCCTGCCTCCTCCAGCTGTGTCCTGTTCTTGTGATTAGTTATCTTTGCATATATATACATACTTGTTTGTGCCATTGTTAGTTTGTCATCTATGTTTCCTGGTGTGGTTGTTCCTTCTGTGTTTATCCCTTCGTTGATCTTGATGTTCCCTTGTACCAACCTGGTTTGTCCTATTTTCTATTACTATAGCCTGCTCCCTCAGTTTTGTTTTGTACAAGTGTGTTCTCTTTTTTCTCTTTTTGTTTGTGATGGAAAAATACTGATGCTTATGTGTTGTAAATGTAAGTCTTAGGGTTAGGGGGATGCTGTATCCATCTGTCACAGCAGGATAGATGTTTACCCATTTGTCACAACAGAATAACATGACAATGCAACCCTTTGATCTTAACAGTCACAAGGACATCACAGCCACAATAAAGAGGAACCAACCCAAATTGGTTCCCTGACCAGTCAGCACGTCTTAAGAGGTACAATGGATGATTGACCCCGACGGGGCCCGCCCTGTTAGGTTACTATTGTATCTGTATATATACTGGTGCTCAAAGAACTGCCCTTTGAGCAACAGCAGCCTTACAAGCTTTGTGTATGAGTTTGAACATCTCCGTATGTAAGAGAACTCTGCTTCTTCTTGCAAGAATAAAACTCTGACCTGATCATTGATTCTGGAGTTGGTGTCAAGTAAGATTTTTCCTAACAGTTTGCAACCTGGCTGTTGTGTGTACCCCTTTTTAACTGGAAACTGTTCTGGTGTCCCTTGGTGAGATGCAGCGGTCACAATGTCATCCTGCTGAGCTACGGCGGTACCGACTTCCCCCTGCACTCTCCCGACTTTGTTGGTGGTCCTGCCTCGGCCTTTGTCCTCCAGAGGAGTCTTGCCACCTACTTCATCCTCCAGAGGGGCACCTCCTTTGTTGCCGACCTCCTGTGCGGCCCTGGATGTCTGGTTGCCCTCCAGTTGCCCTTCCGCCTATCCGGTCACGCTCCTGGCTGCCTCTGCCCTGCCTTTTTCTCCGCTCCTGTCCAGCTATGGACTCAAGGAAAGAGGGACCCAGTGTTGAGCAAGGTAGAATACATTTGTTCATGTTTCGTCCCATGTATTCCAAGGAGCAGTCAAACACAACTCTGTGTTTGTTGTTGTGTTCAACAATAGGATGTCGGAAATACCAGATTTCATGTGGTCGACCTGCTCACTGCGAATGCTTTGAACATAGCAAGAGTGCACAAGCTTATTCACTTCCTCTTGGTATTTAGCAGACAGTTTGGGTTTATTGGACAGATATTTCTTTGTAGGACAGAGACGGCGCAGCACAGCTTCCTTTGGAGCTTGAAAGACATGTTGGAAATGTTGGCAGTGGAGTGGGATTTCACATTACACCATTTATCTCTACTTGTCATAGAATGGAGTAGAGCGAGAGCTAGCTAGTCTTGTTTCGACCTTGTGGCTGATATTTTATTCACACTAGGCAAAGTGCCAATCTGCCTTCCATATTCCTAAACAATTCACTTAAAGCAAGGAAGAGTAAAGTAGAGAGTGTGATGGAAAGACTTGGATGGTATTACGGTACATAGTGTATTTAAAAATCCTGACTGTATGATTTTTAAATACCGTCATACACACAGACACTCTGCTTTCTTTGATTCTGTATTGATGTGAGGTATTGCAGTTAAAAGCACGTGCCACCAGGAGTCAGTCTCTACTGGTGGAACAGGCAGCAGAGCTCAGAAAGATAGCGAGTGCGAGTGGTGGAGCTAACGTTAAAGGACTAGTCAAAAAGGAAAATACCTCAGCCTCTGTTCCAACTACAAAAGCAGTTTATAGCCACATGGTTTTATTCAACTGCCAGTCACCACTCGCACATCATCTCCGTTCAGCCCACTAATGTGTCAATAAAGCGTAACGTTAGCAAGTGTTCGGTCGCGAGAGAGAGAGAGTGAGCGAGCGTTTGACGGTGCGTATGAAATTAGCAGGGACGTTATAGCTGTGAACATAGCAGTGCAATGAGTGCACAGTGTTGGTGAATAAATACTACAACTCTTTACACCCAAGCCACGTTCCTGTGTCTTGGTTTGCCACCTACTGATGAAAGTGAAAGGGGTTAGCCACAAAGTCAAAAGGTGGGCAGGGGTTGATTGTCTGTAAACATCACTTGTGCTTTAATTAAAGCTCCTGACATTTAACATGCCCTAATACACTTC
>CALSBV010007348.1:0-26425 GCA_943590825.1 Bovichtus diacanthus | reverse complement strand
GAACACGGGCCGCATTTGGCCCGGGGGCCGGACTTTGGGCATGTCTGCCTTAAACCAACGAGTGCACATTCAACTGGGTCATTTATGGGGACATTAATGTCACAAAAGTATTTGCAAAAGTGTGTGGAGAGATATGTAACTGTATCTCAATCCGTGTGTGTAAACACATTCGTAAATGCCGACTGAGATTTGTGATTATGCACTTGCAGATTACTCGAGTCGATAAAATACAAGAATTAAACAATATCCTAAAACACACACAACTCTGTTAACACACAGATCTGCAGCGGCAGAAGTACAGCAAGAGTCACATGTACAAAGAGACCTGGAGACTGAAGACTTGTATTTTTATTGTTGTATTATTTTATTACAGAAGCGTAATGCATTCACATGAGAAAATAACTTTGCGCTGCTTTTTCTCTCAAGTGAATGCATTACGCTTCTGTAATAAAATCATACACGAGACTCTTGCTGCACTTCTGCCGCTGCAGATCTGTGTTAGAGAGTTATGTGTGTTTCAGGATATTGTTTAATTCTTGTATTTATCGATAGTATGCACTCGCAGATTACTCGACACATTCACGAATCTGTCGGCATTTACAAATGTGTTTATAGACACACATTAAGATGCAGTTACACATCTCTACACACACATTTACAAATACTTTTGCTCCAATAACGGCCTCATTGTACTTGAGCTAAAATTCAGCTGAAACATACATATTAACAGCAGAGTTCTTCTTGTCAGCTCTTACTCTACACAATGTTGCTTCACTTTTTATGTAACAAATCAAAACTAAAATACAACCTTTCTCCACATGTCAGGAGAAACAATGTGTTCTGGAACAGGAGGTCTTACAAAAAGCTGGAACACTCAGTGCAGAAGACGGCATCAGGCCAAACACACGGGCCATGTGTATGTTGAGTGTGAGAGAGACTCAGTGTGAAGCAGCAAAGTGCAGCTTTCTGCATTTACTTTAAAGCACTTCACATTGTGCTTTGAGGAATATTTGTTGTGCCTTTTGATGGTCTCTTGGAGCAAACAAAGGGCCAACATCATGTTTACACATCACATCATCTAAACACTATTGTTCTTCCACAATATGGCAACAGGTCATATTTTGTCGAGGGGAGGAACACAACAGTCTGTCGTGACTGCAAGCTTTGAAGTCTGCCACACACACGTTGGACTTTGGGACGTCTTGTGCTGATCAAGCTGCATGATGATTTTCTGGAGCACTTCAAAAGTGAAATGAAGGGTTTTTGGATGAGCTGGGTTGAGTGCATATATCAAACCCAGAAGAAGGGCACAAGCAGAAGCAACTCAAGTCAGTTGGTGCAACTGCGCCTCCGCCCTCAATGACGAGTCCAACGTCCTCAGGCGGCTCCTGAAGTCCTTCCCCCTCCTTCCTAATGACAAACTGCGCCATGGTGAGCTGCTCCGTCTCAGTTATAAAAACGTTATTGTTTTGTGTTGGTAATATTTATTGTAAACATTTTTATGTATTATATGATATATATTACAATGTAATAGTAATATAAATAAAGTGCATAATAAAAAATGTTAGAATTACATTTACATTATATATGTAATAATTAAATGATTTGTTCTCCGTACGTAGAAAAATTGTCTTGCATGAAACCGGTCCGTGGTGCAAAAAGGTTGGGGACCGCTGCTATAGAATACATGACACACAAACAAAACATCACTGGCTTCACTTTGCACCGTCTTATGCACTCGGTATGGGGAAAGAATATCACTAGCACAAGTACTCCTCATGGCACTCACTGAAAACTCACTCATTATTCCAGCAGCCCATCTTCATCACAACCCAGAAATAATACCTACCACCACCGTTTATCAAAGAACTTTGCAAGAGCTCTCTTTTACAGCATTATACAACTACAATATTTAGTGTGTGTTCCTTTGACAAGTTGTGCTGACATGCAAATTACCATTGAAACGTACAAGATATTCCATCATCAGAATCTTCTCCCAGGAAGAAGAGGAGGGCTTTTAGGACACACTCCCACAGAAGATGGATGTCCTCAGTCTAGAACATCATCATCTTTCTTCACTTTATTTTTCAAAATCTCTGAAGACAGTTGTCTTTACTCTTACGGCCAAACTCCAACACATACTTCATTTAAAAACAGACATTTACAGTTTTTTGAAAAAGAAGAAAAGGATGCAAGCTTAATGGTGGAGCTCGGAGGAGCTGGAAAAATTTCTTTCATATTCCTTGTTATGAAGTGGAACGAGATGAAGCAGAGGAGACAGAGGACAGGGGAAGAATAAGTGCATGGGAGAGAGAGGAAAGAGACAGCGCTGTAGATCTACCTGCTCCAAAGGATTTATGATGTCAGCAGTCTTTTGGCGTGTTGCTCCTCCTTTGGTGCGGATAACTAATCAGCTGGCTTGAGAGCTGACTGGAACATGAACTTCTCCTCAAGAGGAACAGCAGGAATCCTCTGAAACTCTGCATTGATCTCAAACACAAACACAAATGACACTAGATATATCATCCTGAATGACAGAAAATACAACTGGCCTGGACCTGTAAACAATCTACATGTTCACAAAGTAACCACTGGAGCACACGTGTACAATGGACAACATTTCCAGACCCAAAAAGAATGTCAAATATGTACATTTTCAGTAAGCAGTGTTCCACATAAAGTGATAGTTCAGCTCTTTTGAAGCGAGGTTGTATGAGGACTTAAACTGATGCTGGTGCTCTGGGACACGCTGACGGCCAGCTGGTAAGACAATGACTATGCATAAGTACCCCATACAACCCCACTTCAAAATAGCAGAACTAGCCATTTAATCTCAACCATCTCAGTTTATGACTAGCTCCCTTTAACAAAAGCTGAAAGATAAAGAGTGCGATGGCTTCAGTTCCATTATTACCTACTTCTGTTGGAACAGTGCAGGACATCTGTCCTTCAAGTCCTTCATGCTGGGTTCTTGTTTACCACTTCCTGTCGCCTGGAGACAAACGTGCAAAGCATTTTGTCTGCGATGACCCTTTTGTTGTTTCTTATGCTGATCTCTTTCAGAAGTTCAAGTCTTTCTTTTTCAAGGCTCCGCAGCGTCTCCACAGTAGGGAAGGATGGATAAAAGTTTGCTTCAGCTCTTTTTGGCTTCTTTACTTTTTTAGCAGGGAAACAATCTGCAGCAGCTTTGGATTTTAGGGAGTTAACTGACAGCTCTGGACACCCTGCACTTTGAGCTGAGTCCTGTAGTTTCTCATCTTATATTTCAGTCGTTGTTTCTAATCGTAGCAGCCGTTGAATGAGCCTGGTGCTTTCTAGCAAGGTGCTTTTTGATCAAGGCCTCTGCAACTGCACAAACATGTTCATCTTCTGGGTAGAACTTGTATTTGTAAATGTCTTCTGCTAGTCTAGTCAAGATATCACACTTCATTCGGGTCAATACAATCAAGCATTTGACATTAAGTCAAACAAAATAAACATAATAAACAATAAGAAGGAAAACATCAAAATGGATTGACAGTCCAGTCATTCAGCTGTTGTTCATAGATTTTTTATTTATTTTTTGCATACTTTTTAAATGTGTATTTGCAGACATTGTGTATTTTTGGTAGTTCATTACAAAGTGAGATTGATCTGAAATGTAGCCAGCCTTCTCTAAAAAAGGTAGGTACACACGTATTTACACATATTACACACTCACACAGCTAAAGACGAAATCACCTGCACTTCACCTTTACTGTTGAATATACTTTCAGTTCAGTCTCTATGATCAAATATGTTATTCACTTAAACACACGACCTGTACATACAGCCGCATTACAGTCTTATCAATAGCAAGAAAGCTCTCTATTATAAAATGATAACTTACCTGAGGTAACGTAGTTCCAGCCAGGCATCATGTCCACCACCAACAGCTCCAGGAACGATCTTGATTATAAAATTAAAAATACATTAATATTAGGGAGCAGGAAAATGTCTATTTAGTTTTAAGCTTTAGTTGTGTATATTAAACAGTATAACACGTGGTTGTCACAGAGCTGGTAACTGCTTTCAGAGGGGGAAGACAGGGGAGTCTGCAGCATGTGTTAGCATGTGCTTATTATGAAGCGCTGCCCTGACAAGCTAACATATGCCTCACCATGCCCATCTGTTTGATCTAGTGTGCTAATAAATAGCTAACTTACACCAGTACACAACATAAATACACAAACCACCAACGCCCGCAAACTAACGAACCGACTCATCTGCTGAACAGTTTGCTAGCTCCAGGCTCACCCGGCCCGCTAGCATGATGCTAACAGCAGGGCACCATAGCGTTTTTAATGATCTACTGACCGGCTGAAGTATCACGTTTTACCCTAAGTGGTACACACAGTGGACTTAACATAAAGTTGTACCAACATTTTTACAGAAAACCATCAAAATGCATCCCAAATATGCTAATGTAGCTCACACAGTATGCTAATTTATAACAAGCTAGTAGAAAAGCAAGATCTGAAAACGGACCTGACGTCGTGACGTCATGACGTCAGGTGCACAACAAACCTAACTGATACGAGTTCACTGATAAAAGAATATCTCCAGATTTCCTAGCAGGAAAAAGCCTTTTTAATGTTGTTAATCTAATGATAAATGTCGACTACTCAGTGAAGGTCTTACTCATCGTCCGTGGCGGCGCTCTCTTCTTTTACCAGGTTGAGGAGCTCGAAGGTGTTGCTGATGGGACTGTCGGGATTCGGCCAGCAGGGGGCGCGGTAGTGTTTCAGTTGTCCCGTCGATAAAGAGGAACGAGACAAGGCGTCATATAATATTTTAAAAGTCCTATATTTGTTTAAACTGTGCAATACTTATTAATTATATTATAACAATGTAAATCTCATGTCATATACAGTGCCTTCAGAAAGTATTCAGATCCCTGCACTTTTTGCACACATTTTTTTGTATTGTAGATTTTCTTTAAAGGGATAAAATATCCTTTTTTTATTTTCCAATCTACACTCAATAAACATGAAAACATGTTTCTAGCAAATTTATTAAAAATAAAACATTTTACAAATAAAAATAGTTTGTCATCAAAGAGTCATAGTAAATTATCGCATCGAAAAAGTATGTCATAAATGTCATTTAAATGCATGTCCAAAACAATGCAATAGTATAGTACGACACAAAAAAAGTCAAAATTAAGGACGTCATAAATGTCATTTAAATGTTTGTCATAATAAAAGTCACCGTATAGTATGACAAAAAGTCAGAGTGTTAGAGGGTAGATCTGTGAGGGTTCCTGTTGTTCGTTAAGTGTGGGTTGTTTTTGTTATTTGTGTAGTGTCTACAGCTCCTGTTTCCAGACAGCGATACCCCGACATTACCTGACCCTGTTTCCGTGACCCGACTCTTCTACCGCCTACTCCCTATCAGATGTGTTTGCTTCGTTGACTTCCTTCCCGTGTACCGAACCTGTTTTTACTCTAGTAAAGACTTTTACCTTCTCTAAAGATCTGTCTCTGAGTTTTTGCTTTTGAGTCTCCTTGCCTGTGTTTCAAGTGCAAAATGTGTAAATGTAATATAATTTGTCCTGGTGTTGGCGCTGTTCCCTACATTTACCTGACAGCTGATTACAGTTGCTCTTTACATTGTACATGAATCAGAAACAACATTCCCGATTGTTTCCCTTTCTAGGCTAATTTGCTTTAGTTTGTGCTGCTTACAGCATGAAAAAGGACATTTTAAATACTTGTCTCTGTTACTCTCCATAATACGCAGAACACACTTTCCAGAAGCCATGTTGTTGTTCAAAATTTGAAATGACCCTTTTCAATGCCGTGATCAGCACAAATTCACCACATTCACCAATGAGGTGGAGGCAAAAACCTGGACAATTTTGGTTTGGGTGAACTGAGCCTTTTAGTTTAGTCCCATCATCTGTTTGAATGACTTGGAGCTGTCATGTTCCAGGTAACACTAACCTGTGTAGCTTCCAGTACGTATTCCTGGACCACCAGCATGTCCTCGTTGGTCACACAGATGTGATTCTTACTCCTCTGAGTGATGCTGAACATCTCATAGCTGATTGGCTGCCCTTTACGGGGCGAGACGGCACACAGCTCTGCCTCCTCCTCCGTCTAACAACAACACAGGAAGTCAGCAGACAGTTACTTCACACGTTGATCCGACAAAAACATCGAGATGGAAATTAATTATCCTGCAGCATCAGTGTGACGCAAGATCAGAGAAGAGCACCGACCACGACCCCCTCAACACCAAAGTAAACCTGTTCGTAGAAACACACACACAGCATGCTTTTGGGGATATTAAAAGGAGTAGTTTAACAGTTTGGGAAATACTTTTGTAATTTACGCCACAGAGAAAATACCGACCCGATTATCTTGAAACGTGGTGGAAAGCTGTTGCACGGGGCAAGGGGAACAGCATCCCAATCACAGGGTGGATATACACATTACTTTTCCCTTTCATTAACATTTAGCAAACAATTTAATCATAAACGCATTGCTTGTATCGATATGCATAATAAAAACTGTATTTCTCAAAAATGTTTTCTATTCCTTTTGAAGTTGAAAGTGAACAGATTTTTGCAGAAACATAGATGACAAAGACATTATAGAAAAGCCTCAGCTCGCCTGACAGCGACACAAGGACCTGGGCGTTGTGGTGCCACATCATCCTGCAGCAGTCCTTTGTGGTGCCAGGCAAAGGATTCTGGGTAATGATGAACTCACTGCTCCTCTTGTCACCCTGCAGGAACAGAACCACGGCTTATTATCAATCACGTCCCTGTTTAGTTTTTACTTTCATATGGTGACTGGACTGATTCACCAACCATCAAGAGGACGATACATTTTACTATCAAAAGTGTTGAGCAATATCAATAAGGAACAAACATTACAGCTGCTGTTAAAGGAACAGTACACATTCTCAGGAAAGCCTTTTGCTGCCGTTGTGTGCGACTGTGCCAGTCTCCCTCTTCTTGGGACTGCGATGGAGGTCACAGAGCCTCACAAAGATGGTCTCGATCAGGCGCCATCAATCTGGCCACTGAGCAAGCGGGGCAGTGGTGGTGAGTGCATGCCTCTTCACACTCTCCACCCCTGGAGTGAACTCCTGCCTCTTCTTAGGAGACCTGAACCTCCCTGTGTCCAGCCTGGTCTGGTGTCTGGCAGCAAAAAACACCTTCTGCTTGTCATAGTGCAGCAGGTTCTGCCACAGAGCAGCAATGTTGCTCATCTAAGCATCGAGAGAACACAATAGCACATGACAAGACAAAAACATGTGCAGGTGTGAGGGAACATTTGTGACAGGGCACAGAGGGAAAGTAGCAAGACTATAAAGGCTCCTGACCTGCTGGTTGTTAAGGGCAAGAGAGAGCTGATTTCTCAGCTCCACCAGACACTCTGCCAAGATGTCCACTCTGTCCATGGCTGCCACGCCAGAGTGCCACCGCTGGTCATAAACGGGTAGTAAGCTTAATAAAATGTGAGGTAATTAATACAACGTTTGTATAACTACTTACTTGAATTACTGTGAATAGTTGGACGTATTTATAAATGACTGTTTCCATTCATAAATATGACAGTTAATGTTATTACATGTAGAGATGTCAGCGATTGCTAACGAATGCTTGCTAGCGTTATGCCGACTGAAGTTGCCGTACAACGTAATGTAGACAGTAGCCGACCAAGTGATACAATTAATTTGAGCGAAGAATTGAAATATAAGTTTTATGACTATTGAAGAAGAAAATAAAAACGTTAAATTGTGTTACTTACTTTGAGGAGCTGTCTTACGCATCGCGACACAGTCAATGTCATCCAGCGGCGTGACGAGGCTGTGTTCTTGGAGAGAAAGTGAGCCATGATTGGTTTAGGTCCAATCTAACGATGGACAGTGAGCGACGTGATTGGCTTAGGTCCATTCTAACAATGGATAGTGAGTATCGTGATTGGACAATAAATTGGAAACTGGTGAGGGGTATGGCCTAAATTTTAAGCATTTGTTATGTATTTGACACGTGAATCAGAATCAGGTTGACTATAATGCGCATATCTGTAAACCTTTCAATGTCTGCATATTTCAGACCTTTTTAGTAACAGCAGCATTTCATTCACAATTTTAGGTATGAGCAAACTTATTAATAATGGTTCTTCAGTGAGCATATGTAAAACTAGCTAGATGTAATAATCACACTTCTACATATAGCACGAGATTGTATTGCACAGTAAGGTAAGTAAGTAGGCACAGTGAGAATAGTAATAAATAGTAACGGGGTGTATTGCACATGAGCGGAGGATAAGTGGTGTTACATTGAGTGTGTGGTGGTCTACCAGGGGCCGTGGTGATTGTAAAGTCTGACTGCTGCAGGAAGGAAGGACCTGCGGTATCTCTCCGTGTGACACCGCGGGTGAAGCAGCCTGTCACTGATGGAGCTGTTCAGTGCGGACAAAGTGTCCTGGAGGGGGTGGGACATGTTGTCCAACAGGGATGACCGTCATTCTCCTGTCTCCCACCACCTCCACAGTGTCCAGAGGGCTCCCCAGGACAGAGCTGGCCTTCTTTACCAGTTTGTTAAGTCTCTTCCTGTCAGCAGCAGCGATGCCGCTGCCCCAGCAGACCACTCCATAAAAGATGGCTGAAGCCACCACAGAGTCAAAGAAGGTCCTCAGGAGTGCCTCCTGCACTCCAAACGACCTCAGTCTCCTCAGCAGGTAGAGTCGGCTCTGTCCTTTCTTGTACAGAGCCGTTGAATTGTCTGACCAGTCCAGTTTATTGTTCAGGTGAACACCTAGATACTTGTAAGATTTTACAATCTCAATGTCCGTTCCCTGGATGTTCACTGGTGAGGGTGGAGAGTGTTTGCGCCTTCTGAAGTCCACCACCAGCTCCTTGGTCTTCCCTGAGTTGAGCTGGAGGTGGTTCTTCTGGCACCAGAGAGAAAAATCCTGGGTAAGTTCCCTGTACTCCTTGTCGTCCCCATCAGAGATGAGGCCAACAATAGCAGAGTCGTCGGAGAACTTCTGCAGGTGACATTTTGCCGTATTCTGGGTGAAGTCTGCAGTGTAGAGGGTAAAGAGAAACGGCGCCAGGACCGTTCCCTGGGGGGCCCCGTGCTGCTGACAATTGTGTCTGACTGACACTCCCGGGTCCTCACGTACTGTGGACGATTGGTGAGGTAGTCCAGGATCCAGGTGGTGAGGTGGTGGTCCACCCCTGAGTGCTGCAGCTTGTCTCCCAGGAGCAGGGGCTGGATGGTGTTGAAGGCACTGGAGAAATTAAAGAACATGATTCTCACAGTGCTCCCAGCCCTCTCCAGGTGAGAGAGAGATCTCTGTATGAGGTAGATGACAGCGTCGTCCACCCCAGTGCCAGGCTGATAGGCAAACTGCAGCGGGTCCATTGATGGTCTCACAAGGGGCCGAAGATATCCAAGGACCAACCTCTCCAGGGTCTTCATCAGCTGCGATGTCAGCGCCACCGGCCTGTAGCTGTTTAAGTCCTTGGGACGAGGCGTCTTTGGCACAGGTACCACACAAGATGTTTTCCACAGCTGTGGTACCCTCCCTTGTTTCAGGCTCAGGTTGAAGAGTAGCTCCACTATCCCACACAGCTGGTCTGCGCAGGATTTGAGGAGCCTTGAGCTGATGCCATCTGGACCCGCAGCCTTTCTCACCTTACACCTTTTGAGCTCCCTCCTCACTTGGTTCATTGTGAGCGACAAAGTGCAGGTAGCAGGTGGGGGGGTGGGGGGTGTGGCAGGAGACAGGGTAGGTGTATAGGGTGACTGGTGGCGGCGATGGGGGAGGTAACAGGGTCGTATCCTGGTGATACAGACAGTGGGGGTTGCAGCAGGTGGGAATGGGCCGGGGGAGGGGTGCCTGACTGATCAAATCTGTTGAAGAAAATGTTCAAGTCATTCACCCACTTTATGTCCCCCTTGGGCTGCTGGGAGTCTGGTTCCTTGAACCCAGAGATGGTTTTTAGGCCTCTCCAGACTCCGCTGACATCCCTCCGCTCCTCCATCTTTTTCCTGTAGCTGTTCTTACCCTCCCTGATCTTCCACCTCAGCTCCCTCTGCACAATCCTCAACTCGTCCTTATTGCCTGACCTAAAAGCCCTCTTTTTGTCTTTGAGCAGAGCCTTTATGTCAGGATTAATCCAGGGTTTGTTGTTGGCAAAGCCTCGTACGGTCCTGGTGGGTACGACGTTCTCCACACAGAAGTTTATATAGTCCGTAATACAGTGTGTGAGGCTGTTAATGTCCTCCCCATGAGGGTCTACGAGCACATCCCACGCAGTAGTCTCGAAACAGTCTTTTAGGGCCTCTTCAGACTCCTCAGACCATCTCTTTACAGTGCGTGTGGTCACCGGCTGCCTGTACACAAGAGGTTTGTACACAGGCAGTAGGTGTACAAGGTTGTGGTCGGATCTTCCCAGGGGAGGTAGAGGTGATGAGCTGTATGCCTCCTTGGTGTTGGCGTACAGTAAATCCAGTGTTTTATTGTCTCTGGTGGAGCAGGTGACATACTGGGTGAATGTGGGCAGAGTGGCAGAGAGAGAGGCATGGTTAAAGTCTCCAGAGATCAGGAGGAGGGCATTTGGATGCTGTGTCTGCAGCCTGCTAATAGTGGAGTTAATGATGTCACAGGCTGTGTCGGCGCTAGCAGACGGGAATGTACGCTGTTATCGCGATAACATGCGAGAATTTCCGCAGCAGGTAGTATGGCCTCATGCTAGCGACTAGCAGCTCAACGTCCTTATTGCAGACTTGTTCCTTAATAGTGGTGTGCCCAGGGTTACACCATCTATCATTCACAAACACAGCCAGCCCTCCTCCTTTCCTCTTACCGCTCTCTTTCGTCCTGTCCGCCCGTAACAGATGAAAACCGTCCAGTGTTGCGTTTGTGTCCGGGGTTAGCTCGGTTAGCCAGGTCTCCGTGAATAGCATGATGCTACACTCCCGATACTCCCGCTGGTGCCGGGTCAGCGCCGTTAGCTCGTCCATCTTATTGGGAAGAGATATTACATTCCCCATAATGATGGATGGAAGGACAGGTCTGAAGCGCCTTCTCTTAGCTCGCAGCTCAGCCCCTGCACGGCGTCCCCTTCTTCTCCTCCTCAGTTCACGGGGCACATCGGGTCTCTTGGTGGTTAGCACCGCCATGCTACGGGATGCTAACAGCTGATCCCTGGTGTAAACAATACGGCGTTGGCTGCACGTGGAATCCCCGGACACAGATGTAAACAGAAGTAGTAGTAGAACCAGTGTAGAAAGAGCAAGTTTGGTGTCCATGGTTCACCAATAACTTAAGCGGTTAACATACAAGAGTAGTGCAGAAAAAAAAAAGTACTTTAAATAAGAAATATAACGAAACTACTCAGCGGTGAGTAGGAGCTGCTGTAACAGGCTGCCACTCGAGCGGCGCCGGAAGTCGATGGCTACGCTGGAACAAAATAGTAATGATAAAGTAGATTAAGGACATAGAAACAGCGCCAGCTGCAAAAGAGGACAAGTTGTCCTTTGATTCTTTAGAGCAGGGGTGTCAAACTCATTTTTACCTTGGGCCACATCAGCATTGTGGTTACCCTCAAAGGGCCGGTTGTAACTGTAAGACAGTATAAATGTAAAACTACTTAACATATTTAAATAACTGTCTTTATTTGATTATTACTTATTCAAGTTACAAAATTGTATGCATTTGCAAAGATGTAAAAATATATATTAACTTATTTCTCTGTTATAACATAAATCCTTTTAATTTATCAGGTTAAGAAACCCACATTACTCCATCAATCAAAGATCAAACTTTTCAAGTAAATAAAGAGAAGTATCAAACAGGTACTAATAATTACAAATTATTATTAGTATTATTAACTTTGTTCAAAACTTTTTTTTATCAGTCAAGGGAAACAATTGTGAGCTGCTAAGAACATGCGTGACAGCTGTGGCATTTTACAAAATCAAATGGCTGCACACAACCTTGCAGAGGGCATACATCCAACTCGACAGGTGGTTTGATTGCAGTTAACATTTGGCTGCATGAACACATTCACCTGTTAACACACTGAGTCCATTGCTACACATACAAAGTAGTATATGTAATTAACTCAAAATAACAGTAAGGGTTGTCTCAGTTCATCACAATATTGGTCAAGTTTTGGGTGAAGTTAATGAGGGGATGCTGCTTGTCCTTGAGGGAGATCCCTCCTCACCCTGAGACACCATATCACACACCATCCTCATCCATTGATCATGTTCTGAAAATAACAAACACAAAGCAGAATGCAAGCACAACCATCAATTGCACACATATTAAACTGTTACATACATTTTATTATATTTTTAATTCAGGTTTTTAAAAATCCTTACCTATTTGTTTTCTGGCCGGATGTCTGACAACGATTTCCCGTGGTCAGTGTGTCAGTGTCTGGTTTCAGGTCCTGTGCTATAGCAATTCGTAAGACAGCGTGGAGGTTGTCATCGGTGATGCGTGATCTGTGCTTGGTCTTGTTTAGTTTCATTATTGAAAACATCTGCTCGCACAGATAGGTGCTCCCAAACATGGAGAGAACACGGGCAGCATGAAGTCGGAGCTGTGGCATCGAAGCAGGGGGCAGTTGACGGTGGTAAATGGATTGGCAAAGATGGCAAAGCCTGGGTGGTGTGTTTTAAAGTCAGAGAAGCGCCGATCAAACTCATTAATTAACCGGCTCACTTTGGTAGCCAACTGAGCGCATGAAAACGCACCGGGCACTGAGGCCGAGATGCTCTGACACACAGAAAAGTGGGCAAGGTTGTCCTGTTCTAGTTGGGACTTCCACAGGTGCAGTTTACGCTGGAAAGCTGTGATCATGTCGGACATCTGCATGATGACTTGTTTGCGACCCTGCAGCCTCTGGTTCAGTTGGGCGAGATGCTCGGTTATGTCACACAACATAGCAAAATCACACAGCCAGTTTGGATCTGACAATTCAGGCAAGGGTTTACCTTTACTTTGCATGAAGAGAGTGATTTCTTTCCTGAGCTCAAAAAATCATTTGAGGACTGCGCTCCTGCTCAGCCACCTTACTTCTGTATGGTACGGCACATCTCCATGCTCTGAGCCCATCTCCTCCACAAGCTGCGGTGATTCAGGCCACACGCCCGAATGAAGTTCACTGTTTTCATGACCGTGGTCATTATATCATCCAGTTCCAGAACCTTTCCACACAGAGCTTCTTGATGGATAATGCAATGATACGTTATCAGAGGTGTGTGGCAGTTACTTTTTTGCATTTTGTCCTTCATTAGTCCAACCAAGCCTGTTTCTGCTCCACACATGGCAGGTGCGCCATCGATAGTTAGCCCCACCAACTTTTCCCAGGGTAGTTTATTTTTACTCACGGCCTATTTTCCCAGTAAATAAAATTTGCGACAAGGGACAATTTGTAGAATGGAGGTTTGTGCAAGACTTGCAAGCAGTGAACACCGCGATTCACGCACGCGCACCGCAGGTTTCAAACCCACACACTATTCTAACGCTTGTCCCTCCCGACGCTACGCATTTTTCAGTCGTTGATTTGGCTAACGCATTTTTCTCTATTCCAGTTCATAAAGACAATCAATATTGGTTCGCCTTCTCCTTTAATGGTCATGGTTGGACCTGGACAAGGTTACCACTAGGGTATTCGGAGTCCCCCGGGGTCTTCCACAGTGCGCTTCGCGACAACCTAATGAATCTGCACCTTCCAGAAGGCTCAACATTACTCCAGTATGTTGATGATTTACTAATTTGCAGTTCATCAGAGGCAATGTGTAAATCTGACACGATAGCCCTCTTAAAACATCTGGCTGCTACTGGTAACAAAGCTAGTCTATCCAAATTACAATTTGCTTAGACTCAAGTAACCTATTTAGGACATCTAATCACAGCTGAGGGCAAATCCCTCTCTCCTAAGCGTACTGAATCCATTCAGTCTGTTCCAAAACCTACCACTAAAAAACAAGAGTTTTCTTGGTATGGTGTCATTTTGCCAGCAGTGGATATCTCACTACTCAGAAAGAGAGGCACCCCTCTCTTCCATGATTCATGGTAAAAATCTTAGTGCGCTTGACAAACTGACCTGGACTGATGACTGTGACAGAGGTTTTACTGACTAAAAGAGCTCTCTTTTAAACGCACCCACACTGGGTCTCCCGAAACCTGACTTACCATTTACCCAGTTTGTTGACCAAAAGGACGGCTACATGACTTCTGTACTGACTCAAGACCATGGTGGTAAGAAAAGACCTATTGCTTATTTCTCCACCAAACTCGACCCTGTAGCCGCAGGACTGCTTTGTCTCAGAGCTGTGGCAGCTGCTTAAAATGCTGTGCTTGCTTCATGTGACCTTGTTGGTTATGGTAAACTCACTCATGGTTCCTCATGCAGTGTCTTACATTCTTCACACACAAAATATCACATTTGTCAGCACAACGCTGGCTGAGGGATCACACCACACTACTTGACATGCTGTGAGAATAATCAATATATAAGCTGTTACAATGTGCCTTATTGTGTCCTTATTTAGAAGTATTAAATGTGATATGAAAAATGTTATTGAATTAAGTGACTATGCATATAGTGGCCAACCTACTGTGAAATAAGATGCAGTATTTGTAAACTGTGAAACGGAAGAGTACACCACCTTAAAGGGTGACTGAAGATCTGATTAGAGCAGAGAAGCACTAAGAGGCGTGGACATGCCTTAGTGCCAACAGGGCCTGGCCCCAGCCAACCAATGGGAGAAGACTATACCCAAAAGGCAGAGAGTATAAAATATGTTGTAAACTAGAGATAGTGGCCGTTCTGTGGATCTGTGAGACAGAGTACCGTAATTTCCGGACTATTCAGCGCATCTGAATGTAAGCCGCACCCACTGAATTTTTAAAAAATATGTATTTTGTACATAAAAAAGCCGCACATGTCTATAAGCCGCAGGTGCCTAGCGGTACATTGAAACAAATTAACTTTACACAGGCTTTAACGAAACACGGCTTGGAACAAAAATAAATAGGCTTTTAAGCGCCTTCAACCTGAAAGCTGCATCATATGCCTTTCTCCGTGTCTTTGCCATGATGAGGGTGACAACATGACCGTAATCAGAATCGTGACCATTCATAATGTCCGCTGTTTAAAATGTCCGCTGTTCATAATGTCCGCTGTTCATAATGTCCGCTGCTGAAGACATTCCAAGAACTAATAATGCAATTGAAGGTTGGCATAATGTTTTTAGAGGTTCATTTGGTACACTGAATGAAACACCGAGAAATTTCGTAAAAAAGTTAATTACCGTAATGAATGGGAAGTTTGAGCGCGCTCGATTTACGTCACATTATGCGGCGGTGCTCAGTTTTTTGGCGACATGAAGCTTGTGAAAGCGGGAAAAATCCATAAATTAGCCACGTCATTGTATAAACCACGAGGTTCAAAGTGTGGGAAAAAAGTAGCGGCTTGTAGTCCGGAAATTACGGTAACTACTTAAATGTGGTCTGCGGAACAGTCCTCAGCTGAGTACTTTTGTAATGTGTACCATATCAAATAAATACAGTTAATATGAAGGGAAGTTTTCTGAAATTGATTTCTATGAGTCTCTACTTCTAAATAAAACACAATGCCTAACATTACTGTTAAACGATGTACCTTAATCCAGCTACTTTATTTCCCACTCCTGCAGATTGTGATGAACACAACTGTGTGGCTACTGTTAACCAAGGTTGCACTCCCAGAATTAAGCCAACTGATTTATCTCTTTCTAACCCAGAGATGGAGCCGTTTGTGGATGGGTCAGCGTCCCGTTCCCCTGACAGGCAGTGGTCAAGTGAGTTTTGCAGTATGTACTGAACATGACATCCTGTTTAGTGGTAAACTCCCTTCTCATCTCTCTGCTCAAGCAGCTGAGCTTATTGCACTCACAGAAGCATGCAAATTGGCTGAAGGAAAAAAAAAAAAAAAAGTTAACATTTACACCGATTCCAGATATGCATTTGTTGATGATTTTGGTATATTATGGAAACAGATTTCTTATCATCCAGTAAACCTATTGCTCACTCAGGTCTTCTAGATGCCATTCTCCGTCTGTCATGAAATGTGCTGCACAGACTAGTCATTCAGATCCAATTTCTCTAGGAAATACAGCTGACGCAAAAGCCGCCGCCATTTCAGGTTCTTCTTTCACCCCATGTTGTCTTCTTTTAGGTGTCCCACAGGAACTTGAAATCACATGAGCTTGCTGCTAATGTTAGTGTTACAAACTCTTGCATCTCCACAGGAAAAGGCACTCAATTTCGACAAGGTCCAAATCTGGAGCAGTCTTCAATAAACAAGAATGGATGGGCCCTGACAATAAACCTTGTTTGCCACATTTCCACTGTTATGGTAAACTGTCTCATTCCAGAGACCAAGTTGGCACGGGGGGGGGGGGGGGGTCACAGAACGATGCAGGACCCAAATGCAGCACACAAGATATCCAAGATAGTTGGTAACAACGTTTATTCTTAGCCCAGAGCAGGTTACAGCTGATCACACTGAGGGATGATAACAATCACGGCGACAAACAAACTGGAAAAAAGCAGGAGGGTAGTCGAGGTCAGGCAGAGGGTCAGGAAATGGGCGAAGCAGGCAGGGTCGGTATCGGGAGATCTGTGCGGGAGGAACCGCTGATGAGACTTGCATGACACAAAGTACAATCTGGCAAAGCTGTTCCGTCAGGAGGAGGCTTAAATAGGTGTTTGATTGGGAATTGGCTGCAGCCTGAGCCCAAGGTGAGGTAACGAGGTAGGAGTGGCTGGCAGGTGAGGTGATGAGGTGGGAGTGGCTGGCAGGTGAGGTGAGGAGGAGCAGAACTGTGACAATACATCCCATTGCAGAGCAGTTACCTTCAGGTTTCTATCCGATGAATCAACTACAGGCTAAAGAAAGAGGTGACCTATCACTGTTCCTGACTGCAATCAATATCCCAAATACTCTGACAAAAAAAAGAATATTTTTCTTTGGCTGTCTTAGAACTTCAATAAGTATATCAATTGGGCCAAATGAAATGATTGGACACCTTACCTGCTTGCACATACTCTGCTTATGCACCCATTGCGCATTACTGGAGTCTTCTACAAGCATCTAGCTTGACAGCTGTGATTGATAACAATAGCCCTGCTTATTGTTTAAGTTCAATATGATAAGTTTACATTCATAATGATCATTTTGGAGGAAGGGACGGGCTGTCAGTGTTGCCAACTTGGAAACTTTCTCACTAGATTCAGCGACTTTTGGAGGTAGCGCTGCTTGCTACTGCTCTGCTTCAGTCGGAAGAGAGTTTGCAACAATGGGCTGGGTTTCTCGGTTGGATAATTGAAAAAAATCTAGCTTTCTTTTGCTTGTTTCGCCAATGTTACCTATCAAAGCTTTAATGTACTCCTGCAATAACATTTAACTCAGTGAACTCCATTTGTTATCCTGCAAAATGCAGTTAGGTCCTTGCTAACTACTTGTTGGTGCTATTATGAAGGCTAGCCGGGTGTGGGGAGCTACTTCATGCAATAAACGTGTTTACTTTGGACAGGCGCTCACATCTTCTGCCATTAAAGAAGTAAATCCAGTGATCAGAGCGCTATCCAATGCTGCAGGCTGCGGTGGTGTGCTTTCCAATGGGCTGATGCCGAAACGGAGTGGCACCCGGAAGGACGTGGAAAGAACATGGTTATGTTGTGGTTTTCTCAGCCCAGTTTTCACAAATTGGGAAATTGAGTCCAATAGCTCAATCTCCATACTGTGAGGATCCCAACATATGTATGTTTCAAGCTTGTCCCACAGTAAATTCATGTGGGAGTTAGGGTGGGGCAGTATACCGGCTTCATCACCATCACTGGTCTCGCATCCTGCCATGACATGGATTTTGCAATACTATCGTTACTAATAAGCACACACATGTTTTAGTTCAAGCACAAAGTACTCACACAAGGGAGATCTACTTGCTACAACACTGATGAACTATGTTACACCCATACACGTTATGGCTTCTACACACTCTCAGCATTCACAAGGTTCCATTTTTGCAGTGACTCAAAGTGGTTTCCAACATGTCATCATTCACCCATTCACACAGAGTCAGAGCCTACCATACAAGGTTACACCTGCTCATCAGTGATAACCATTCACACACACTCAATTTGACATGCTGACAGCAGAGGCTGGGGATTGAACCACTGACTGGTGGACAACCAAAGCATGTACATTGATGTGCTTGCTAAACGTTCAATCCACGTGGTCACAAATTTTGGGCTGCAGGTGGAGGGACCATGTTTGGTATGTTAGTTCACAAATGATGTGACACCTCTATTTAAGAGCAACAAACAACAACATCATGGCAGTTGACCCTGAGAATGAATCACATTACATTTGCTAAATAATCTACATAATGGGGCAGACTACTCCTTCCAAAACACATGTAGGCCTATACCTTATTTTCATTCCTATATGGAGCAATAATGGATCTGTTTTTTTTTCTTAAGATATGTTCCCTCTCATTGCAAATAAAGTGAAAAGAGGTAGAATCATGTTTTGAGTGAAGTATCCCTTTTCATTTTGTAATACCGTGATATAATACTGTCACCGCAAAAAACTAAAAGAATACTGTGATATAAATTTTAGGTGAAATCAAACCACCCCTATTGGGAGGGAGATATTCACCTAAAGTATATTCCTCTAATCTATATATATATATATATATATTATACAAAGTAACTGGATTTGAAATCTTTGCTCTTCACTGTTATAATGCTAACGATACATGTAAAGTGACATTTTGTTGTGCATGCAAGGGTGAATTATTACCAACTTGGCAAATCACTGTTCAAGGATTCAATGATCATTTATTGTCATTTTGCAACAGAGGGTTACACAACGAAATGTAATTGGAGATTAGTCCATTATAATACTCTTACAACAGCTGTATCAAATGTACGCACCTTCGTATCAGTGTTTTTTCTTTCTTAAACCAGTAAACGGAAAAGCAACTGCAATGCTTTCTCTGTTTTTGCTTTTAATCTTACTAAATGGTGAAATTAACATTGTATCCGTTTAGGGGTGAGGGGCGGGGCGAAACTCTCTGAAATAATTTCAAAAGCCTGCAAAAGCCCTCGCTTGGTAAAAGACACTTGCTTGCATGCTGCAAGAAAGTTTTTGGATATTGTGGAAATTACTGTAGGGGAAGTGCAGGGATTTTTGAGAGAGGCTTTCTCAGAGGCTAGATTGATAAGACTATTTATTAGAGAACGGGATGAGGGGTGGGGAATAACTATTTCCTTTAGTTCGATTAGGAGATTGGGAGAATTGAGTCATATTTTCATTTCAGTAGAAGGGGGTAATGCAACTTTTTGATGCAAACGGCCTCTAAAAACCACCGAAGAACAAGAAAAGGAAGCAGACACTTGCACCTGTCTGTGGGTGCATCCCAAGTCTCTTACATCGAATCAACGTTTCCCTCATTTGCGTTTTTTTTTTTTTTTGCTGCAATAGCCTGTTACCTGTTTAACAAACACCTGCATTCTGTATTTAAGCTGTGTACTATGTCCTGCTGAGAGGCTCAGGAATCATTTCTACTGACAGAGTGCATTAATATTATTTATTCATTATTTGCGTCAGTATATATTGATATTCTGATTGTGAATTCATTATTTAATAACCAAACATTTGTAATACTGGAAATAATTTATTAGTGTGGCTGTGGCTCAGGAGGTGGAGTGGTCGTTCACCAGTCAGAGGGTCGGTGGTTCAATCCCCGGCCTCTAGAGTCAGCATGTCAAAATGTCCTTGGGCAAGATACTGAACCCCAAATTGCTCCCAATAGCCAACAGTGTGTGTGTGAATGGTTATCTCTGATGAGCATGTGGCACTTTGCATGGTAACCTCTGACACTTTATGAATGGGTGAATGCTGATGTGTTGTAAAGCACTTTGAGTGATTGCTAAAATTGTAAAAGCGCTACATAAATGCAGTCTATTTACCATTTGTTAGGCTAAATGTCTCAGGGCAAGTTGAAAATATGTAACTCCTATCAAACTTGCTCAGGAATAAAAGGCCTCACACGTGACTGAATGGAAATTACGTATAAATGTAAATGTAAAGATTAAACAAACCATCATGTAAAATGCCCTTTAACAGATACAATGTTGATTTGACCATTTAGTAAGGTTAAAACATAGGCTGCATATATAATAGATGTAGTGTCCGTGACGTCACCCATAGGTTTCTACAGAGCCGCTGTGAAGCTCAAAGTAGGTGGCTCCGGCCGTTGCCATCTTGGCAGTGACAACACAGCCTAACTCCTTGCTTATTCAAAAATGGGCAAAGAGGTAGAGCTGAGGCTGCTGAAACATGCCCACCTAGCTTGAAGCTACCGAGCTATGGCTAACAAGCTAGGCTAACAAGCTAAGCAATGCTTCTCTGCTGTTGCTAGATGGCTCACCCTGCAGTCTTGTTGCTACTGGCTACTGTCAGCATTGAGACAAAACAGATTATGTATAAACTTTGTTGACTCGAAAAAGCATTGTTCGAGTCAAGGGCATGATTTGACTGTCAACTCTAAGAGCTTGTAACATTAAACATTTGACCAAACACATATGGACATCTAAGGTGAAGAGCCCTACCCTGGTCTGTCCTATTTAGGAAGGTTTGAATTTCATTTTCAATAATTGGTGAAAAAGCTCATCTTTTTCTGTGGCAAAACTTGCCTTTTCTCTCTCTGCCTCCTGTGATTCTGCAATGTGGTCAAGCATCTTTCTCCCTCTCCAGCCTTTCCAACTTGATCTTGTAATTGGATATGTTTTAAGCAGTCTGCATTGTTAGCCTTCAATTCCACATCATGCGCAAATGCTCTAATGAGATTTCTGTATTGAAACTTCATTACGTCAAATACTTGGATCTCTCTAGCTGATAGAGACATTGAGTGTTGTTATTGCACAAGGGAAGCTGTTATTTCATTCTGTCTGTGCATTATGGTGTACAAGTCTCCTTGCATCTGTAGAGGTCGCATGTGCGGCTGTTAATCCTCCTGTGCATACTGCACATTGTTGGCTGGTACAGAGGGAGTTTGATGTTGTGCTGCTCCATGCATTTCAGTCTGGTGATAATAATCCTGTATGTTGACCTTTGTGTATTGCCTTGATCCAATCTCTTGATCACTCTGCTGGACTGTTCCCCCTGTGTCCATGAGATCTTACACAGTACTGTGAAACTACTCATTTGCGGCAATGTAACCAGCAGCAAAGTCATATGAACCCTCAGCAAGGTTCATATGACTTTGCTGCTGGGTTGAGCCTTTCTGAAGTTGTTTTTTGTGCAATATTCTTTTCCAGATAGGAATTGTGCTTGTGAGTCGCTTAGACAATCCGAGGCAGCTTGCAGAACAGCTAACTTGGCAGCACTGCAGCTAATTTGGCATCAAGCTCAAGCTTCTCCCTTTTTCTCCTTGACTGTTGCTCCTGCTCCTGCTCAATCAAAGCATGTCTTTCTTTTAGAGCTGCAGTGCAAGTGTTAAGTGCAGCTCTATCTGCCTCTACTTTAATATGTACCGTACAGAGGACGTGGCGCTTCAATTTGCCACTGTCATTTCTCCTTTGACTTGATGCCAACATTATTACCAACATTGAAAACACTTTCATTTGGATTAATATTATCCTCAACATTACCACTTTTATATGCATAACATTTATTAAATGAAACTGTTGTGTTCTTTTATTTAGAAATAGAGACGCATAGAAATCTATTTCAGAAAACTTCTTTTCATATTAACTGTATTTATTCGATGATGATATGGTGAGCATTACAAAAGTACTCAGCTGAGGACCGCCCCATTTCACTGTTCCACAGACCACATTTAAGTAGTTACTCTGTCTCATAGATCCATAGAACGGCCATGATCTCTTGTTTACAACATATTTTATACCCGCTGCCTTTTGGGTATAGTCTTCTCCCGTTGGTTGGCTGGGGCCAAGTCCTATTGGCTCTCTTCCGCTTCACAGTCTCTTCCGCTTCACAGTTTACAAATATTGCTTCTTATTTCACAGTAGATTGGCCACTAGTAGTCACTTAATTCAATAACATCTTACATATCACATCTTAATAAGGACACAATAAGGCACATTGTAACAGCTTATACATTGATTATTCTCACAAAACACACATTTTTGTATCAGCAATACATTCATCATTCAACAACACTTTTGCTTTAAAGCATGTTTCATGTTTTTCCTGTTAATCATGTTGCAGTAGACACAACATAAATGCATGCATGCATTGTGCTTCATTACACACCTCAATCAACTCTTCAAGAGTATTTTGTAGGCTACCTGTGTTTTATCCTCCTTCAACATTAAACCCTGAATTTATTGTTTTATGGTGGTCGCTTAGCTTAGCTTGTACAACATTTTGCAACCTGTTTAATTTATCAGTGTTTGGTGTAATAATGTATTGATGTAATCACAGAGTGCGCCTCCTCTCATCCCACCGGAGTCCTGCGCTCTGTCTAGCGACCGCCAGTCAAGTGCATCAGCTTTAACCGGGACGCCTGGGGTGGGTTGGGTTGGGTGGTTGTAAAATGCCGTGGGCGGCGATCGTCTCAAAGTCCGCTGCACTTAATCCAATCACCACGCTTCTTTCTTCAACGTTGATGAGTGTTTCTTTATCATATGCCATACGTGCTCTAGTAAAAAGAAATACGAAAAGACAAAAAATTAAATAAAAATATAGCGACGTTCATTGACATGTACATGCGCCGCCGTCGCCATAGCCAAATTGCAATTTAACTAATTACATTTAGGCTACTCAAGCACTGTAGGCTATTGTACCACAGTTTTGAGGTAATTATTTACTTACAATATTCACTTATTATTTCTATTTGATCTATTACTCTTATTCACTTAAAGTATTTAAAATTGTTTCTGCTACTTTATACTCCACTATTCCAGAGAGAAATGCAACTATTTTGCAGATTATTTTTCATCCAAAACATGCAGCTTTTCTGTGATTTTATACAAGATACAGCGATAATGAAAATAAATCAAATTTTATGAAGTCATTTTTATTCTGGATTTCAATTTTTATTTTCTTATAAAAAGTGAAAAAGATCTAATAGGAATACTTAGTACATTTCAAAACGTTCTAATATAAGATATTTCATAAATCTAGTGCCTTATTATTATTTATTATTTACTCATATTTTTTTAAAAATATAGACATTAATTTCTAGATAATTTTTAAACATTTAAATTAAAACAGGTTTAAATAATTAAGACTGCACTGCAAAATAAGGTTAGTAAAATTCAGTTATGGACAGATTAAACTAACCATCACTCAATAATTTATTTAAAATCCCCTTGACCTTTCACAAAAAAATACTGCTCATATGTTAATGCATCAATGATAATAATTTTATAATATATACTGTATAGATACGTGGAAGGGGGCATTTTACATAATGAGTGCTTTTACTTTTTATACTTGTAAGTAGGTCTACATTTGGCTATTAATTCTCTTAATTAATTCTAAGTAATATTTTGAATGCATGACCAACTGTGCCCCAGGGGCCTGAAAAGCCCCAGGTTCACTGTGTCAACTGTATTGAATTGAACATTTGTCAGAATTGTTACTCTATTATCCAGTGCATTATTACTTATTTTATTGACATTAGTTAGTTACATTAATGTTTGTTGAAGCTGTAACCCTTCAGCATGTTGTACCAGTCCTCCACCACCAGAGGACAGAGTAGGACCAAGCATTTACAAAGTAGAATACCAATTGTAGAGTTGAATAAAGTAAAGCAGATTAAATGATGAGTACTTATCCTATATACAGTCGATGGTACTTAAACTAGTTTCCCATTACAACAGTGGAATTCTAACAAGCACATATGGGCCCTCATCATAAGCAGATGTGTACCTCCCTCATCTTTGGGGAGACAAGGCACAGCATACATTTAAATGTTTAATTTCTCTTAACTTGTTATGTCAAATGTAGTCAAGTGTGTCCCTCATGTAGTGATACAATAAAATGAAAATCACAAAACGTTCACTATTCTGCACTACTTACAAACATTAAATCACTGTTGAAATATTAAAGTAATGTGATTAGATTTTTTTTAGTCGGGATCATGTGTGCGTGCACCGTGACAGGTGCCAGAACCGGATGTGGTCGGGGTGGATTTTTTTGCCCCCGGCAGAACGTCTGTGACCGGCAGGGTATATAAAGGTATGAGCTGGCATCTGCTTGGCCACTGCGAGTTAAACATCACGGTTTGTAAGGGGTTGGTCAGTTTCGGGACTTTCGGATATTCAGAGGCTCCCCTGAAAGGATTCAACGCGCGCGAGTGAAATATACAAGGTGGGTCAGCTGTTTTTGTCGGCGTGGCGTGTGTTTTTAATAAAATTCTTACATGTGGTGATTAAACTATTAATATATGGAATGAACGTTTCGATTCTGCTAACATGTACGAGTGTCTTTTCTTGTCAAAGCCATATTTTCAGCAAAGTTTGTGTGAATTTGTAATCTACTGTATGACTTAGGGACTTGATTGTAGTATGATTACGCCCGTACAAGCTTTAATTGCTCATTATATCCTGTTTCATTGCCTAACTTCCCGCTATGCTAATATTAATTCCAACCCAACCCTCTGGAGAAGTATGACTCGCGGAAAGGTAGGCTCTGCATCACATGCACGCCAGGATATTTATTTCAGGGAAGACCAGAAGTTCAAAAAAGTTCAAAAAAGTTCTTACTCTTGCATGATGTTTATGTTCGTGTTTTGAGCTGATGCTGTCTGATTCTTCTGCTTTCATGATTCATCCATAATGAGCACGCTGTTCAGTGTTATTAATGCAGTGTCACAGGGTTGACCGCTGCCCAAACTGGGCTGAGTTTCTCTCCATTTATTGAAACACTCCGCTTTATACCAGCAGCATCTTTTCTGTTGCAGCTCCGTGGCACAGAATCAGCAGGCCTCCCCATTTTAGCGTTTTCTTTTTTTTATTTTATTTTTATGAAAGTGTATTTCACCTGCCAGTGTGGAGCTTAACATGGTGCAGCTGTCTCCTTCCCCTACACTGGATGTCACTCCACCAACTGAGTGCTCAGAGGAGGGGGAGGCAAGAAGGGAGGATTTGATGATGGCTTATAGCCTGACATTGGGTTCGCCCATTGGTCTGAGCGACCTGCAGCTCAGCCTGGAGGCCTCCACCGCCTACCACGGCTATGACACCTACATAGAAGATGGTCTCATCTGTCTCAAACACAAAGTCCGCAACTTGGAGAAAAAGAAGGTAGGACGGTTACAGGGCAGAGTAAATTACAGTTTTTAAAATGGACAGGTGGCAGGCACCTGGATTTTGTTACGTGTTTTGTGTGCCCACAGCTGAAACTTGAAGACTACAAGAGGAGGCTGAACTGGGGCGAGGAACTTAACAAGGACCAGTTGGTAAGATCTGGCTATTTATTGGCAACGAATTAATATTATTTTGTATCTGTTTGTTTTTTTCCCCATTTCGTCTTTCTTTTCTAGGCGGCGGTGGAAAAGTACGAGGAGGTGCTTCATAACCTTGCATTTGCACAAGAGCTGCACAAAACCCTGGATGTCTTGACTCAGAATGTAAGTCTTTAGCAGTCTGACTGCTGTTCACTTTTTGGTTTCTTTTTGAGTAATAGTTGCACTTTATTGGCATGTCAAACATAGTTGGGAGCCTTTGTGCTCAGTTTTAAGTCATTTTAAATGCCACTAAAGGCAACATTTTAAAATGAACTTGAAAAAATTGGAACCTATCCATCTATATACAATTATATTATTACCGACTATTTCCCAAAGCTTGCCATGAATTTTTAAATTTGTACCAGCCTTCTACGGAGTTGGTGTTTGCAGTTCAGCATGGTTCTTATCACATGCATTTAATACAACCAAAAGTCTAATGTTACTAGCCTTGAAATTTTCAAACCGACTAAACTGAAATGACAATGTAAGATTTTCCTATAACTAATAAATGTCAATTTTGAGTTGACAAAAGAACATGAAACCTTACTGTTCTTTAATGTTAAATTTCCTCTGGTGGACAGCAACATTATGCTCACTTAAGACTGTTTCAAAGCGTAAAAGACTCTCCTTTGCTTAATCTAGCTCTGCAGTGTTGGCAACTACCTAATTGACTAAGCTTTTCAGGACATCACATCCACTTTGCTGGATCCACAATGGTGCTACTAGCTGGGTGGCAGGAGTTAAAATCTCCTAACTAAACCATCATAGCTAAGCATATCATCAATATACCATCCATCCATCCATCTTCAACCGCTTATCCGGGGTCGGGTCGCGGGGGCAGCAGCTCCAGCAGGGGGCCCCAAACTTCCTTTTCCCGAGCCACGTTGA
>CALSBV010007334.1:0-11883 GCA_943590825.1 Bovichtus diacanthus | reverse complement strand
TTTTTTATAGCATGTAAGACATAAAGGTTATAACTAAAGCCATAAATACAAAAGATGCAGAATAATGTTCTTTTAAAAGACTAAATATACTGTATTTATCTCACTTTTTGTAGCTGTAGCAACTGAACTTTCTAATTGCTGTAGAGTTGACTCTTATTTTGTACTTTCAGTTTGAACTAGTAAACCTTCTGTTTTGGCTTTTCTTTCACTAAATGATATGCTTAGATACACATTTACTTTACTGCAGATAGTGAAGTTAAAACAAGTGTGTGTGTGTATTTTCAGTGGTGCAGCTGCAGGATTTGTCTCTGAATGACATCACCACTGCTCATCCTGCTTCTGTTGTTTGCAGCTTTTGAGTTGTTTATATTTCAAAATTCCCAGATCAAAGGCAGGAAGATCATCATTATGCCTGTAGATCACAGGAGTAATGTAGGTGATGCTTGTTTTGAGTTGGATTTTCCTTCTAAGCCACTTAAGGCCTGCACTTAAAAAAACAGCTGTAACTCTATGTTCCTGAGCGCTTTGTGTGTATTCATCCTCTCGACTTCCAGCAGAAAAAGGGAGCATTTCAGCTGCTTTTTCAGCTTCTTTGTTGTTTGGTGGCTTCACATGAAATCAAATCTTGTGTGATGGAACAGAGCACAGCCACAGATAATGCTCCACACACAATACAATATCAACGCAGCCCTCCATTGTCCGGGACAGAGTAAGGCGATTCTGCTTGTCATCTTTGGCAACAAAAGCTACTAGCAGCCTTTGTACAGCCAACAAGTGCCCCACAAACACATCTGTCAACTTAGCCTGTGGTGGGTTGAGGATTCTCTAAAGGTTGAGTGAGATGATGTTCCCCTGGTAGCTGAAGAGGGCCGCGGGGCAAGTTTCCTGGCAGTAGACGTGGGTGTTGTCGTACACGTCCGTATCAGAAGAATGGGGAGTGTTGAAGCTCCTCGCCCTGACATTCCTGTCTGCTCCTTGCTTGTATTGTTGACAACCAAGAACAATTAATCAAATGAAATTGTTGTAATCATTTCAAGTCTCTGTGGTGGTTGCTAGGAGGGTTAAAAAGGAGAAAAGGTCGCTGTAACACTGAAACAGCTGGTTTTTTTTCTTTTTTTCAAAAACTCATAACTTTCTCAATGTACGTTACATCAGTACAATTCCTCATGGAAAACTGGTCCACAGCACTGGGTCGTGCTTCATACTGTCATTTCAAGTAGTGCTTCATCAAGCTCTTGGAGGTCTGGAGAAAATCTCTCCCCGGGGTGTGACTCCAACAGTTTGATTCCTGGTAGCGGGACCTCCAGCTTGGTAGTGCGTTCATAAAAAATAAAAATAAAAGGACATTTGGCCGAGTTATTGAATGGAAAGTGGGGCGAGGGTTATTGTTGTTACTTGTTAGAGTTACCTACTCAGTAAGAAGAAGAACGAAAGGCCTGGGTAGACTTAAAAAAAACGAGTTTTTATGAAGTGTCGTCCTACCTCATGTAAAGGCAAACAGGTGCTGTGCAGGATGAGTTTTCCTTTTTAGTTTTCTGGGGTTTCTGCACATTTCTTCCTTTTTGTGTGGTACAGTGTGTATGACGTCACATAATGTGATTGGCTGCTAAGTCCACACATTACTGTTGAAAGTATAAAACAGCAGTTGAACCTAGAAAAGGGAGTTTTTGAACGGAGCAGGTCTGCCGGCTGACTTTTCCTAAAGTTTGATGACACGCTGTTGTAAGTAAGTCATGTGTGCATCCAGCTTTGGTGCAGTTGGGATATTTGATCATCTCATCATCATGCTATATGACTTGTCAGTACATGTATAAAGAACAAACGCTATCCTTGAAGACACCATAAATATTTAAATAGCTCGAGCGCAGTGCTCTTTCACTAATTGTTTCTACTTTCTTTCTTACTTTTACTTAAAGGGGACATAACATGTTCCTTTTCAGGTTGATGTTTGTATTTTAGGTTTCTATTATAACATGATAAAATGCTTTAATTTTCCAAAAACACATTATTCTGCTTTTGGTCTCCAACTCCTGAGGGAAGTTTCTTCCTCTCTACATGCTACATTCTCCACTATGTTCACCAGCTATTCTCTAACTGTGTCTGTGCTGTTTGCTGCTAAGCAGTTGCACAGTGGATTCTTAGACATTGGTCACCTGACCAGTATTTGTGTTCACATTGGGAGCAAAGGCTGACTCTCCGCACTGTAACCAATTCTGTTGAAACGTCCATGGTGCATTCACCAAGTTCAGACAGTGAGTGTGACAAACACAGGTGGAGGGTAGAGAACTGCACCCACACGGACACTGTTCCATGAAAGAGCTGAGATTCAAAGTGATTCTGTATTTGAGATTGTTGAAAGTGGCATCAGGTGTGATACAAAGCATCACTCAGGTCTCGTGTTTCTGGCTCTCTCTTAAACACACACAGTGAGTGTTGGGATTATCTTGTGATCTGCAGAGCAGCGCTGGGCAGCTTTGTGCTGTACAGGAAGTGTGTAAAGGTATCCTGACGCTTCCCCGTATCCTGGGGGCCAGAAACCACATAAAGGAGAGAAAGCAATACCGCCAGGGCCGGAAATCCTGCCTTCACAGACAGGTGGGGTGACAATGGCTGTCCTCCCTCCCTCCCTCTCTGAATTTACCTCATCCATCTTGCCTCTCACTTTCCTCCTTATCTCTCTTCCATTACACTCTCATCTCCTTTATTTTTGCTGCTCCACATTCTTTCTCTCCCTCTTTTCATTTCTCTCACTTTCGTCTTCAAAGTCAATACAAAAAAGCAAGTGGACACAAATACACAAAAAAATATTTTTATTTTATATGTATATAAAATACAATAAAAAGGATAAAAGAATACAATCAAAATTAAACTATGATACATTTAAATATTCCCATTTTCTCTTGCATTTTCTTTCTTTTCCTCTATGATCATTTTATTTTTCTTTATCTCTAGTTTCTCTTTTCGTCCTCCACTTCTCTCTCAATGTGTCTTTCTTTCCTTTCCCTCTTTCATCCACCTGGCCTCATTTTTTTCCCTTCACTCTTTCTCTACTTTTTATCACCTCAATCTTACTCACATGTCACATCCTCATTTCTAATCTCCTTATCTCCTCTCCTATCCGTGCCTCATACCTTCTTCCTCTCCGCCTCCTCCTCTCCCTTGCTCCCTGCCTATCCGTTACAGCTTCTCCCTGTTTTTTGACTTTGTCACGGTCGTTGCATAATCGCCATCGGCCCGGCTCTGCCACTAGCCAGTGGTTCGGCTCGGGTTGATTGACGGTGGGAAGAAAAGAGAAAGTGTTTATTTTGATTCCTCGGCTGTCTTATCTGACGAGACGTGTAATTATCTCCTCAGAAGAAGGAGGTTAGAGGAAGGAAATTGCTTCTGCAGAGTTTGAAGTGACAGTGGAGAAGATGTGTGTGTTTCTCTTCAGACATAATGTGTAATCATGTTTTAGGGTTTGTGTAAACAGATTTCTCACACTGACTGCCACAACAAGGTAGTTTCAAAAAGATAAAACACACCCTGTGGTCTGACGCACAGTCCTGTGGCTTCTGATTCACAACAGCTGTAAACATTTGATTGTTTTCTGCAGGCTTTTCTTGTCATGAAACAGATGATTTTAACAAAATGTAATTATTTTGTGATTAAATTATAGCTGCATATTAGCTAAGTAAGCTGTTCCATTAGCCTCAGGTAGACACTGGCTATTATAATATATATAAGAATATTCTTCTCTTCTCATCCTAAACCTCACGTAGCTTTCCATGAAGTCTGCTGGTACCTTAACTGAACAAACTCGTGGATCTTGTCGATCGCTTGTTGAATCTCGTTGAACACTAGCTGTTCACGAGGAGGTGCAGATTTGATCATTGGCATAATCCATGTCCCCAAATTGCCATGTAAGTTTCCTTTACAAAAGTGTCACTCAACAATGAACCCACACCGCAGGTGATCGGAATATACATTTTGTATCCAGTTTATTATAGTTCTATACTTATTTTCAATCAATTTTGTCATATTTAAACTCCAAATTCATTCAGATTTTAAGATGATCAAGCTGAGCTTTTTTTTTATATATGACTCATATGACAGGTCTGACAACTCATAAATTGTGTTAGTGCCAAAGATAACAATTTAAATTAAATATGAGAAAATTGGTGAATGCAATAAGTTCTACAATATAAAACCTGGTCGCTACGTTTCATACAAGTTGACGCCCAGAAACGTGCAGAGCACAACATAATGAAAAGGAAAAGGGTAAAGCCAGTCAGACGGCAGGGTGAGGTCTCTGCAGCTACAGACACACACAACTGAGTCATAAGTGATTATTGAGAGGGATTATTTTTGTATGAGTCTATACATTGTTTTTTAGGAAAATCCTACTCATTGTGCCTTTTTAAAGTCAAAGTGATAAATCTTACTGCTTTGATACCAACACCAGATGGGTGTCACAGTCACTGACGGGGTGACTGAATGTGTTTGAAATGTAATGCACCACACACTGCACAACCCTCTGTTTTACTGCGTTGAACTGCCTTTTTAAATGCATTTTCCCGAATAACTTCACCACATCTTGTGTCTTTGAGAGCCGACACTCATTCCAGCTTGATTTATTGATTGAAACTTTCTAGAAACTGCTGTAATTTTTTTTCTAATGCGGTAATTGCCCTCATGTGGTTATCATTCAACGTCTAATAAACCAGAGGTTTTTTTTAGTCTGCGTGCCAAGACATGATGTAGACAGTCAAAGAGAGTGAGGCGGGGACAACAGGCAAGGGACGAGACACAAGACAATGTGGAGACACTGGGGCTCTCACGCCGGCACCAGGCCTGTCAAATCTGCTTTTTCCATTGACCACTACTGTTAATAAAACTAAAATGTTACTGATATTTTGTTGACTTTGGTGGTAATCATAACTCTCCTGCATCAGTCAGCTTGAACTACTTTGCTTCTTTGTGGCGTTAGAGCCTTAAGAGAGTAATGCTTTTGAAATTCTGGGACCAGGGAGTTTTGACAAAGTTTCTCAAAATAGAAACTCTCATTTCTCAGTCATTTTTCTGCTTTGAATCATACCAATTAAATAAATTAGTCTCAACGCTTCCTTGTAAACAATGATTGTGATGACAACATCCCACCAGCCTGTAGGGAAGTTATAAGCTTTAGTGATTGCTGTGATATAATTGCTGTTTTAAATGAATGCACTGCAAAATAAAATGTTGGCGACCCATGAACACAGATGAATTTTTGACACATTGAAATCATGAGACTTCCTTTAACACAATGAATTTTTCCTCTACTCTTTATCTATTTCAGGAGTTTAGATGAAAAGTTGCAGTATGTTAGAGGATGGGGAGCGGTGTGACTCTGCAGCGCTGCCCTGGTAAAGGTGCAGTTCCACACTGAATGTGGTGCTGTAGGCTGGGTGAAGGGCGTGATCCTTTCTCTCAGGCCTCGGGCTCAGAAAATAGTGGCAGTGGAGAGCTGACTCAGCTGTGGATAAAAACGCGCCACGATCAATTAGCTAGAGACACACGACTGTAGCTCAAGAGTGTGTTTGACAGTTTGACAGTTTGACTTCAGGCTCGTGGAGGTGATCCTCCCTCCTGTCAGAGGAACAAAGCAATAACCTTCAATCTTAGCAACAATATTCAGGCAGGATTTTAAAACTATGTAGAACGAATATTGACTGAAAACGGTTCTTTATTCACTATCCTGTGGCCTGATCCAGGAGGATCACATTAAGTTGAGTTAAATTAAAAAAAGATTTAAATTTCACCACAAGGTCTATTTTGTAGCTGTTCTGGACCTTTAGACTAATCACACATCTTAATCAGCAGATTTAGTTTGTTTTCAAGGTCAAAAATGGACTTTCAATCTAAAAAAAAAATGTATTTCTGGTGTTCCCGTGTAGCCAGCCGATATCTGGGCCAAGACTTCCTCTTTTATGCGTCGGTCATTGTTAGCAAATTCAGACTCGAGAATGAAGTTAGAGTTGAGAGGCGACATCTACAACCCGATTGTTTCAGTAGCTACTCGGACTATAAACGGAAACCAGAATGCTTGTGATACCAAGATCTGCATTCCAATATGCATATGAAGATATCTTTTTACACAGATTAAAGCTGGACAAACACAGAGTTGATTTTTTCTTTTCAGATGTTCCAACATGGAAAAACAGATCAACTCTTTTGCAATATGTTAAGAAAAGTCTACGTGAAGAAAGAGTAAAAGTAGAGCATCTGGAGACATTTTATTTTATTTTTTTTTAGAATGGCTAGTTTTAAATTACTGCTGTTTTGTTTCCATGTTTCTTATGTAAATGCAGTTGTAGTCTGTTTGCTTCCAGTTAAACCATAAAGTTGTCAGAGCTTGAGTTTGTATTGGGACCAACATGCAGCTTTTCTCTGTCGCAATTTTAAGGACACGCAATTGATGCCACCAGTACACACACACACACACACACGCACACACACGCGCGCACGGCAGCCTGTCCACTTACTCATTCTGTGTTTCCATTGGTCGGAGAAGCCAAAACGACCACAGATTAGATAGCTGTCATATATGCCAATGAACAACTGCTCCTCGCACAGCTTTCAGAGGAAGACGAACGCTACATTTTATCATTGCACACACACAATCCGTGCCGTGTCACTTTGACATGGTTGACACAACACACCGCAGAAACAGTGCGAGCTGTGTCTGACCCGCCGTGACCTTCCCGCCGTTGAACTCACAGACCTCTCTGGCCTCCGTCCGCTCACTTTCCACAAAAGCGACGAAGCCGGATCCCCGCCCAGCTGAGTGTCAGCCGTACAGTGCAGCGACCATAATGATGCTTACGACTCACCCACTCAGCTCAGCAAGGTCACAGAGGCATGCGTGTAGTGCTCCGCAGGGCTTGGCAGCGCCGGACCGCATAATAGACTAATCACTGTAAAACAAACATGCTGACTTACCCACAACCCCCCTCACCCTCCTCCCCGGCATGATTTAGGAGACTGTGGTGTACGGTGGATGCATTCACCATGGCATTAAATTTGAAGAGGATATGTGGTCTCCAAGCAGTAAAAACAGTATTTATACTTGATTCTCTGCACACACATTTTCCTTCAGTGTTTAATTCAGCTCTAAGGCAGAAAAGACACTGAGGATTTCACTTCTTCTAAATGTGAGCAGATCAAGGGGATGGCATCTGTTTGTTGGATTCTGACAGGGCGTTAGCATCAGTAAAGTACCACAATATACTAATAAAAAGAAACTAATTGTTCACTTACTCACAGCTACAGTGATTTCAGTTGATCTCATGAACTTTAAATATCTCTTCATGGCTTTCTGGCACCACTCTCTACACGAAATTGCGTGGTTACATTTTTTAAATAACACACAAACATTTTACAATCGTTATCAAAAGGTCAAATGCTATCACATCTGTCCTCTTCCACCCTGTTGGCCACTGTTTGAGTGTATTTGTGCCCCCATGAATATCTGCCATGGTTTCATCATGCAAAGTGATTTCTTCACTTCTGACCATCCAACTAGTTTCCAAACAGTAGTGACTGTGACAGAGAAAACACAGCGTGTATGTTCATTTTCTATTCGGGTCAGTTGTAGCAGTGTACACAGCATGGTACTTCTGTAATATGTCATTATGGCTGTATGGAAGCATTTGGAAGAGCCCATGACACCAACAAATAACATAGCAGAGGAAGGAGACTTTTTTTTTTACATCTGGACACCCCCAATCCCCACCGTCGCCCCCACCCCCCGTTGGGTAATCCTACCACTGTCACATGCATGTCCCTCTGTGTAATTGAAGTGGTTGTAAAGAGAGGAGGGGGAGGAGGGGGGGGGCGGGGCAGTAAGAATAAGAATCGTGGTTACATTTCACCCCGGCTAGTGCCAAGCTCCTATTGAAAATATATGGGCCCGGGCCTAACCCCCACGTTTCCATGCCTCCCCTGCCATGGCAACAAAACATGGAAATGTGAAAACAATGTGAGCGTGAGCAGTTTAAGCCGTGCCTACCGCCACAATGAGCCGTGCAATTACCCGTTTCGACTGAGAAAGGGCCACTTATTGGATTTGAGAGGGCTGAATTGTGGACGAGGGGCACTTGAGGGACGCCGGTTGATAACGCAGTGCAGGATCTGGTCCAGGATCTGGTGTTCGGTGCGGGTAGAGTGCCACTACCTCCCAGTTCCAATAGCAATTAGCCTAATGGAGCTCTCAGCTGGCTGCACATTGCTGGTTTGGAAGAGGAGTGGGTGTCACTACTCCACATAATCAACTCTGTTTGCTTTATTTTCTCCCCTCTTGTCCTATTATGTTCTATTCTGAAATATCTGCTGAGCCCATTGACCTAAAATTGAGGCTGACAATTAAAAACAAAGATCAGTTTTTATTTCTAAAAGGCAGTTTTTATAGGGAGATAAAAAAAACGTCAGTTATTTGCTTTAGGATATCTCGTGGCAGTTATTTGAAAGCAAAATCTCAGGTGACAAATATGTCTTGTTGTTACTATTGTCAACAAAATATGCCCAAAGGTAGGTGATCAGATTGGGTTACAGCAATTTAATCTGGACTTTATGCACATCTAAATGTTGCATTTTCTACTGCAATTATTCAATAATTGCTGCAGGGTACATTAACTGAGGTCCTGTCTCAATGAATATTAGATCAGAGAAAAACAGAAAAAGAGAGAAAACATGAGCATAAACAAAAATGTAATAAAAAGTTGACGTTTTACTCTTGATCACATACTGTATAATACTTAAATATTAATGAATGCATAATATTCAACTCAAGGTGGTTTACAACATTTATTAGTGCTATTAAGCACTAAGCTACTAAGCTGTTATCACGATATCAGATTTCCACTAAAGGATTATCATGGCGAACATAATTCACAAAAATGACATCGTGGTATCTATAGACAATAAAAAACAAAAAAATAAATGATTCTTTCAGTCAAATTAATCTTTAACTTTGTTTGTTGTGCATTTTGTCTCTTGCCTAATTAATTACACTCAAAATACGAGTGTATACGAGTGTATCTGTAACCATAACTGTACAAAAGTGTAAAAAAAGACCAACAACACTAATGGATAGTGAGATTTAAGAGGCCCTGGATTATTTATACGTCATTATCATATCTATATTATTAACATGATATCAATATTTAATTTTTTTAATATCACCGTGTGTGTGTGTGTGTGTGTGTGTGTATGTGTGTGTGTGTGTGTGTGTGTGTGTGTGTCAACACTCCTAATAAGGACACATTTAAACATAAAAAGACACAAAACACATGGCAGAAAACGACATTAGCAGCAATAAATACGATGCCTTCACCTGTGCACACACATGCTATCATTAAAACAGACCAGGTTGACACAGGATCCCCTCTGAAGCTCTTGCGTAAGGATCAAAAGTACCTCAGATTCCAGTCTCACCTTCTCTCCTCCACTTCCTGCCAGACGGGGAGGAGGAGAGGACAACATGATGTCAGATATAAACAGGATTGGGAAAGTTTAAACGTGTTTCATCAGCGTGTTGTACACATACAACACTTCCAGTCCCCGTGGTGCTTTTGGCAAACGCCCAGTGTAATGTTGTAATTGCGTCTCTGTGGTGAAAGTCCTCATAGAGCTTGTAAAGTCTTGACCTGAGCGTAAGTGTCGCTTCATCTACAGTCATGCTGCTCACAGGTTGAGTAAATTGTCCAGCAGCTTTTCTGACCTAGCTGTGTGCTAAGAGTTGCAGCAGTGGTGTTGCAGCAATGAGTCACGCTGAGGAGGAAACCGTGGAAATACTGTAAATGCCTCCAAGCTGAAAGAGGCTCTAAAGGTCTTCTGGTGTCATGATCCCAGTGGCTGTCTCTAAACATCAAAATCTTTTTTCTTTTTTTCGGTTTGACCCAAAATGACCCATATGTCTGTTCCAAAAATGACCAACATCTGATTTGCATAAGTTTAGGTTATCTCTATAAAATATGTCTGCATACAGTTAGCACACGTCACTTCATCCAAATGCTCTTATTATTCTATTTCTTTTCAGTTTTTATGTTAATCAGTGTGAAATGCTTTTCGGTTATGCATCTATGGCAACTCTAACTACTTCATTTATATTTAGGAAGCTTGTCATAATGCTAAAGAAGAAACCGACGTTGACTAAAAGCTGCTGTTTCTGGTGTTTATGTCATTGCTCTTTGACTTCAATATTTCGTACGTTTTGATTTTTGTGATCTCATTGTGGTACTTTAACATCACATCACAGATCCAACATAGTTAGGCTGCCTGAGCTGCGTCATTTATGGTAACAAACCAAGAGCAACTGATGTCTCCTTTATGCTAAGGTTTTTAAATGAACTTTTAATGTCCTGCAATTGTAACTTATTATATTTTTGTCCACATTTGGGAGAAAAAGCTCATGATTGTAATAGTAGCACCACTGCTGGCATCTCAGTTTTGATGTATTTTCAAAACAAAATTAATTAAATTAAATCTAATTCTACAACTTTATTCATCCCTAGCTATTTAAAAAAAAAGTATGCAAAGCAGACCACACACACACACACATGTCTGTGTAAAACACACTCGTAAACGCCTACAGTACTACGTGCCAAGCTCATTGCTTGAGCGATCTGTGTTAAGAGCCATCATCTCTCTGCTGCTGCTGCTGACAGACTGTCACCATCAGGACCGTTAACAGAGAGGTCATCAGCAGGTCCAGCAGGTGTCTGTGTTTATGACCACAGATCCACAGAGAATCACATTCACATTCATGGGTCTCAGAGAACACTGTGGACAGTGCTCATCATATATGTGAGGGGACATTGCACTCTAGTGGTGTCTTCAGGTTATTGCACCTCAATGGCTGTCCCTGTTTTGCTCATCTTGAGTTCTTATACTTGTGACTACACCAGAAGTGATTTAGATTCTATCGAGTTGCATTATGGGAACTGAGGATTCAGTGTTTTTGCACCTATACAAGAGACTAAAATTCAGTTTTTCTCTACCTCTGCTGCATCAGTTTCAATTATTATTATTATCCTTACATATTATCTGTCTGTACCAATTCCCCCCCAATTTTATGGAAGTGCAACAATAAATCACAAGAATTTACCTTTATTACCTTAAATTAAGACTTCTTAATCAATGTGTTTATAGCAAGTTCAAATTCTGTGGTTGAAATGTTGATTTGTCAGTGTTTTTTGGTTGAATCCCAGATTGATCTTTAGATTTCCATAGTTAAATCACATGTGTGACACATAAACTATATTGTACAATCATTAGTTTATTAGTATGTTGTGTACAGCAGTACTCGTTATGTCACACAAATGAGTCGCTCGATGATCATTTTCTAGAAATGATCATCATTGCAATATTTTTATGAACAATATCGGTACTGTATTGGTAAGAGTTTTGCATAAATCAAATGTATTGCTTTCAAAGTTCAAAAGTTATTTGCCTGCTTCACATATGATTGAACACCTTCAGCAGATAGACAGACAGATAAACACATCGAAATATTCTAAATTCATTACTATAATTTAAGGCGAAACATGCTATTATATAAACAGGAAAGTGATAAACGTGTAATGAGTTTTTCTCCTGAAAACCTGGCAGCTTAAAGTTTTAGCTCACCTGCAACATTATTAAAAAAAACGTTTATAAAAAGCCAAATATCAAATGAGAGAAATATTCCTGTTTGGTTTGATTTGATTGCTAAGAATGATTAAAAGCTACAGTTTGCTTAAATTCCTGCTGTGATAGGTCAAAATATTCTAATGATTTTGGTGGGTCTGTGGCTCCTACTGAAGACGTAAATCTTTAAAAACGTCTCACAAATATAGTTTAATTTGTTAAAAAAAAAAAAAAAAA
>CALSBV010007293.1:0-12992 GCA_943590825.1 Bovichtus diacanthus | reverse complement strand
TCGACGTGCGGCGGTCGGGCGGGGCTTGTCACAAACTCCCCCTCCCGAGTGGCCGGTCGCTGCAGCAGCTCCCGCAGGCGAGCACGGTCCTCGCGCTGCGCCACCACGATCTCGGTGAGAGCCTGGGTCTGTTGCCGCTGTAGGGCGGCCGTGCCTTCCTGCATCGCAGCGAGGAGCTGCAGTGCCTGCTCCAGCGGACTCGGTGGCACTCCCCCCTCGGACATGGTCTCTGTTCAGGCACCAATATGTGAGCCGATGCGCTCACACAGGGAAACCACAGGGGGAGAAACGAGACAGGGAGCGTTCTGTACAAGAGAAGACAGTTTATTAGAGGCGGCTTGGACGTTCTTCCCGTCTCCGTCCCCGTCTCCGTCTCCGTCGTGGTCGTGGTCGTGGTCTCGGTCTCCGTCTCCTTCCGTCCACGCGGTCTCTTCCACCAAGAGCCCAGCCTACTGCAAGACAGAACCAGGTCATCGGCGTGTTTTTATTGTGCGACTAATTACCTGATTCCATCCAGCTGCCTGGCCTCCAGCTGAGCCACTCCCATCTCCTCCCTAGCAGCCAACCTCCACACCCCACTGCCACCATCTTTTTCTACACAATAGCTTTAACTGGTTTAGGGTCGGAAAATAATCTTGGGTTGGATATTTGTTTACCTTTATCGACCAGATGCTGAGTTTCTTCTGTATACTAACTTTAATATTTAGGTACTTCTTAGATACAAAAAGAATGGTAGTTTCTCAATTTTAGAATAACATCCTGACAGTCGAGAACAAAACGTCTGAACTCCTATTAAAGTTTAAAGGCTTTTCCAGTAGAAGATGGTAGAACATGACCCCCGAAAGCCTTGTGGAAAACTTGTTCAGACCATCTAACGCAGGGGTGCCCATTACGTCGATCGCGATCGACCGGTCGATCGCAAAGGTAGTGTGGGTAGATCGCATGGCATTGAAAAAAATAAAAAAATGTAATTAAAAGTTAGCCTATCATCCATCCTCACTATGGCATTTGCCACTTGATTGACGTACAGGTCAGCCAGTCTGAGATCTCATCTTTTCTAACACGCGGTTCACCACGCATGCGCGGGTCAACCCCGCCAGCTGCAAATCACCGCGAGCTGATTAGCTAGTTAGCCTTCCAATTTATACAATTCTGCTAAAGAAAGGGTATAAAAATGAGTGGGGAAGCTGGACCAAGTAAGAACCAAGAGTGCGCAGACTTGTCCGTGAGTGGTGTTGTTTAATTATGCGTGTTCATGTTTTGTGTGTTTTGCCACCATGGGTGAGAGTTTCGGTGTGTTGTGGTTAACGGGTGGTAGTTTCCTGGTAATAAAAGTTGTACCTGGGGTCTTGCGGTGTATGTGGCACAGGACAACATAAAACGTACTCCCGTCTCTGACTCGTTGGTGTTCTCTATCCATTCGCTTCCCGTGGCGCTCGCCACAATATAAATAAATATATGTTTAGCATTTTTAATGTAGGTAGATCATTTTGACTTGGTAATTTTAAAAGTAGCTCCCAAACTGAAGAAGTGTGGGCACCCCTGATCTAACGTATACATTAAACACACTTTTTCTTCCAAACACATTTTAATGTATTTGCCCAGGATTATGACTGCAGTCCAGGGCGATCACGGTGAACACAGTAGATTTTATAAATAATTGACCCACTCCTCAGACCATATTAACTTCTGTTTGTCAGTGTGACTGTAAACATACAGCAGGTCAACTAACTGTGTTAACCCCAGCAGGCCTGTGTCTCCACTGTCTGGACCTCCATCCCTCTCCACTTTGTGAAACTGAGGTTAGCCCTCCTCACTCCTTCCCTCTCCCACCTCCATCCTCTCATCCTGCCACCAGGCCCTGATCAGAAAATCATAATTTTGGCAACAATATAGCTAGTTGTATGACACTGATTCCTCTCACCATATTTTTCATTTTAAATCCAGCTATTTGCCTCTTCCTCCTATTTCCAATCTTCTTCCGATCTCTTCTACTCGTCTTTTTTCTTTGCACTATTTTGAATATACTTTAAGAACTGGTTCCATATTTATGACAGCCAGGTGTTTATTAAGAAACATCTTGAATTCTGCTTATTAATGCCTGAATCAGGTTTGAACTCCGCCAGTTATCCATGTACCAACACACATGCATCATGTTTACAAAAGAGCTGATTGGGTGGTCTGTAGCTTTGCAAGTTGGGCGGCAGGTGAAGGTTGGGCCTTTGCATAGTGACTCCTGGCTATGAAAACTGGATCCCAGGAATGCACATTGTCACCTCCCTGATTAGGAAGGAGCTGGAGACGGTTTGAAAGATTAAGGTTATTGAACCAAGATCCTGGACTGGCTGTAGTCTTTCCAGGTGAATGTATGAAAATAATTAAGAGCCCCCAGCTGAGTGCTGCTGTGTCCACAGAGAACAAAAGGATCCAAGACAAGAAGCCTCCTATTTTGGTTTCTGCCCACGCGTCTAACAGCACTTTGAAGTATCCGGCTCTCTAGTCTCGAAGTGAATTCCTCCTGGAGAGGGTGCCGCCTGCGGACTCCATAGAACTGCAGGTGGATGACCGAGAAACCTGGAGGAGGAACAGTCTGTCTGATCCGACTCGATAGGAGTGTTGTTCTGCTTTTGGATACAAGAAACTTTCAAGCATTGAGTAGTTCATTGTCTCTCAACAATTTTTTGAGTATTGGACTCCTTGTGATGAGCTGACTCAAGTACCCCCTCCCCTGCAACTCCACCTCTGCATGAAAACTATACATTCAACCCCATTCACGTCATGAAGCCTTTTTTGTTTCTTGTCCAGGCATCAACTGAACTGCTGCAGTATGTCTTGAAAAACATGATCTTTATCTTTATCTAGGCTGTGAGGAACAATCTTCATTCTTTAGAGTGCATTCTTATAGATTGTGAGGGAAAAGTGAGAATCCACATAAATTATACTGAACAAAAAATCTAATTTAAGGAATAAAGTTTTTTGGAAAAGAGTTTTGTTTGAGTTTTAAGTACGATAGCTTTCTCATTTTGATCTGTCCTCCGTTTCCCCAAATGTATCCCCCTCCCCTCTTCCTGTTACACTCCTGAATGAGCTCCACCTCACCCCTTCCTCCCACTCTGCCCACATGGCCACCAGAGCTCATCTGAATCAGAGATGACCTCCAGGTGCCTCTGTATACTCCCTCCTCCTGACTGCACAAGATTTGTCATACATCTGATTTGGATCAAATTACAGCTCACCATAATCACTTCCTGTTTCCGCACCTCTTCTTCCTCCTCGTTAATTACTCTCTCACCAGATCAATGGCACTTTACTGCCGTGGCGGAGTCTTGCGGTTGCACATGGGTGAAAATGTTTGAGGCCAGCCAGGTTTGAAAAAACGTCTTTGAAATAATAAAAATGTGTTTGTGTTCCTGCCAGGTTGCTGCCACCCTCAATAACCTGGCCGTCCTGTATGGGAAGAGAGGAAAGTACAAGGAAGCAGAGCCACTGTGCAAGAGAGCGCTGGAGATCAGAGAAAAGGTAAGTCAAGCGTCATCAAACACCATGAAAAAAACTTTCAGTTTTCAGATTTAGTCTTAGTTAAACACGTGATGGGAAAGCATGACAAAGCAGATGGTTCTACTTGTACTCTGCTGCCAACAGATGGTAATTTTCTTTCTTCACCAGACTTAAAACTTTCTCTTTCAAGCTGAAGTTCACATTCACTTCACTTTCAGACAGACTCTATGTCCTACTTAGGCACAAAGCAGTCAAACATAAGCACTGAATATTTCACTCAAGATGGTTCCCGTCAGTCACTGGCAGTAGAATAAAGAACAAGCACTTACTGTTAATACGTCCTGTCAAGCTTTTCATTTTAGAAGCTGATAACAGAGACGGATTTAACACTCAAAATCCTTACAAAGTTTTTAAACAATGTCTCCTTCATTTCACACAGAAGTAAACTAAAGCAGCCTCTCATCTCATCTCATCTCATCTGGGTGTTAATGCTGTAAGTAGATCGCTGGTTAGCTGTACAAGCTAATTATTGCAGCTTATTTTATTTTAACGGGAAGGCCCATTGAGATCAAAGAATCTATTTTAGGTCAGATCAGATAAGCACCCTCTGAAATCCATTCCTTAGTCTTTGTTTTTGTAGAGTCAGATACAGAGACATCATCCTCCAAACTCCAGCGTTCACTTTTTATAGCCCAATGCACACCATTTCAACATGTGCTTGGCAGACTGCTTAGTTACTGTTGCTAAGTAGGAATGCACAGATCCAACTTTTTCAGTCCCGATACCAATACCTGGGCTTTTGTTATCGGCCAATACGGAGTACCGATCCAATACCAGTGTTTCCTTAATAAGCTATTTCCAGCTATTTGAGTCAGTATCAACCTAATATCCGGTATCGGTGCATCTCTATTGCTAAGCCATGATTGGACAATCGCTGTTTAGGGGAAATGGTTTACGAATGACCGGTTCTCTCAAAATCAGTCGACGTGATCAGTTGCTCAAATTCAAAGGCCATTCAGTGAATGTTTTTGTGAGCAGATGCGCTCACACAGGGAAACTGCGGAGGGAGAAATTAGACCAGGGAGCGTTCTTGGAGAGCGGGAAACAGTTTTATTAGAGGCGGCTCGGTCTTTCTCTCCGTCTCCGTCTCCGTCTCTGCCTTTGCCTTCGCCTTCGGGTCCTTCCTTCCGCTCAGTCTCTCCACCATGAACCCAGCCTACTGCAAGACAGAACCAGGTCATCGGCGTGCTTTTATTGTGCGACTGATTACCTGATTCCATCCAGCTGCCTGGCCTCCAGCTGAGCCACTCCCATCTCCTCCCCAGCAGCCAACCCCGCCTCCACACCCCACTGCCACAAACCCCCACCGCCCGACTCAGGCCGGGAGCCCACCGGCTGCAAGCTGACTCCCCAGCGGCTCCCCACAGAGAGCTTGTTTTACCCTCTCAAACGCCCGCTGACACTGCTCCGTCCACTGGACCGGATCTGAGGCACCCTTTCGGGTCAGGTCGGTCAGGGGGCTGGTGAGCTCTGAAAACCCCGGAATGAACCGCCGGTAATAGCCCGCCAGCCCCATAAACCTCCTGACCTCCTTTTTTGTCTTAGGAGCCGGACAGGCGGCAATGGCCGCGGTCTTCTCCAGCTGCGGCCGCACCTGCCCGCCCCCCAAGTGGTACCCCAGATACCGTACCTCCCTCCGTCCAACCGCACACTTCCTCAGGTTAGCCGTGAGCCCCGCTCTCCTCAGGGACTCGAGCACTGCCCCCACCTGCCGCATATGCTGCTCCCACGTCTCGCTGTGGATGATGACGTCATCCAGGTAGGCAGCAGCATATGCCGAGTGTGGTCGCAGCACCCGGTCCATGAGCCGCTGGAAGGTGGCAGGGGCTCCAAACAACCCGAACGGAAGCGTCACGAATTGGTACAAGCCGTACGGGGTGGAGAAAGCCGTTTTTTCCTTAGACTCTGGAGACAGGGGAATCTGCCAGTAGCCCTTGGTCAAATCCAGTGTCGTATAAAAACGAGCCGTGCCTAGCCGATCCAGGAGTTCGTCGACCCGGTGCATCGGGTAAGCATCGAATTTGGACACCTCATTCACCCTGCGATAGTCCACACAGAACCGTACTGACCCATCGGCCTTGCGCACCAGAACGACGGGACAGCACCAGTCACTGTTGGACTCTTCTATTACGCCCATCTCCAGCATAGCCTGAAGCTCTGCCTGAACAGTTTTCCTCTTGTGTTCAGGCAGTCGATAGGGCCGTGAGTGCACCGTCACGCCCGGGGGCGTCTCTGTGTGGTGGTGTGCGAGCGTGGTGCGCCCGGGCAGGGGGGAGAACACATCGGCAAACAGCCTTTGCAACGTGGCAACGTCTGCCCTCTGACTCTGTGAAAGATGGTTGTCACAAGGGACCGGGGCTGATTTGTCTGTCTTTTCTACCTCCGGTCCCAACTCATCTTTCTCCATCACCGTAGTAGCCAGAGAGGCAGAAGCCACCTCCCTCCATTCTTTTAGGAGATTGAGGTGGTAAATCTGTGCCGCTCCCCCCCCTGTCCGAACGCGCCACCTCGTAATTGACGTCCCCCACTCGCCGTGTGACCACAAAGGGCCCTTGCCACTTTGCGAGTAATTTGGAGCTGGTGGTCGGTAGCAATACAAGCACTTTATCTCCCGGTGTAAATTGACGCAGTCGCGACCCTCTGTTATACAGGCGCTGCTGACGCTCCTGAGCCTGGAGCAAATTCTCCCGTGACAGCTGACCCAGTGAATGGAGTTTTGCTCTCAGGTCCAGCACGTACTGAATTTCGCTTTTGCTGGTGCTTGGACCCTCCTGCCAGTTTTCTTTTATCAGCACACACCCCGTGGCTTCCTGCCAAACAATAATTCAAAGGGAGAAAATCCCGTGGAGGCCTGGGGAACCTCCCGCAATGCGAACAACAGAGGGTCTAACCATTTATCCCAATTACGGCTGTCCTCGTGAACGAACTTACGCACCATGTTCTTAAGCGTTTTGTTAAACCACTCCACCAGCCCGTCTGTCTGTGGATGATAGACACTAGTCCGGATGGAGCGGACGCCCAGTAGCGCATACAGTTCGCGTAACGTGCGTGACATAAAGGACGTGCCCTGGTCAGTTAAGATCTCTTTCGGGATCCCAACTCGGGAGATCACGTGAAGCAGTGCCTGCGCCACGCTCTTAGCCGAGATAGTGCGCAGCGGCACTGCTTCGGGATATCGTGTTGCGTAATCCACGAGAACTAACACAAAGCGATATCCCCGTGCACTCTGGTCTAATGGCCCGATGAGGTCCATGCCAATTCTTTCGAATGGTACCTCAATCAATGGCAATGGGCGCAACAGCGCTTTTGGGGTGGCCGGCGGGTTAACCAGCTGACATTCGCTGCAGGACGCACACCACCGCTTCACGTCCGCGCGGATGCCCGGCCAATAAAATCGGGCCATGATCCGGTTCAGTGTCTTTTCATACCCTAGGTGACCGGACATGGGGTTGTGATGAGCCGCCTGGAAAATCATTTCCCGACGGCTGCTCGGCACCAACAACTGGGTGTTTTCCTCCCCCGTTTGTGTATCACGGCTCACCCGGTACAACCTGTCCCTAATCACCGTGAAGTGCGGGTGAGTGAGTGGTGCGTTCGGGTGCAGTGGGGAACCATCGATACTTACGACCTGGTCGAAAGCATGACGGAGGGTTTCATCTCGGGACTGTTCAAGGGGGAAGTCCTCCACCGGACGCACAGGGTTGGACAGGGAAGCCTCATCCCGAGCCTCCCCCTCGAAGGGCCCCGCCTCCTCCGAGTCCCCACTCAACACCTCACACAACTCACATGCCCCCACTGCACGGGAACGCACCCCCATAGCCTTCCCCACTAGCCTATGGAACCCCGGCCAATTCGTTCCCAGAATTAGGGGGTGCGTAAGGCGAGTACTAACTCCAGCCTCAACCCTATGTTTTTTTCCCTTGAAGGAAATGGTAATAGTCACCACCGGGTACTCGTGAATATCACCATGCACACACCTCACCCACGATGCTTCCACCAATGCCCCGGGCTGAACCAAGCGCTGGTGGATCATGCTTTGAGTACAACCAGTGTCCAACAGAGCCTGGTGTATACCCCCCTGTATACATACCGGTGTGCGGTATGTCCCCTCCGGACCGGGGGAGGAGTCTGGCGGTCCCGCAACCCGGACCAACTGTCCGACCTCCATGAGTGGGCACTCACGTCGGAAGTGGCCGGGTCGCCCGCACCGCCAGCAATCCTGCCCCGGCGTTTGAGGACCCCCTCTGGTTGCACGAGGACCAGACCCGTCGACTGGGCCCTGTGGAGAAACAGGAGAGACATTCGGGTGGTTGGCGGCGCCGTGGAAGCGCAGGGGGCCAGCAGACACTGCCCCCGCAGGGAGCCTCCTCCTCGGGGCTGGGGTCGGCCGGCTCGCTGGGACGATTGGTACCCCGGCTTCCTCCTTCCCGCTCCGCCGGGGCAGGGAGAGATGGTCCTCCGCGAGGACGACGGCAATTTGCCGTGGAGGAGGGCAACCCGGCGACGAACTGCTCCAGTACCACCTTCTCTGCGACGTCCTTCGCGGAGTTGGTGTCTGGCTGGAGCCAGCGCCCCATCGCCTCGGAGAGCTGCTGCGCGTAGGAGAAAGGGGAGCCCCCTGAACCGGCGGCGGTGTCCCTCCGGCGTGCCCCCCAGCCGGTCCAAGATGGCCCTCCTCAGCTGGTCATAGGTCTGTCGAGAGGACGCTGGCAGACTGTGGGCCGCCAGCTGTGCCCCCCCAGACAGCAGGGGTAGCAGCCGCAACCCCCACTCCTCCCTCGGCCACCCGCACACCGCCGCCGTGCCCTCGAAGATGTCCAGGTACGCCTCGGGGTCATCCTCGGCGGTCATCCTCAGCATGGCGACGTGCGGCGGTCGGGCGGGGCTTGTAGCCAGCTCCCCCTCCCGAGTGGCCGGTCGCTGCAGCAGCTCCCGCAGGAGAGCACGGTCCTCGCGCTGAGCCCCCACGATCTCGGTGAGAGCCTGGCTCTGCTGCAGCTGTAGGGCGGCCGTGCCCTCCTGCATTGCGGCGAGGAGCTGGAGTGCCTGCCCCAGCGGACTCTGTGGCACTTCTCCCTCGGACATGGTCCCTGTTCAGGCGCCAATATGTGAGCAGATGCACTCACACAGGGAAACTGCGGAGGGAGAAATTAGACCAGGGAGCGTTCTCTGCCTTTGCCTTTGCCTTTGCCTTCGCCTTCGGGTCCTTCCTTCCGCTCAGTCTCTCCACCATGAACCCAGCCTACTGCAAGACAGAACCAGGTCATCGGCGTGCTTTTATTGTGCGACTGATTACCTGATTCCATCCAGCTGCCTGGCCCCCAGCTGAGCCACTCCCATCTCCTCCCCAGCAGCCAACCCCGCCTCCACACCCCACTGCCACAGTTTTTCTCTGTATTTTTCAACTTTGTCTTGTGTCTTGACTAAATGCATAAGAAAATTAACTACAGTATTTCTTAACCCATGTTCTGAGTATTAAAATGTCACCTTAGATGACTTGCATCGTTCTCCCTTCTGCTTTGTATTGTTCATTGTAAGATATGTATCATGGGACATCCTGTATATCTCAGATGAGATCATCATTATTGTGTCTGACCTCTAGTTTGGTGCTTATAGAGGTGCTGCTCAGCAATCCTGAAAGTGCAGAAAACACTTTTTATTCACTACTCTGTATCTGTCCTCAGCTCTTGCCTTTCAACAAACCCTCCTTTGCTCTCCTTCTCGCTCCTGAGACGTCAGCTTTGGTTAAGCTGAGCGATTTCATTTTTTTTCTTGTGCTACTTAAACTCAGATGATAATGCTCTCGCTTAAGCTGAAAGATTTGTTACTGACTTTTTCCTGCACAGGCGAGGTGCCTGCTGCAGAGTTGCTGAATCAGAAAGATTCCTTTTTCCTGCAGTTTTTCCTTTTCATAGAAGCTCAGGAAAGCTCAGCTTCTAAGTGAGTTTGGTTGGCATCAGAGAGATGGGCATGAAGCTATAAACTGGTATAGAAGATTTCGACTATTCTATTTAGTTAATTTATTTGAGAGGAAATTTTCTCATTTTAAATGGAGAACATTTTTTTCACCTGTCTCAAAATGTGTGAAGAGTAAGCACAAACTTCTCTGATGAAATTAGCAGAAGTTAAAAAAATCTTACATTAATTATCTTTTTAACACTGCAAATTTTCCTCAAACTTGAAGCACCAAACGGGTATTTAATCAAGTCGAGAGCATGGCTGCCTTATAACTACAACATCAGCCAAAGTTTTCTTTTCTGCTCAGATTTCCTTGAACTAGTAATTGAAACCCTACCTGCTGTTATCTGTGTCTTTGTACTGACATCTTTGTTGAAATATATATATATATATATATATATATATATATCCACACACATCCGTCACAGAGGGATAGAAAATAAATCTTGAATAAAAAAAATAAAAAATCCCTATCAGTAAATATTTTGATAAAACACAGATTCAGTCAGTGACCAGTAAGTAGAGACTCTTCAGTTCAATTTTAGATTAAGGTAGTGTTTCTAAGAGCTTCCCAGAAATCACCTCTGACTGCCGCAATTTTGGTATTTTAAGATGTGGCATCCATCAATAAACACAATCAATTCCTCAGTGACCCAGACCAATCCTTTTCTAGCTAACTATGTTTACAGGAAAGCTGTCAGAAGTGTTATGCAGTGCAGGTGGAAGAGTAAAAGGGAGGCGAAGACAGAGTGAATACTGTAAGTAGATAGCTGTGCACCATCCTGTGGATCACTGACACAGAGAGGCTGTCAGTCTCCAACTGAGGGAGATGATCCTGTAAAGGTTTGATCTCAGACCTCCTAAAGACTTCTACTTAGCCGTTTGCAGAGAGGAGGATATTGTTTTCTGTGACAAATGCTGCATTGATGTGTTTGTCCACGAGACTCTGCTTTTATTTAATGAAGCAGGTCAATAGTCCATAGGTCAAAATCTTTTAGGAGATGCCTCTGCAGGTTAGATCAGATTGTGAACACCAGTTAAAGATTTAATTTCCAATATGGCAATCTGTTTTTATGGCTCTAAAATAGCATAGATTATGTAGGTTATGTGTGCACTTCTATCGTGACAGATTTTTTTTATGTGTAATGTTAGATTCAGCCTAAACTCCAAGATCAGCAACATTACAAATAAACTGTAAAAAGCGCCGCAAAAGTCAATGCAACCTGGCAAGAGATGTAACAAATGTACCCGATGGCCAGCATACTGGCAGACAGCTTTGTATTCCAGGAAAGCCAAAATTACATAACTAGACGTGAGGATTTAAACTGGGTTGCACATTTGGACCTAAAAGTGGACCCTGAGGGATATTCAGAGAATGAAAGTAAATTCCCAAATTTACTAAGCGTTTTTCAGATTTTAGACATAAAGTTTGGATTTTTTTTTTCTCTTTTATAATACAGAGAAATGGAAAAATGGCTTCGTAGCAGGTGGTTACAGTCTGGTAGTCTTTTCTCACCCTGTTGACCAAATGGCCCAATGTGAAACTATGGTTGTTGTCTAAAACTAATTTAGTTTGATGTAATGACTGTTGTTTTAACCCCTTCTCTCCACTTGCTTCCGTCCCAGGTGCTGGGGAAGGACCACCCAGATGTGGCCAAGCAGCTGAACAACCTGGCCCTGCTGTGTCAGAACCAGGGCAAGTACGAGGAGGTGAAATACTACTACATGAGAGCGCTAGAGATCTACCAGACCAAACTGGGCCCCGATGACCCCAACGTGGCCAAGACCAAGAACAACCTGGTGAGAGAGGTGGAGGCGGGAGGGGATGCAGGAAAGCTGCTTTAAGTGTTTTAATATATTGATGGGTTACATGAAAAGGGTTGAAAAGAAATCAGAAATGTGCTACATGCTGAACTCTACCCTGTGCTAAAGTGTAACCATACTGGATGCTAACCAGTAACAATTGTGTTTTCATTCCATTGGACAAATCAAGCTTAGTGGTTAGATTTTGGATGAGAGTTAGACACGGGAGGCCCAGTAACACCAGATAGTGGCACAGCAACATTCATGCATGTGGCTCTAGAATATTGGTGATATAGAGACTATAGTTTATACATTGTACTTTGTACTGTAGCTGGCAAGTAGAAATATGATTTCGCCAAAAGAATCAAGCCCGACCCGAGCCCAATCTACGGCAGCAGTTTTTGGGCCCGAGCCCGATTTTTTTAAAACCTGAATGTCCAGTGTAGTAAAAAAAGAAAAATAAGTGTAATATTAAAGCATTTATTACAAGCTGAAGTAAACTAAAGTGTTTTCAGTGCGTTATCAGACATTTGTGACGTGTTTATCGACACGTGCCTTCTCTTACCGAATGTTAAGCACAGCCCATAAACTGTCGTATCACAGACTATAAGGTCTGTATTTAAAAAAGAAAAGTATTTTCTTTTTTAAATACAGACTCTAAGGTCTGTATTTAAAAAAGAAAAGTATTTCCTTTTTTTTGGATTGTGATTATTTTACAACACGTTTGACATCTTAGATCAACTTCTTGTACGCTACAATTGTTACTTAATGGTACTTGTGCAAAAGAAACGTACAATACTTTATATTTATTTAAAAAATGGATGTTCTGAGAGTGTAATATGTTGGACAACATCTTTCTCATTTACAGTGTCAAGCTGACTCTTAACATTTGGTTCTTTATTCCTCAGGCGTCCTGTTACCTGAAGCAGGGCAAGTTCAAGCAAGCTGAAACTCTGTATAAAGAAATCCTCACCCGCGCTCACGAGAGGGAGTTCGGCTCTGTTGATGGTACGACATGTGACTGGATGATAAACACATAAAAACACACATTTCAGCCAGTATTCTCTAATCCAGAGTGATTTAAAATGGCAAACAGACAACCCCCACTGTTTTCTTCTTCTAATGTAAAGGTTAATATTTTCAGGCTGCTGTCATTTTGATATCTGTAAACAAAAATGACCTTTCAGATGAAAAATAGAACCTTTTACTTCTGCAGAACCAGTGACTGCTGTTTATCTGAGTGACCGTTTGTGTAATCACTTCTTCCCATGTGTTTGTCTGCAGATGAGAACAAACCAATATGGATGCATGCTGAGGAGAGAGAGGAACAAAGCAAGGTGAGAAAATCTGTTTATAATTCGCAGATTGACAAATAGACTGGAATAGAACAATTATGTATAATTCCAGTAATATGTATATTTATACTCATATTTTGTTGTTTTAATGTCTGTCTCCAAGATCTTATAATTACTTTAAAAAGACTAATGTAACGGTAGAAAAATCTGACACATTCACTAGTCAACCACATTTAAATTTGACTTCTATAAATGCCAAAATTTGGAGAAACAAACGCACAGAGAAGAAAATATTAAGTACCACTGACGGCAGCATTAAACTACACTGACTGTTTATTGATCGTATTTAAAATGGAATAGTAAGGATTGACTTCACAA
>CALSBV010007292.1:16666-28874 GCA_943590825.1 Bovichtus diacanthus | reverse complement strand
GCCGCCAGTTCCTGGCGACAGGATTCAACCTTATTTAGTACCTAACCCTATATCCCCTATTCTAACGTAACCCTAACCCTTGCTTGCCAGTTTTCTTTTTTAATAATGCAGAGGAAAAGTCTCATTGGCTTCTTGTTAAGGGAAGCAGCAGCTTCTACCCCGTTTCCTCCATTTAGTCCCTTAATTCTCTGAATAAAAAGGGTTTGGTTGTCTGTAAATGCCAATATTAATAAACTTCAGTGGACCAAGTTGTATCTACAAGCCGAGTTTACAAACTAAAGACACACACTGTTTCCTTATACTCAAAGTTATCCATTTATTACTCAAAATCAGTTTCTTCCTCATAAAGAGAGAAGATTAGGAGAATAAAACATGCAGTGACAAGATTCATTGCAAAAATCAATCAATACCAACGAAAAACTTTTGTTCCTCCTCTCCCAAGTGAAATATGGAGAAATGTTCAAAAATAAAACACCTTTTGAAAAGGTCTACATTTTACAGAAAACACACAATTAAAACAGATTAATGAACATTTTAAACATCTTAACACTTGAACCATCGCAGCGTTTCTGTGTATTGTAGCTGATCAGGTCCTTTACATTTTGACTTTCTTACAGTTCATTTTCTTAGTGTGAAAATCACTGATTTAAAACTTCACCGTCAACTCTATTGTTTTTATTCACTTTTCAATTCAGTTTGACAATACAGGTTGTTGATCTCCATGTTCGCTGTGATTAAGTAAGTTTTAACTTTCTGAATATTATTCTTCTATCTGCGCAGAAAGACTGGATTCATTGTAAAATACTGAATGTTTTTTTTTTTTGTTGTTTTTTTGCAAAAATGGGCGCATAGGGTTTAGAAAACAAAATCAGTAACAGTATATAAAAAAAGACAATTATTCCTGGCCGACTACCACTGAACACGGAAACTGCCGTTTCATATTTCTATTGGGAAATCTCACCAATACAATAAAACCAAGAAAAGCACCAACATTGTTCTTCACGTGAAGCCGCAAAAACAAGCTTTCTGCAGATGGACGTCACATTCATGTGTAAACAAATATTTCTTCACAAATGAACCAACTCTGGTGCACCTGACGGACATCAGAAGGGGGGGAGGGACTTTTCTAGCGTCCTCCTAACTTGCGTCCGGCCCAGGATCGGGACCGAGAGCGAGAGCGTGATCTTGATGCGGACCGGGACCTTGAGCGGGACGGGGAGCGCGTCCGACGCACTTCCTCCTCGGTGTAATGGGAGGTCGACGCTGGGTGGGCGTTTTCTCGCGGTGATGCGGATTTGGAGCGTGATGGAGATCTGCCTCTGGACTCTCTCCGAGGCCGCTGCCTGGATCTGAACACACACAATGAGAACACTGAGAGCGGGTGGGGGCAACACTGTGCCAAAGAGCGCCTGGTCGCCCGCAGGGGAGAGGAGGCGCGGCACGCTCTAAATATAACATCAGACACACTTTAGCTCCGGGGCCATGTCCACCACAGAGTTCTTTTATTTTATTTTATTCATAAAGGACAGCTGGGAGAGACAAATATGATATTGTACGACTTTTAAATATTGAAACAGATTCATTATGGAGATGAACAGTAATTCTTAAATGTGCATGTTTAAACACAAGTATCTGTGTTTTAGTTTGATCGTTATTGGCGTGAGAAGTTGTACCTTTCATTGTCACGGCTCCTGCTTCTCCCTCTGCTACACATCTGTCCACGAGACCTGGGGAGACATGAAGGCGTACGTTCCCTTCCAGATAAATATTAAAAGCACAACAGCTGAGAGGAATTAGTCTTCTCAAAGAAAAACTCACTCGCGGGGACTTTCAGATCGTCTGCGATGGCGATCGTAAGAAGCGCTACGTGACTTATGTCTGTCGTTGCTGCGGCTGCGCGAACGCCTGCGCCGGCTGTCTCGATCGTGGTCGTCGTAGCGAGACGATCTGCCTGGAGACGGTCTTTCCTTTGACTTCATCTGGTTTGGTGCTGGTGTAAAAAAGAGAGGGTTAGAGCTAAAGAAGAAAGCTGAATGTATTTGTTCTCAGGCCATTGACACACCGTGTGACCTTCCTGACACGGACTGATGCATTTCTGTCTTGCAGGCAGAAAGGGATGAAAAGTTAAACACTTACTCTTTCTGTCACCCTGCGCAAACTGGATTTCAATCTGCCGGCCACAAACCCACTTCCTGTCCAGGCTGTGAAGAGCGTCTTCTGCATCACGCACATCCTCAAATATGCCGGGTGGTTAAGGGTTTTTGTTTGCTCTCATTTTTTGGTAAGGCCACACAAATTCAAATGATTTTTTTTTTTTAAAATGAAAAATATAAAAATACCCCCACCCCCCCTCTTTCACATAAAATTTAAAAAACATCAATTGCACAATGCTTTTCAAAGAGTATGATCTTATTAATGTTTGCCTTTCTCACACACACCATCTTCATAACAACAATGAAAACACATGAAACTGTTTAAAATGAGCAATGAGTTTAGCAAGTGAGAAAAATCAAACAAATTCACGCTCAGAGATAAGAGATGAAGCAAGCTTTTCAAACACATCAAATACTTAGAATACAGAAACAAATCAAACACATGAAATAAGTCATTGATATCACAGGGAAAGCTGAGTTTGTAGTCATGTCAAATGTGTGGATACAAAATCATTCAGACTTGTTACCTTTGCCCTTGACTTTGAACTTCATCTTGATCTTTACACTCTTTAATCGACTCCCACAGAGACCCGGGATTCCTGCTTGCCTTTTCCTCTTAAACCTCTTTTCTTTTCCCAATTCTTTGCCGCCATATCCAAGCCTTGTCTCCGTTCCCTTTTCCTCTTCATGCTTTACTTTCTCTTTTCAACCTTTTCCCTCCCTCCTGAAGGTCTGTGTGACTTGTCTTTACAGCTACTCTACACAGGTCTGTGTTACTCTTTGTGGCTGGTTCCACAACTGGATGCTTTTACATTTTCTGAAGCAATAACAGAGAAATATGCGTGTTAGATATTCAATCAAATTAAGTGCAATAAAAAAATCATGTCACAAAAGCATATCTTCTCTGCTGAAAAGAAATGAAAACGTTGTGTTAGCAGGAGCACAGACACGGTAAACAGTCGCTGGGAAAGGATATTGAATGTATGCAAATCCTCTTGGTCGACGTGTATGGAAGTCAAGTGGGATGTAGACGTCTACTACTGGCCCATAGCGGCCAAACTCACGTCGCAAATCCTCAGGCCTGAACACCGTAAATACAAGTATGACTCAGCTGACCATCACGGGAAAGTCTACCTACATCATCAACCAGTCTGAGCTGATGTGAGGGCTATAAAAAAGGGACAGGTCGCCCCAAAAACACCTCGCCTTATCAGCTGATGTGAGGGCTGAACACAGGTCGCCTTCCTGTGTTTAAGTTCAGCTGTTACTCAACAACATTTTTTATTCTAGAGGTTGTATTTTGCAACAATTGTCGTGTTTTGGGGTGAACTGCCCCTTTAGGATGCGTACATTAATTTAAACCTCTATCAAGTCTATAACTTCACATAAGTGCAGCAGTTAGATTTATAGCAATGAAAACTAATAATGTGGAGTGGGTGAATGTGTTACCCCGATGAGCAGGAATATATAGATTAAGATTAGCACCAACATCCTTTTTCAAACAGTCTTACACACGCGTAATTCATCATATGAAATCAGATTATAAAAATCTTCTTTGAATTGTAAATGTTGGCCTGTTTTGATTGATTTCATCTGCTGTATAATGTAAAATGAAAGACTCTGTAAACATGAGTTGTTGTCGTCCTTAATCTCCTTTGTGATGTGCAGGTGAAAAGTCTTCTGCAGAAACTGACCAGAATCAGTGAGACGAAACGAAAGACGTCATTTTGTCTTCTTATTCTTTGTTATCTTGTCCCTTGTCACAATTAATGAAAATAACGTGTTAAATTCACTATATATCAATGTTACTTTTGCTATAACATTGTAGTTAAATTACTCTATCCATCACGAACATAAATGAAAAGTTGTGACAGGAGATTTGTGATGACTCTTTGACTACATGTCCATATTTAGCAGGTTATTTAAATGAAAGCTATCTTTGATGCTTTTTGTTTTACGGTGCTTTATTGTGTTAGTTTGGCTCTTGTATGGTTTTGACTGTATATGCTTTGCCTGCTCTGTGTATTAATGTGCTTTGTACTGTCTCTTGTGTATTTGTTGTTGAGTTGTATGTCTTTTAAAAGGCCCATCTAAGGGAATTAGTTTGTGCTACATGCTAACCTGTCCAATAACCATCGACATTTAAAACAATGTAACGTTAAAATAAGTAACTTAAATAACAACAACAACAGGTAATAGTTTGCTCAATTAACTGAAATAACGGTTTGTAACCTAACGGCCTGTCCGAACAAATACAAAAATAACTTTAACGTCTTTTACCGGCAAAATGACAAAAGCATTCGACGTTCCTGATATCTTGTTTATGACTTAGCTAACGTTGCTACATTAACGTTAGCTTATGTATAAACATGATAGACGTGCAACAGAAACGCAATGCAAACAAAGAAACATTACCAACAAATTAAAAAGGATGCTCTTCACTATATGAGCTGCAGATAATACATATTTCACACATAAAGCGGCTCTGCGCCGTGAGGCTAACATTAGCTGCTAAGCTAAGTGAGCAAGCTGCCGTCAGTTAGCGGATGATCTGTGGACTCACCTGGACTCGTCGGAGATGTTTCTGACGAACAAAGATGTGTTTGGGGGCCTCATGTATTTGGCCATAAAGTTACAGTCACACAGCAGAAGAAATGTTTTTATTTTTTTGAGAATCTGCTGCAGCGAATTTAATGTTTTTTTTCTTTATTTTTTTTCCTGCAGCGCATGCGCACTTGGAAGGCGCCTTTTGATTCTTCTTCGTCTGAAATATAAATCCCCAGATCGCCCTCTGCCGTTCGAGCTCACCTCCTGCAGCTGCGGCAGAAACAGTGAACTGAATACAAAACAGTGGAAGAAGTTGTAAAAGTACTAAAACCAAACAGTGAAAATACTCCACTACAAGTAAACGTCCTGCATTCGAGACCTTACTTAAGTATGTAAGTACTATCAAATCAAGTTCTTTTCAACATATAAGCTATCAGCTAAATAGAAAAGACAGAATGCCTTTAGTGTCATTCTACAGAATACAAGACAACTAGGAGCGCTATCAGTGCAATGAAAAAACACCACAAAAACAAAACTACTGAAACAAACAATCCACGCAGTCAAACACATCTTCTAAAATATATAAATTCAATGTCTTTTTGAACTAGAATAAGAGTATTTATTGCACTAGAATACATATAGTTATTGTAAAATATAAATCTAATTATTTCACTAGAATAAATAAGAAAAAATAAGAGTATTTATTGCACTACAATACATGTAATTACTGCTCTAGTATGGGTGTAATTGCTGCACTAGAATAAATGTCATTTTTGCACAAGATCCAGTAGGTTTGCCCTCGAAAAGATAGTCATCCTATTGCATAAAATACACATAAAGGTTTTTAGCTTTGTGACGATGCATTTTCCAGCTGATCCAAGCAGCTTTTTAAAAGAGTTTATTTAGCTTAAGAAGGAGGAGAATTTTCTCAACACATAAAAGGAACATTTTATCCTTCAGTTTATCATAAAAATTCAAAATCACCATATTTGGAGATACATTGTTTTCACTGGACTGGACGAAATGAAAAATTGTAACTAAAAATAACTAAAGCTGTCAGACACATTTAGAGGAGGAAAAAAAAAGTACAATATTTACCTCTGAGATGTAGTGGAGTAGAAATATAAAATAGCCGAACATGGAAATACTCATAAAGTAGAAATAAATATAAAGTAGCCTACCTCAAAACTGTACTTTAGTAATTGGGTGTACTTAAATGTACTTAAATTCATTCCACCACTGATTTAAATTGATGTATTGTCCTTTTGTTAGAATTTATGCATCGAATGATATATGGCATAGATCAGATGTATACAGGCTACTGAGGATGCCAAGAAAATAATAACCATCCTTGAGCAAGGTACCGGATCCACAAAACTGCTCCCCTGGCGATGTGCAATAGCTGCCCACTGCTCCTATTACAATTCAGTATTTTTTCATTACGAAAATAATGAATAAATAATGAATAAATAATGAAAAACAATGAAAAAAGAATGAACAAATATTGAAAAAATAATGAAAAATAATGAATATATAATGAAAAAATAATTAATAAATAATGAAAAATAATTAATATATAATGAAAAAGTAATGGAAAAATAATGAAAAAAGATTGAATATATAATGAATATATAATGAAAATATAATGAAAAAAGCATGAAAAAATATTTAAAAAATAATGAAAATATAATGAAGAAATAATGAAAACGTAATGAAAAAAGAATGAATATATTATGAAGAAATAATGAAATAATAATAAAAAAAAGAATGAATAAATAATGAATATATAATGAAAAAAGAATGAATATATATAATGAAAAAAGAATGAATATATAATGAAAAAGAATGAAAAAAGAATGAATATATAATGAATTAAGTTTTTCATTCTTTTTTTAATTATTTTTTTATTCTGTTTTCACTATTTTTTTATTATATTTTCATTATTTTTTCTTTTTATGACTGAAATGCAAATGACTCGTAATTTGTCTGTATTTTTTACTATTTCCTACAAAAAAACTGTTTCTAAGCAAAGCATTACAATGCCACCTCACTAACTTTTAGTTATTATTTTTTCATTATTCTTCATTATTTTTCATTATTTTTCATTATTTCCAAATCAAGTTCTTTTCAACATAATAACAGAAATTACGTTTTATTTTTACATCAATTAATTTTTTTAGAAAAATTAAGGTTTTTCTACATCAAAGCTTTTTCACAAAAATTATGGGGGTTTTTTTTCCATCATTTTTTTTATTTCATGAAAATTAAGGTTATATAAAAAACAAAAAAATTAAGGTTAACACAATATCGACATCTGGCGGGAAAAACAGCTTCGTCTACACTCGTCTGCACTCGTCTACACTCGGCGGACATTTTCTTTCCCAGACGAACGTGCGTCCCGGTCTGTCCTCCAGCAGTTTCCGCTTCCGGTCTAAAGACGGCGGAAAATGTCGGGACCGGATGGAAACTGAACTCTGGCAGCGGCAGACAGACCGGAAGTCTTCACAATAAAAGCACCGTAGGAACTGACAGTTAAATATTATATTAATAATATTATATTGATAATAATAACAATCTAATATTATAAAATATGATATGAACTATTCTGCCTCAATGCATCAAGAAACGTTAGATCTCAAGAAAGAGTTAAATCTTTAACCAACTTTATTTTAAACCTTTATGTTTGTTTACTTAACGCCAATGTCGTTTTTAATATATAAAAAAAATGCTGCATACTAAATGTTAGGGGGATTTTTATTCATTCAGAGATATGTCAATGATTTTCAACAACATTGATTTAGATGCATTTTTAATGTTCCTAATCTTCCTAAAACTGCTATAAAAATGTTATATATTAATATATTTCACTGAGTTAAATATTTTAACAAACTTCAGTCCTTCAATCATAACTACAAAATATTCATTAATTGTTCACATTTGCCACCATTTTCTTATGAAAAGAAATATTAAAATGAATAAATATATATATATATATATATACACATGTATGTATGTTTATTATGTTAACTAAATGCTCGGGGGATATTTACTTTTTCTCATCAGTGAGTGAGATGTGGATGATTGTCACACTTTGACTTTGATGCATTTGTGTAGTTTGTGCAGGAAACCATGGAAACAGCGTGTTTGTCACAAACATGAGAAAATGTCTCAATCTGCTGAAAATAGTAAAAAGTTCAATTGTGATCCAGATGTGAAGCTGAAATCATAAAAAGTGGATTTTATTACATTCTGCTTTAACTGGTTTCAATGACTGTGTGTGTGTTAGATACACACTTTATTATGGACATAATAATCCCTGAAGATTCATGATATGACATTATAGAATCAACATCTTGCATAATTTTTATTTATTATGTAAATTACATGTTTAGTTGTTTGACTCACTGAAGGTCAGATTTAAACTATAAACATGTATGTATATTTTAAAAAAAACAACATTTATGACTATATAACATTTTAATCAGCTGATGTCACTGTTAGCATCTTTTGGATGCAAAATAAAACGTCTTTCTTTTTAAAGAAATATATTTATTCTTCATGAATATCCCCACAGGTCGGTCTACAGCCGGATGAAGTCGGTCTACAGCCGGATGAAGTCGGTCTACAGCCGGATGAAGTTCGGTCTACAGCTGGATGAAGTCGGTCTACAGCTGGATGAAGTTCGGTCTACAGCTGCATTAAGTCGGTCTACAGTCTACAGCTGGATGAAGTCGGTCTACAGCTGCATTAAGTCGGTCTACAGTCTACAGCTGGATGAAGTAGGTCTACAGCCGCATGAAGTCGTCTACAGCCGGATGAAGTCGGTCTATAGCTGGATGAAGTAGGTCGACAGCTGCATGAAGTCAGTCTACAGCCGGATGAAGTCGGTCTACAGCTGGATGAAGTCGGTCTACAGTTGGATGAAGTCGGTCTACAGCTGGATGAAGTCTCTCAGCTCGTCCTGCCTCCTGATTGGCTCCTTGGCGTCCCGGTGGACCCTCATGTGGACGTCTCTTGAGCGCTTCTCCTGGTAGGTCTTGCCGCAGACGGAGCAGCCGTAGGGTTTCTCCCCGCTGTGTGTCAGCAGGTGCTTCTTCAGGTCGTTCTTGGTGACGAAGGCCTTCCAGCAGAGGCTGCAGCTGAAGGCGCGCTCCTTCCTGTGGAAGCGGATGTGCGTCTCCAGGTAGCCTTTGGTGCTGAAGCTCTTGCTGCAGAGGCTGCAGCTGAACGGCTTCTCCCCGGTATGCGTCAGCATGTGGGCGTTCAGCCCTCCCACCTGCCTGAAGGCCTTCCCACAGACGCGGCACTGGAAGGGCTTCTCGCCCGTGTGGATCCTCTTGTGCACCTCCAGCACGTGGACCGACGCCAGGCTCTTCCCGCAGGTCTCGCAGGAGACGCGCTGTGCCGGTTTGTCTCCAGTGTGGTTTCTGATGTGTGTCGTCAGAGCGCCGTTATCTATGAACGTCTTCCCGCAGAACTCGCAGATGTACGGTCGCTCCCCGCTGTGGATCCTCTTGTGGCGCCGCAGGGCACCTGGCCGCGGGAAGGATTTACCGCAGACAGCGCAGCAGTACGGCTTCACGCCAGTGTGACTCCGCATGTGTGTCTCAATGTTCTGGTAGGTTTTACCGCAGATGTGACAGATTTTTCCGGCGTCTCTGTGGGTCTGTAGGTGCTCCATCAGCGGCTCGGATGGCGGTAAACTGTCACCGCAGACGCCGCAGGCGGCCACTGCTGAGTGACTTTTGGCGTGTTTCCACAAGCTACCTTTACTCTGAAAAGACTTCCCACAGACTTTACAGCAGCCAGGCGAAACCGTGGCGTTCTCCTCAACAGTCACACTCTCCTCCGTGTCCGACTTCGGGCTCTGAGGTACCGGCGGAGGCTCGGCGTCCTCCCAGGAGTGACTTCTGCTGTGAGTCTTTAAGGCGCTGCTCTCAATGAATGTCTTTCCGCAGCGCCGGCAGACATGCGGCCGCTCCCCGCTGTGGATCTTCTTGTGGCGGCGCAGCGCTCCGGGGCGGGGGAAACGCTTGTTGCAGACAGCGCAGCGGTAGGGTTTGATCCCCGTGTGGCTCCGCATGTGTGTCTCCATGTTCTGGAAGCTCTTCCCACAGATCCTGCAGGTGCCGCTCGTCTCTCTGTGAGACTGCAGGTGAGTCAGCAGAGCGCCAGGCAAGTCCAGCTGCTCGCCGCAGACGCCGCAGACGCTCTGAGCGTCCCGGCAGTGCGTCTCTGCGTGTTTCCTCAAGAAGCCCCGGCTGTGGAAGGAGTCACTGCAGACTTTGCAGCGGAGCGAGGACGCCTGGAGCTTCCTGTCACTCTTTGGTTTCATTGACTCGTCCTCGCCATCCTCGCTCCGGTCTCTGCCATTTTCTTCTTCGTGGGTGTTCAGGTGATCCTGTAGCAGCTGGTTGTGGGTGAAGGTTCTCCCACAGACCGGGCAGACGGGCAGCGTCCTCCTGCTGTGGATTTTCTTGTGGCGCCGCAGCGCACCGGGGCGAGAGAAGCTCTTGCCGCAGACGTCACAGCTGAACGGTTTCACTCCCGTGTGACTCCTCATGTGCGTCTCCATGTTCTGAAACATCTTCCCGCAGATCTCACACGTACCGCTGCCGCCGCCAAAGTCTCTGTGAGATCTGAGATGATCGAACACGGCCGAGGACTCGACGTGTTCTCCGCAGACGCCACACCGCGGGGTGTCCTCGTGTGTTTCCGCGTGTTTAACCAGATTCCTTTTGTGCCGGAAAGTTTTTCCACAGATGACACAGTGGTGAGCCGTCAGCCGGACCGATGACGCTGCCGGGCGTCTCCGCCGTCCTCTGGCCGTCCTGTGTGTTTCTGTATTATTGGACGAGTCTCCGCTTCCCCGCCAGTTGTCCTCGCTGTCGGCTGCCGAGACGTCTGAGGAGGCGCTGAGCGGGGCTGCGGGGGGGGCGACCTCAGACAGCCGCCGCTGGTTATCGGCCGCACTGGTCGTCCTGATGGAGTCTGTAAGAAAAATCATGCAGAAATCTGAAAGTCTGTTTCCAGCCTCTCGAATCTAAACATCTGCTGCTTTTCTCTGTTTTATATCACTGCACAGACTGCGTAGAGTCCAGGGACACAGTAAACTTCATATATATTTATTTAATTTATTTATATATATATATATATATATAAATATAAATATATATATACACATATATGTATATGTATATATATACATTTATATAAAAGTTATATATACACATATAAGGTCCTCTCTCTCTCAGTCTTATATTCTGGTTCATATGTAGTTTACTTCTCTTTATACTCAGTTTGGTTTTGTAATTTTGTAATTTCTGTAATTTATATTATTTAGCTAAATACCTCGCCTCAGCTCATCTTATGTTTAAATCTTTTTTAGATATATATATATATATATATATATATATATATATATATATTGTATAAAACATTGCACTATTTGTACATTTTAGAATTGTTATTGTTTCCTACTGTGCATTGCAACTGTTGCACAAGAATTTCCCTTGTGATAAATAAAGTTCCATCTTATCTTATAAAATAATCATATAATTAATTATATATAAGAATATCAGCAGATATGTCATTTCATTTGATTTCATTTATTTATTTAAAAGGAGAACGCACATTTATCCGCATTTCTGTAAATGTGCCAGATATTATAATATATATTATATAATAATTATACTATATTATTATATAATATATATTAATATAATAATATATATTACATAATAATTATACTATATTATTATATATAACTTCCGGCATCAGGCAGCTCATGTTCTGATTGGCTGACGTCTGGTTGTTACTTAGCGAGTTTAACTGACCGTTACCTAGCGACAGGTTAACTGACCGTTACCTAGCGACAGTGTTCCGCTCACCTGTCCGGGTCAGCCGGACCTCCGGGCTTAACACGGCCTCCAGCAGCCGGCTCTGCCGCTCCAGCTGCCGCCGGAGCTGCTCCACCTCCCGCTGCAGCAGCCCGACGATCCGCTCCGCCGCCGCCGCCAGCCGCTCTCTGAGCAGCGGCCGCAGCAGGAGGAGAAGCCGGCGGCCTGCGGAGCTTCCGGGGGGGCCGCTCCGCTCCTCCAACAGCCCCAACACCTCCTCCCCAGCCCGGCTCAGCTGCTCCGACACCGACATCGCGAGGGCCCGGAGCCCGCAGCGCGGCGGGGCTTCTGCCAGAGACATCCCGGGACAGAGCTCCGTCCTCCGGACAGCGGGAAGGAGAGCACCGCGGGGCGGGACCGGTCTCATCCGGGTCACGGGAGGGTCACGGAGGGACAGTCTGCCCCCTGCTGGACCGGAGGACACAGTGGGACTACTGACACACTGTACAACTACTGACACAACTACTGACACAATGTACAACTACTGACACAATGTACAACTACAGGCACACTGTACAACTACTGACACAACTACTAACACAATGTACAACTACTGACACACTGTACAACTACTGACACAACTACTGACACAATGTACAACTACTGACA
>CALSBV010007279.1:0-12398 GCA_943590825.1 Bovichtus diacanthus | reverse complement strand
ACAATGAATATTTTTTTTATTTGAAAATTAAAAAAACATACCAAGTAGATCTCAGGGAAAATCAAACAATTTAATACAGAAGGCCGAATACTCTGAACTGCTGTTCGGTGCATATGCACAGACAACAGTCAGAGTTTTCCCCCCCATAACCCGTAGGCGTAGGGAGGCGACCCTCTCGTCTACCGGGGTGAACTCCAACGTAACGGCACTCAGCCGGGGATTTGCGAGTATCCCCACACCCGCCCGGCGCCTCACACCCTGAGCAACTCCAGAGAAGAATAAGGTCCAACCCCTATCCAGGAGTACGGTTCCAGAACCGAGACTGTGCGTAGAGGAGAGCCCAACCAGATCTAACTGGTAGCGCTCCGCCTCCCGCACAAGCTCCGGCTCTTTCCCCCACAGAGAGGTGACGTTCCACGTCCCCAGAGCCAGCCTTTGCCGCCCAGGTCTGGTCCGTCGAGGTCCCCGACCTTCACTGCCACCCGTCTGGCAATGTACCCGACCCCAACGGTTCTTCCTGCGGGTGGTAGGCCCACATGATGGAGAGGGGGGGGGTGCCACGTTGCTTCTTCGGGCTATGCCCGGCCGGGCTCCGTGGCAAACCCGGCCACCAGGCGCTCGTTGACGGGCCCCCCTTCCAGGCCTGGCTCCAGACGGGGGCCCCGGGCTTCCTCCGGGCAGGGTCACACCTCCTCTTTTTTGATGTTGCATTAGGGTTCTTGAACCATTCTTTGTCTGGCCCCTCGCCTGAGACCAATTTGCCATGGGAGACCCTACCAGGAGCACTAGGCTCCCGACAACACAGCCCTCAGGTTCATAGGAGCACCCAAACCCCTCCACCACGGTAAGGTGATGGTTCTCGGAGGGGAACTTTATTTGCATTTAATTTATTTTTACCTTCATTTATCCAGGTCAGGCAGTTATCAGATCTACCTAGCAGCAGACAGCATAGTAAAACAAAGCAAAATAAAAGGAAATACAAAAAAGCATTCCCCTCGTCGGTAGCATGTAAAATTCATGCTGGCCGTATGACAATTTTTTTACGTCAATGTGGCCCCTGAGCCAAAAAGTTTGGGCACCCCTGTCCTACACTAACCTCATCTCCTCTGTTTTGCGGCTTTAACCTCTGACATGATTTACAAACAGGAACTCTGAACAAATTGAGTTCTGGCTTCAATCATGTTTTCTTTCAATCACTTCCATCTCTTTGATCTCTACTGAAGAAAGTGTCCTGACTCAGGAATGTGGTCAGGAATATTATAAGAATGGAAGAAGAATCTCCATACTGGGTGCTTTGCTGCAGACTGCTTAACACTCTGCAGCGTTGTTCCTTCTTGCAAGAATAAAGAATTCAAATATTACTTATTCAATTAAGTATCTTTATTTCAGTATAATGGATTTGCTTCTCACCACCTATTAGTATAGTTTGTATCGGTTATATTCCACGACAAACTTGGAGTCACGAACATGATCCCTTGAAAGATTGTCCGGAACCGGCGGAGAACGGTGACTGATCATCTGGAAGTATTTTCTTCCACCTCTAGCTCAACTAAAAGTTAAAGAGAGAGAGGCCCGTTTTGCCGAGGTTCCAGACTGTCTTCACTGGGATCCACAGGACCCGTTGTGTCCTACCTCAAATTGAATCCGGTGAGATACTGAAGTATTGATATTTGATGATTAAGTAGTTAAGGGGTATGTTATGTGTATGAATGTTGAGAGTGTGCATATGCTCTAAAGTCCGGGTGTTGTAGTGATGTGAGGTACCTGTCTAAACGGAAGAAAAGGAATGTCCTCAGATAAGTGTTCTTTTTACATTGGAAATGAAAACAATTATGTTGAGGAAAAACATCACCTGTGACCGCCAATAGATTCTGGCCGTTTTACGTTAATTAATTTTAACGCTTTAAACAAGACCTACCCCAAAGTTGGGAGGTAAAGGGAATAGGACAGAGGGAAATAGGGAACAAGGACCTATTATTCACCTCATGCTTGCAAATTGTGGCCGAAGCTGACTGAGATATGTGAATGAATGGTGTGAGAGTAATGGATTTCCAAAGGGGGGGTCATTGAATAGCACTCAAGTAGGAAATAAGAAATAAAAAGACAATTAACATAGAAAAATGTAAAGAAATGGGAAATGATATGTCTGATTCTATTTTCATCAATGTGTCTTAATTTTAATTTGTGGTTCGGTATGTTTGCTCTTTGATGGGCCTGCCTGACTCATGATAAATCAAATGGAAGAAATTATTTTGAGCATCATTTAAAGAGAGAACCGGAAAACAAACTAAATCTTGGACTCATGAGGACGACTGTGTTTAAATTTATTTTGTACAAAGGGGACAAAGGGAAGTAAGGGAATGACCAGCGAGGTCGATGCCCAATTGAGTTTTTCATGAGAACCAGGTACGCTGCAGAAAGTTGTAAACATTTTAAAATTAACAAGACTGTTTTTTCAGAAAGAGGTTCACTGAGTTTGACATAACTCACAATTATTTAAAAAAAAAAAAAAAAAAAAAAAAAAAAACTTTATTGGGAATTTAAAAAATAAATGAAAGCGAAAACTGAAGGTGTTGAAAGCAACATAACTGCGGAAAAGTCTTCTCTTTCTCTCTATCCCTCTCTGCATCAGGGGGATCCTGATTTCAATGCATGTCCTCCACCACCAGCATATGAACAACAAATGTGTTTCAGATCTGGGCGCAGCCATTTCAACAACGCCCAGCACTGAGGCATTCCTAGCCTTTTGCAAAGACTTTCAACCTACAGATGGAGAACTAAGACGTCTTCTGTTGAAGAAGAGCAGGGTTAGGTCAAAGAAGATTCCAAAGACAACTTAATCCCAACGAGTGCTACATCTGTCATCAAAAGGGACATTGGGCTTGAGATTGCCCCATGGCAAACACCGGTAATGCAAATTGACACCAGAAGAAAGAGGAGGCATGCGGAGAGAGAGGGAGACACCCAGCTGCAGACACAGATGAGATGCAGCAAAAGGGAAGGGAAACACAAACACACACAAACACATACAAAGAAAAGCTGGAACTACTAAACACACCTACATTACAGAACGTAACTGATGGAAAACCTGCTTTATTAAACAAATTATTGAGGTACTTGAGGATAATGAAAAATATATGTATACTAAATTTGAAACAAAACCATACAAAGCAATGCCAGAAACAATACTTGTAGTTTGTGGAAAGGCACTTACTTTTTTGGTTGATTAGGGAATAACATATTCCGTTATACAAGGGAAACATTTTAAGAATCAAGAGCCGAAAATTTGTGGAAACATTGTGTATTCTGTAGGAGCTTCAGGCCTTATTATGAAAGAAAATTGACCACACCCCTCGTGTGTACACACACATATGAAGAGGAGACTGTTAAAACAAAACACAGTTTTCTCTTATAAATTTGCTGAGATTTGATTTGATGTTACAGCTGGGTATTAGCCTTATCCCAACCCCTGAAGGCTTGAAGGTTGTTAGAAAACAATCTACAGAATAAACAATGTGTTCTGGCAATATTGATTTTACTAAATTTTTACATGTGTACAAGTGGAGAATTTTAGGTGACATATACATTTTTTTTTAAATAATAATAATAAAATATAACTTTTGTACAGCCTCCTAGGGAAGGAGGGCATGGACCTGTCTTGGACATATGGCAGATAGAAGCGGATGATTATGTCAGAGCTTTAACTAATATCATCCAAGTTTTGTCTACACAGGTCCAGACAGCAGAGGAAACACCTGACAATCCTGTTGGATCCGGTGATTGAGTAAAGGTAAAAGTCCACAAACGAAAGTGGTCTGAACTTAGGTGGACTGGACCGTGGGAAGTTGTTGAACGCACTTCACACGCACTGCGGGTAAAAGGAAAAACAGGAGCTAATTGGCACCACCTCGTGTACCCGCCGAGGCACCTTCCCGCACAGTAAGGGAAGTTAGAACTGATTTGGCCACGCTGGAACAAAATAGAAATGATAAATTAGATTTAAGGACATAAAAACAGCGCCGGCTGCAGAAGAGGACGAGTGGGCCTTTGATATTTTAGAGTGTAACCACAGAGCACCAAGCAAGCCCTTTACTCCAGCCCATGGTAAAAAATGTACGACTTATGTGCAAAAGATAGAGGAAGAAGAACTGAGAAAACACCTGACCATAATTATTTTCACAGTATTCGTCATAGTCACAGTAGGGGTGTTTTCCCTATTGTTGTATTTTAGACCATGGGCCAGATAGGTCACCAGTTAATTAAGAAGCCTGGACAATTACGGGGAAATCCAGGTTATCTCGTCCTGCTAGCCCTGATATCAACAAGGATAACTTTCCCACTAGTCTGGGAGTTACAACAACAAAAGACCATAGACAAGCTAAGAGTAAAAACTAATGCTAAACTAACAAACTGCACTCAAGCAGTCCTCCCACAGCTAAAAGGTCAGTCCCAGGAGGGAGTTTCAGCTGCACTGTGTATATTGATAGTATATGGGTGTCCCAAGGAGTTACAATTAATTAATTAGTTAATTACATCTATTAGAACCAGCAGCGCTTTGTTAATTACACCAGAGATGCGGTAAAGGTTTGCATGAACAATTCAATAAAACCAGTTTTGATGGCCTGGCAGAACAGAATGGCTTTAGACATGATACTGGCTGAAAAAGGGGGTGTACGCAAACTATTTGGAACCATGTGTTGTACTTTCATCCCTAATAACACTGCCCATAATGGATCAGTAACCAGAGCCCTACAAGGACTAAACACTTTGAGCATCGAGTTACCAGAGAATAGTGCTGTTGAAGACCCTTTTCAGGTACCCTTGATAGAATGTTGGGTAAATACAAGACATTGATAATGAGCGCGATGTTAGCCATAGCGGTTATGGCCGCCATCCTGATATTGCGTGGATGCTGCTGCATTCATATATTTGCACCTGAGCCAACCATTTGATCACCACAGCCCTCTCCAAGGAGCAAAGTCAAGGTCAGTTCCTATTAAAGGAGCAGACCCAGTCATTGATTAAGATACAAGATGACCAGTCATTGATTAAGATGCAAGATGACCCGTCCACTCACTCAGATCAAGAGGAAAATGATTTTTGTTTGAATAAAGAAAATATTGTTTTATGATTTCCAAATGATTAAAGCTTTTGTTTTCTATTTTTATACATGTTGCGTGCTATGTCTGTATTTTCACAGAGAACATATTGATCTAAAATGTAGTTTACACACCTTGAAAGGTGTGTAAGGAGGGACTTGTGAGAATAATCAATATGTAAACTGTTACAATGTGCCTTATTGTGTCCTTATTTAGATGTAATATGTAAGATGTTATTGAATTAAGTAACTTAGTGGCCAATCTACTGTGAAATAAGAAGCAATATTTGTAAACTGTGAAGCGGAAGAATACACCACCTAAAAGGGTGACAGAAGATCTGATTGGAGCAGAGAAGCGCTGAGAGGCGTGGACACGCCTAAGTGCCAACAAGGGGCCAATAGGACCTGGCCCCAGCCAACCAATGGGAGAAGACTATACCTGAAAGGCGGCGGGTATAAAATATGTTGTAAACTAGAGATCGTGGCCATTCTGTGGATCTGTGAGACAGAGTTACTACTTAAATGTGGTCTGTGGAACAGTGAAATGGGGCGGTCCTCAGCTGAGTACTTTTGCAATGCATACCATATCATCATGGAATAAATACAGTTAATATGAAGAGAAGTTTTCTGAAATTGATTTCTATGCGTCTATTTCAAATTAAAAGAACACAACACTAGATAGTTCGGTTCATTCTAGAATGTTCGGTTTTGCTTCTAGAATGTTCGGTTACGGTTAAAAAATGTTCGGTTACGGTTCTAGAATGTTCGGTTACAATGTTTCGTTACAGTTTTTAAAAAGTTTGGTTATGGTTCTAGAATGTTCGGTTACAATGTTTGGTTATGGATCAAGAATGTTCGGTTAAAATGTTTGGTTACGGTTGTAGAATGTTTTGTTCCGCTAGAATGTTCGGTTAAAACCTTTGGTTCCGGTTCTAAAATGTTCGGTTACAGTTCTTGAAATTGTTGTTACGCTTTTCTAGAGTGTTCGGTTACAATGTTTGGTTACGGTTCTAGAATGTTCGGTTTAGATGTTCGGTTACGGTTCTAAAATGTTCGGTTACGGTTCTAGAATTTTTTGTTACGCTTCTAGAATGTTTGGTTACGCTTCTAGAATGTTTGGTTACGCTTCTAGAATGTTCGGTTACGGTTCTAGATAGTTCGGTCACGGTTCTAGTATGTTCGGTTTTGCTTCAAGAACGTTCAGTTACGGTTAAAAAATGTTCGGTTATGGTTCTAGAATGTTCGGTTACAATGTTTGGTTACGGTTGTAGAATGTTCAGTTACGGTTGTAGAATGTTCACTTAAAACTTTTGGTTACGGTTCTAAAATGTTCGGTTACGGTTCTTGAATTTGTTGTTACGCTTCTAAAAGGTTTGGTTCCGATTCAAAAATGTTCGGTTACGGTTCTAAAATGTTCGGTTATGAATTTAGAATGTTCGATTATGGTTCTAGAACATTCGGTTACGGTTCTAAAATGTTCAATTACGGTTCTAGATAGTTCGGTTACGGTTCTAGAATGTTCGTTATGGTTCTGAAATGTTCAGTTACTGTGCTAGATAGTTTGGTTATAGTTCTATGGTCCTCAGCTGAGTACTTTTGTAATGCGTACCATATCATCATCGAATAAATACAGTAAATATGAAGAGAAGTTTTCTGAAATTGATTTCTATGAGTCTCTACTTCGAAATAAAAGAACACGACAGTTACGGTTCTCGATAGAGTTACAATGTTTGTTTACGGTTGTAGAAAGTTTGATTACGGTTCTAGAATGTACGAAAACAATGTTCGGTTACGGTCCTAGAATTTGCTTTTACTGTTATAGATACGGTTCTAGAATGTTCGGTTACGGTTCTAGAATGTTCAGTTACAATGTTCGTTAACGGTTCTAGAATGTTCTGTTAAGGTTCTGAATACGGTTCTAGAATGTTCGGTTACATTTCTAGAATGTTCGGTTACGGTTCTAGAATGTTCGATTACGGTTCTAGAATGTTGGTGCATGGTTCCAGAATGTTTTGTTACGGTTCTAGAATGATCAGTTACAACTTTATAAAAAAAATAAAATTAAAAAAAACAAAACTTAATTTTGGAAGAATTACAATTTTCTAAAAAAACGTTTGATCTTGAAAATAATGACCTAAAAAATGACCTACATTTTCAATAAAAAAAACATATTTTTTTTTTTTAAACTTTCGATTTTGGAAAATTTTAATCTTTGTACTAAATTAAAAAAAGTTTGTACAATCTATAAATAACAGATTTTTAACTAGATGGTAATCAAAAAAAAGAAAAACTAAACCTAGGAGTGATGCAGTTGAATTTTATCTGTGATTTGTCCTCACTCCCTTATGAAACTCCAGTGACGTTGAGATGCATCAGATCAGTCCGATTAGCTGCAGCAACCAATCAATAACTGATATCCAATAAGGGGGTGTGTCGGCTGGTAATACACAAGGCTGCTCTGCTGTTTTACAGATGGCATACACCAGTAAAACAACAGATGTATACCACTAGAAAAAGGCATGACACACTAAAGAGTACTAATGCTATGTCAGTGTACCATGAAGTGGTTTTAAGTGGCACACAGCAGCAACGTCCGATCCCCTTTTACTGTTTCTATCCACATGTTGAATGATTGTCCTTCAGCAACAAACTGAACCCCCATTTGGTCCAAATGGTAAGGCCAGCGCCTTGCAAAGCAGGCCTGCCACCATGGAATGAGAGATAAACTGTAAAAGCTCTTGTTTTATGCCAACAGAACGACGACATTTAATACAGAATTGACATATGACAAAACAAAAGTGGTATACTATTAGCCACTCTTCAGTCTCTGTTCCAACTTGGTTTTCAAACCTCAACAGCAGGGGAATATATCTTTGAACCATTACAATATTACAATATACAATAAATATTTGTCTAATTCAGTGTAATTGGTGCGCGCTGATCAGCACATTCAAAAATATAGTACTGTAGTACGTGAAAAATTCAACTGAGCATTGTGGTGTAGATGGTGTCAATGGCATTAGGTCCACTCATTACGACCAGTGTCTTAAGAATTACAAGAGCTGCTTTTTTTTGTTTTTTTGTAAGGCATCTTTATTCAAGCTGGTACCATATATACAACAATACTTTTCTGATGGGGCTGAACAACATTATTAAATCGATTACATTCAAATGCCATTCACCCAACATAATCAGTTCAAATATAATCACGTTAATGAAGGTCATGTCTGAAAATGGTGGAATAATTCCTGTATTCAAAGATTTGATTTGATCAAGATATCTTTTGAAAACATTTCATACATCAATATGACCTGACTTTACATTTGAAAAGAAAAGGTCTTACAGCACCCTCTACTGTCCACTGTTGTGTTGCAATCAAACCAGTGCATGGACCCTAAGAGAGCATGTCCAGCCGTAGAAAATCAGTTTGAAATTAAACACTAATTGTAATCTTCATCTATCCATACGCTTTGTGCATTAAAATGCCAGGTTAGTTCCATGGTTCAAAAATCAGCTTGCCTTTCTAAAAGAACAGCTGGTCTCCATTGGCCACAAAGGTTGGTGTTAATGAACAGCAGTCTCAACAGTGTGAAAATTGGGGTATCGTTTCAGTCCCATTTAGGTCCGAATGGCTCCAGGTATTTACCACAACTTTGACCTCAGCAGGCAGAGCAGAGCAAACCTAGACTTTCTTCAACCATCTCTGACTTTGGCAGAGAGTGCAGAGTTCTCCTGTCGAATAGCCTTGTAGTCATTCAGAATCCTCTCCAGGTTAGCCACAGTTTTACTACCGTTTTCTGTCTCAATCTGTGGACAATTTAAAATGCCATTGAAAAACGTAGTCTATTGTACTGTACATCTGCTGCATTTTAACAAGAATACTTAGAAATGGAATTGACATGTGTATTTGCCAACATTTCCATGTGTCCAGTACAGAGATACTGCAGGTCCCCCTATGTAGGGGGACAGAGGGAAACTGCTAACCTCTGTCAAAAGTGAACAAGTACGCCCTGCATTATGTCTCATTGCTGTAAACAAATATCCCTGATCCAAAAACATGATTTACTCTGCCCAAGAAGGTCAATCCAAACCATGTAAAAATGAAAGGATGGAGCAGAATTTATTTTTCGCTCAATGACTAAAGTGCACTTAATACTGACACTGGTGACCAGAATAACAAAAAAAAAACAATGTCTTGTTTTGTATTTCTATTTTTGTTAAATACACGTGTGTAAACAAGATGGCTTTTGATGGAAAGTGAAACGGTGCTAGGTGGTTTACAGTCTTATACTAAACTAGGATTAGGTTCCGGTCTGTACTGGATACAAAGATGGAACTTCTCATTTGACTCTGTAAAACAGTAAACAAGTATTAGAGTGTTTCATGTGATGAACTGTAAATCCTACCTGCTCCTCTAGATCTCGAATCTCTCTCAAGATTGTACCGGTGTATTCGATGGTTTGGATCAACTGATAACAGTTCTATAGAAGAATAGAGAGATGACATGTAACCCATTCTCTGATGAGAGAAAAAGATGAGATGAAATCAGATAAACATGATGACATACTTCATGCAGGGCAGCCAGGTACTTGTAGGATTTGCGGACGGATTCATCTTTTTTCGCGTCCTTCAAATGACAAAAATGGATAAATAATACATGAAAAATTAGTTTGTACAAAAACACATATACAATATATATTGAAAACAACCATTTCAAGAATCCTTTGTTGTAATGAAATTAACTTCATCAAATACCAGGAGATGCCACCATTGAGCTCCTGAGCAAGGCACTTAACCACCAGTTGCTCCAGGGGGACTGTCCCTGTAGTTCGTTCACTGTAAGTCGCTCTGGATAAGAATGTCTGCTAAATAACAAATGTAAATGTAAAATATGGACGTAGTCTCTGATGTCACCCATAGATTTCTAAAGAGCAGTTGTGAAGTGGGCAGCTCCAGCCGCCTTTATCTTGGCAGCGACTCCACCGTCTAACTCCAACTTGAGGCTGGAGTCAGCCTTAAGAAGCCATTCGATGAACTGCAGTTTTGGCAGTACCATAGAGGCTTCACTGCTTAGCCCCGGAAGTTGCTGCTTGCTCTAGACCCTAATACGAATGGAATCAAGTGACTATAGAAAGTTGTGTCTTGAACATTTTTACAGCAAGGAGAGAAGGCAGTATAAGTGACCCAAGAAAAAGATCACATGGGGGTTCTGATCACATCTTAATCTACAATCAATCCAGCATCCTAAGAGCATTCATTCATGCATTCAGTCATGAAATATTATGTCTCTAAAAACACAAGACAGTAGAGGTCTTCCCCTAGCTGTTGTTCCTTCACAGCAAAACAATTATGCTGAATGCAACAAGAGTACTGATAAAAAAAACAAAAAAAAAAACTTACCTTGAAGACCAGCTCATCAGTCACAGCGAAGGTTCTGTCAAGTTTTCCTGTCAGGCTGTTGATCTCTTTCTGGAGCTCCTTAGTGTCTAACAAAATCTGCAAGGAAAGTGAACAAAGTGTTGCTATGGGGATGTTACAGCTAATACACAGCACATACTTAAAAGGTTCTCAATTCAGAGCATATGGATTGCCTCTACATGTCTCTAAACATGATGTGCCGGCGGTTTGTAGCTAACGGTGCTAACAGCGTTAACATGAGGGGGAACTGAATGGTGGCCTTTACGTTTCGGCAACGACGGCATGGGTCAGGACAGAGTTATCAGCGGTAACCACTGTATGAGCACAGTACTAAGCTGCGGCCATAAGATAGCCACACACAGGGACTTGCATGCACGCATGGCCAGACCAGCTACCAAAACAAAGAACAGTGAAGCTCGGATTACAACACATACAGAGGAAGAGTGACTTCATTCTCTGCTCAGGTAGACATTACTCTCCTATCTTTCCATAGCAAATAGTTGTATAGCGCTATATTAATGGTCTGAATATCAAATTGAGACCCTTTAAAGCTTAAATCCACTGATGCAGTCATGTCACTGAAATTAATTGTTTTGCCTTTAAAATATTGCCGTTTTAAATGCTGCTGTGACTGGGTCATTATACTACTGTGCAGAGGACTTTTCTCACTGAATGCATAGAAATCAAAGTTGTCAGAATACTGTATATCATGAGAACTCACAAAAGTCCACCTCTGTCTTTTTACAAACTGGATCTATTCAAACTTGCTGTACATTTGCTGGCTTGCTTCATGTATTAGTTATTTCCAGTTCTGTCTTGTAGTTTAAATGTACCTTTGTAATTTCCTCCTTCTGTTTCTTGATGTTGCTGACAATCTCTAGAATCCTTTGAGTGTATGCTGACCGAGACACGTCCCGAGTAAGATTTTCTAACTCTGTTACCTACGTTGGAAGAGAACAGGTACAATACAAACGGTCAAACACACATTTAGCACATTCAACAAGGGACCAAAAGACAATTAAGAGTGCAGAGAAATTAACTTTTACACAAACCTGTGTCAACATGAAGCTTGCAACTAACTTTTGAGTTGACATTTGAGTTGACCACCAGTACTAATTAAGATCAGCTAAAAGTTATTTGCTAGCTTTCAAAAGAAATGTAAATTCAGTTCATTACCAGTTGTTTGTAGATTTCTTCCTTTTTCTTGGCCTCCTCTGTAGACACACGGATTTTATCATGCAGAGACTTTATTTCAGACAGCTTTTTGGATGACTCCAGCTGAAGAACATGAAGACAAATGATCAAAATCTAAAAATTGTTTTTTTCTGTAACAAATGAAGTGACACATCTGTTGTAAGGCAACATTTACATCGTATTTGCTGCAGATTTCTTTGAGTCTGCGGTGCTCATTGATGAGTGGTGCGCGGTGTTTCTCCCACTGAGAGGCCAGGTTCACCACCCGCTTGGAACTGGCCTCGACCAGAGCCTGGAGGAAGAAACACAGTTTTTCACTTTATCCGAGTAACCTGGTGACTTTGATGACAGCAGTTATCAGAGATTTCATTCAGCCCTCCTACCTGAAGCTTCAGAAGGTTGTTGTCAGAGTCTGGCAACAGGTCGATTGTTTTCTTCTTCAACTGCATCTTCTCTTCTTTATCAGAGTTCCCAAGCTCTCTTTGCTTCAACTCATCCAACACCTGCACCAAAACAGACCTCACATGAGAAATAATATCATTCATTCATTCATCAACTCATCGAACACCTGCACCAAACAGACCTCACAGGAGAAATAGCATTCATTTATGTTGCTTGTTAACTCCTTTCCCTGAAAAGGATGTATTCCATACATATGTATATATATATATATATATACACATATATA
>CALSBV010007234.1:1011-12514 GCA_943590825.1 Bovichtus diacanthus | reverse complement strand
CATATATATATATATATATGTATATATATATATATACATATGCATATATATATATATATATATATACATAATATCAAATTGTTCCCTCTTACTTCCATCAGGCAGCGGCTTCAGAGCACCACTTGCCAAAAAGAGAATTTATATTCCCAATGCAATATCCATTGCCAAAAACACTGTCACTACTTTTGTTTTTAATGCAGCTTTGCACACCTGCTCTTATTTATTCATGCAGTTGTTTGTGTTTTAATGTAGTTTTATGTGAGTTTTATGTTGTTTTGTGAGCACCTCACCTAAGACAGTTTACTATCATTATGTGGCAGGCATGAACGTTTTTGGAATCTTCCTCCTGCAGTCATTCAACAGCATAAACAACAGAATATGAGTGTCAACACCCATATTGTGTGAAGTAAGCCAACCTGTTTTTCCCCATTCAAACTGCAACACAAGACCAGCATTTTGAAATGTATCTGCTAAAACTAAATTTTTCACCTGTGAAAAAAGATGGTTTTGTGTTGATGGAAGTGAAAAACAGTGTGTGGACATGGGTTTAGAAGTCACAGGGTAATGTGATGTCATATAGCTCTGAGTCTTTTTGCCACATTCCTCTGCCTTAATCCTCACAAATAATCCGTCTCATATCTCAGGACTCAGATCTTCTCCAAAGGCCCCACTGAAAACGTTCTGGGGCGAGCTTGTCTTTCCCTTCAGCTAAAGAGTGAACCTGAAGATCATATCTGCTCCTCAACCTCCAAACTTGTACCTTTCTGGGAGCGGGGAGTGTGATTTATTTAGTGACAGATGCAAGCAGTTCACAGTGACGTGATTTAAAGAGTGCGAGGAGATTTCAAATCAGACTCAGAGCTGTTGAAGTTCACTGCAGGCTTTGCGCCATTTCCTATCAGCAAACCGCAGACGTTCTCTAGCAGTCACTACTCACCCCCGCTGATGACAAACTCTTTACGCCTCTCCTGTGTTGTTCATGTGTATGATCCTAATCCTCCCATAGCCCTCTTTATATATTTAAACTGCTCCTAAATGGAAGAGCTCAAGTGGGTCTAAGATTTCTCTCTGCACCCAACAACATCCTCCGAAACACAGCGAGGGCAGGGGAACAATATTTCACCTCGCATAATTCATGTTGTGCTTGACTTTTAACGAGGTGCTAAAAATCCTGACGTGGCCTGTTCAAAACTCAATACCGCAACATGAATTCTTAATACTTTTTTATGAACTGCGTCAGTCCGAGGTGTTTATCTAAAATAAAAATCTTGAATTGTAACTTAACAATATAACATTGTTGCTCCTGAGCTCATATAACACGAATAAAAGTCTAGTCCTGGGGATTTTTTTTACATCAAGATCGACATCAGCTCGTTTCAGCAGCTTGCCTGTTAGCGATTAGCTTGCGCGAGTGAGAAATACTAACCAAGGGCACACACTTTATTCTCTTTCATTCACGGCTATTTATCTGAAATGCATGGTGAATTTGTGCCTCAATGCATTTGAATGCTTTTTGTTTCTCTGTTAGCGGCTTATTGCATGCCTATACTACCATTACAGCTCAGATCTGGCTGCAAAATGTTTTGTTTACCAGGCTGCTTTGTGCTGCTTTCCTTTAACCAGGAGGAGTGCGCACATGTGTGGGTGTGCTATCTCAATATACTGTCATAAAGAAGCTGTTCACCACTCACATTCCTCGCCTCGCTATCTCTCAGTATGACAGCTACTGAGTAACTAGAAGATAAGAGGGGGGGAATAAAAGTCTCCATGTTTCTGGACTACGTCTGCCTGCCTGTCTCTATATCTCAAATATGAGTGGGCATGCATGTCATACGGCAAAATGAATATTGTGGCAAGTGTGTCATGCCTTTTGGAAATGACATGACCTATGAGTAACATGGCCTGTTTTGCTGGTTCACATACATGGAGCATTTTTTCTGTGAGTGTTCACTACTGACATGCCTGTCAAGCAATATCTGCACGGATTCATTTGTCCAGATAAAAAAAATTTTTTAAGCAACATGACACAGGATTCAGATGAGCAAACACAGTATTATTGTTTTGGAACCACAATTTTTTATTTTAATTTCCCTTTTCATTTGGTGGGGACACAATGTAAAATGAAGAAGATTTGAAAGTATTCATACAGAGACTATAAATACCATAAGAAAATATATTAAAATAAACAATACAAGAAGGAAAAAATAATGTTATAAATGACCCTGGAAATAGTTTTAACATAAGATTGGCAGTGGCATTTATGGGCCCATAAGGGTGACAGTGGCACGGGTAGACAGGAATCATACAGCAATATGTTTATATATTACAGCAATGTATATATTTACTACAATAAATAAACTATTGAAATATTTATAACATCTACATTTATATGTTTATATATTTAAAACATGTTATAATATATATATATATATATATATACTATTATATTATTATTATTATTATTATTATATTTGTGATGAATTGTTAAGGACGTGACAGAGAGGCTGGAACTCAAATGCATGACTCAGGACAAGGTTTTCAAAAATGTAAAAGGTCTTTACGAAGAAAAACAAAGTCAAAAAATCACTCTTGGAGGAAAAACATAGAAAAAGAAAATAGCAAAACAAAACCTAAACTTGACTATGGTAACAATGCTGGTAAACAGGACAATGGGAGACGACGACTAAATATACCAGAGGTGACAGTACACAGGTGGTAACAATCTCACAGGCGGGAAACACACAAGGGCAGGAAGTGCTCTGAAATGAGAGGGAAGGTAAGTACAAAATAAAACAGGAAGTGCAATGACAAACAGTGCATGACAAGACTAGACATGAGTGACTGTAACTTAACAAGTGAACAATGAGAACTGACTAAACATACATCTAAATTATAAACTAAATATATAACATAAACCTAATACATAACAAATTAACAAACATGGCGGGATGTTACATGAATAGAGCAAGGCTGTGTTTTATTGCTTATGAACTCAACTCTTATTTTCAGGAGGAATATTGGTTTATTTCATGTACTTCCTATTCTATCCTATTTAAATCACAAAACTGATTTTAAAAAGTACACTTTTGTTTTCTTTAAATTGGCTCATTGATTCAGAACCACTGGTGCTGCTTTGATGCCAGCGATGATTTATGCAACAGGCTGTAATACATTTCATAAAGGATATAATGGACTGCTAATTCTGGAATGAAACCCTCCAGTATTGAGATTGTTCACCCTCAGGTTACTGTGCTCAGTTATGCCACATTAAACCTACTGCTTCAGCACTCTTGGCAGTTACGTCATTATCATAACAGCCTTCAGAAGCTTGATCGGAAACATATAATGAACATCCTGTTAGTATGACTATGCTAGTTACACATACAGATGACCCGGCCTGACCAACCAGCTCTGACCTTGTGACCGAGCTCCAGCATCTGCTAGCGCGGGTCACAGAGAAGTATTCCCTGCTGAATTCTATTGATCTAGCTGTGTAAATACTGCTACAGTTTGCTGCCTAACACGCTGCAGATGTTTTCCAGGAAATCCCCCTTACATGTCAGTGTGTCAGGATGAGAAAAAAATGAATTCAAACTTAAGGCTAAGGTCATGCTTGGGTAAAGGCTCGTAGTTAAACCTCCCTACAAGCCATTCCAAATCTTTACTGTCTCTTTGATTGACTTTTATTGTCCGTGTTACAGTGCTGTCATGCTTTTGTGCAATCATACAGACACACCATTGTCCTCTGTCAAAGTCTGAACCCTAAAATTAAATGTCCAAAAAAAAGATGCACCTGCCTGCTGTATTTTCCTCCCATAGAGCTCAACCATCACCCGTCCAGCGACAGCAGTCAGTGTTTCTGTTGGCTAACTCGCTGTTTCTATTTTCCATCAGCATCTGGGGCCAGCTAACATGGAGCCTTCACACGGGGCCTTGTTTCGGCCATCGCAGGCTGTCTGGGAATGAATGTCTTTGCAGTTACTGTGTGAAATATTGGCCTGGTTTAACTTTCGGGAAAGATCAAAATGACGATGAAGCTCTTCAACAGGACGTGCTACATCGTTCACTTATCAAAAAGCACTTAATATTCTGTTCATCATTCATTAATACATACATACATTTAACACGGATACATCACAACAGTGATACAACATACACCCTGAACACAAAAGCTTCTATATTTGCTGCTCCAAACACCTGGGGATTTGTTTTCATGACACAGCAGTTTTGATGCACAGCCCTGACCATGAAATGACTATTGGCACACTATACACTGTGTGCACCCCTGAGGCCATTTACATGCACGCTACTATCTGGGTTATGTATCACATCCTATTTTTATTCATATAAGGGACATTCTGCTTACATGGGACATCTAGCAGAGACCATGTCTGCTGTCTTTGAGGCAGGTTCTGTCTCGTTTACTATGGATCAACTCATTTATCTGTCGTTGCCTTGTAACTGCTGCATTACTGAGTTTTTTTGGCTTATCACAAGAAAAAAGTACAAGTTTTACTTAATATGTAGCACATCCACCATGTATGGCTTTCACTCAGTAGCAGCTATACATGATAATTAAATAATTTGTCAGGATATTGCTCATTTTCGACAATCTACAACATCACCCCCGTTCAAGATACTCCTGTGCCAAAACACACCAATCAGAAACTCGAATTAGCTGTTCACATGCGGCACATGAACATAATGTGGAAAACGCTTATCTTAGTTTCTGTGACCCAAACATCCAGAAAGCATAATATGATTGACGGTTGATGTGAAACTTAGCTGGACAGAAATATTGAATCTTCATTGTAGTTTTGAAAGCGCTTGCTATGTATTGAATAAATGTCAGATTTTTAATACTGACACTGAATCAATACTGAACCATTTGCTAAAAGGTCTGAGACAATGATTGGTCAAGGATTGAATTTTAGATGATTTTGATATGAACAATGTTGCACTAATTAACTACCAGAAATAACCTTTTTCATGATGTTTTATTTTATTTGTACAAATGTGATATTGTTCTCAACTTGTAAATGAAGTTGAAGAAAACTTTTTCTCTCATTAAAAAAATTAAATGACCTATTTTATACACATTTCCAAATACTTCAAATTTACATAATTTATATAATAGTGTTCAGGAAAATGATTAAATGTCCCTTGGTATATTAATGAAACTATATATATATATATATATATATAAAATACTTAATATAGAGTGAAGTATAATATCACAGGACGCCTTGCAAATTAAACAGTGGGTACTTCTGGAACATATAATATTAATTCTATCGCATCATATAACTTTTTCATTAAAGTTGTTCCTTTTTTCCTTCTGTCTTCTTTGTATCATTATATTTTTGTAGTGCAGTGCTAAGAAATACAAAAAATAAAAGTAAAAAACAACAAAACAGATTTTAAGTGCAGAAGACATAAAACATCTTACTTAATGTTGACAATACACTACTAAACCCAGCTAACTCCTTGCTTCTTTTAAAAGCCTGAAGGGCTAGGGGAGTTGTCAGTATTTAAAGTAAATACGTAAATAAGTAATCAGAGAACACTGCTCAATTGGATGGTTGAGCAGATGGTCAACACGCAGGTCACCTGTCAGGTTATTGAAGACAGTCGCTAGTCATATTTCAAAATATATTGCAAAAAAATATCAGTTTAACAGTATGGATTATGTTCTTCTTGCTAAAATTCATAAAACCATATTTAACAAAACCAAATATAATTATCTGATCCTGCCCCTGTTTCTCCTGCTGAGCTGCATCAGACCCCAGATCCTGCCCCTGTTTCTCCTGCTGAGCTGCAGCAGACTCTGCTTCCACCTGTTGAGCTGAAGGAGACTCCTGCTGAGCTGCGGCAGTAACCTGTTCCGGTGTCCCCTGCCGAGCTGCAGCTTTCCCCTGCGCTCTCCCGACTTCGTTGGTGGTCTTGCCTCGGCCTACACCTGTCCAGTCAACATCCTGCCCTTCCCCCAGAGCGGCTCCACCCTTTGGTCCTGTCTCCTGGTCAGAAAACTGTTGGGCCAGCTCCTAAGCCAGCCCTCTGAGTTGCCCTGCTCTGCCTCGGCCGTGCCCCGAGACAATCTGCCTCTGGAATCTTGCTCCACCCCTGCCCAGCTACCCCCTTCTTGGTTCCCTAGCCACTTCTCACACCTTTGTAAGATTCTATAAATTTTTTCTTTCAGGGAAATCCTACTCATCATTGTTCCTTTACCATATTTAGTTGGTAGTAGGCACATTGAGACATCGATTAAATGTTAGTATTTCAATGGGTACTTAAGATAAACAGCCAAGGTTGCACAGCTAAAGAAAAAATAAACAGTATGACTGACTATGTTGATATTGGACAAAAAGAAAGATTAAAATTCAATGTCCTCAGTACACAAGGCTACTGTTTGTGCTGCAATCAAAGCCAAACGTAAAAAACAAATTGCAAGTTAAAACGTCAGTCTTCAGATTGAGTTACCAAGTTTGTAAAAAAAAACTCAGTTTTACTTAGTGACCTAAATAATTAAATGTCCGCATTGTAGTTTAAAGGTTTTGCAGATAACACAATTTGAAAACAACGCTAGGTCTGACAGATTACCCCACCTCCCACCAAGAATCCTGCCCCGAGCAAAGCAGCACCTAAAGCACATGAGCCTAATTATAATGCTGTGCTTCAATTCATGAACTACCGTACATACACTTGCTATTTTGAGTACACAAGTGCATTCAAAACAAAATGCAAGTATGGCAAAATGCAGTGGACTGAGTACCAAGATTGTGTACTCACACCGGTCAAAAAGTATTGGATATAGCATTGGAGGCGGGCTCCTGTTCATTTCTATGAAAGTTGCTCAGTGGCGCATGAAGCCAAAATGGCTTGAATGTCGAGTAATAAAATGAACATCTGGTGAACTTCCATATCTGTGGGCCCATATAGCAAGCGCATTAGCGCTTCCCATAACATCGCCACTCAACCGCTCTCAGCAGCTCCGTCTTGTGTTCATTCACATATTCACATGAACGGTGGAGGGAAAATTTGTCTGGATTTGGCTAATAGTGTATTTTGCAACTTTTAGGACCTAATGATTTACATAAAAACTCGGAAGTGAGTCCACTTCAGTAAATCAGTGAATCATTAGGTCCTAAAAGTTGCAAAATACACTATTAGCCAAATGCTGCAGGAAGTTGATTAAGCTAAAAAGGATCCGCTGATTACAGACGTCTTTTTCCCAATATAAGTCTATGGCATCATGTAACAGACGGAAATTGAAATTCCACGGTTTAGCCACTCCAAAAATTGGCTTCAAAGCCCGGCACTCCTGGGGGCTTGATGGAACTCTGGACACTTCTCACATTTCACTGCTCCAGTGAACACTGCACTATACAAATGTGAGTTCAGTACCACTATACTATTGTTAGATAGAAGCCACTGTGACAATTTTGTACCACAAAGGATGACACTGTTATTTAGCTAACAGTCATTTCTGCACATTCGAGAAACGCTACCCTGTCAAAAATTCACGCACTACACAAGTAAGTACATAGTGTACAAAGTATAATACACAGAAGTGTACTAACAGATGTATATGAAATGAGACACAGCATAAGTCATGCTGACGATGTGGTTATATAGCAATGTAATGCAGAGTGTCCTCTGCATGGTACGACTCTGCTGGACTCGACTCCCTTTCGGTAGCAGGTCCATTTCTTTATTTTGTTTTCCACTGTAGATAGAACCCCCTCAGTAGCAGGGTTCTCTGCTAAATGCTGTAGTGTAGGCATCACCACACTTGGAACCTTGAACGGGGGTGTAATCAAAAAAGTCATCAGGTGCTTATAATATCTACAACTTTTGCTAATGGAAAATCAAAAATAGCGAGTGGAAATGCGACATTAGGGTGTCCGTCCATCAGTCCACCACTTTGGTTCAGACTGAAATATCTCAAAAAGTGAAGAAAATGCAAATCCAATTGAATAAAAAGTTTGAAAGGACTAACGATGCAGAATGTCTGTAAGCATTGAAATAAGCCTGAATGGGGCGTCCTGACAGTTTGTTGAGGTATGTGACATGTCCCCTCCTCGTGACCTTTGTTGCATGTCATCCCTTCCCTCTGTGCCGGCTCTGCTGTCACTCCCTGCTGTCGTTGACCAGCAGAGCAGAAATGTCACCAAAAATAATCTTAAAAAACAACTAAGAATTAACCATGACAAGTCAGTGAAGTGCTTCAGAAATTCCACGCACCATGCTTCGTATTTAGCTATTTGTATTTGTGCTCTGATGCCCGTCGATACATCTGTGACAACAACTGGAAGCGGCAGCATTGTATATTGTTCAAATTAGCAGGGCCGATATCTGATTTCCAGTCAGACGCAATCATGTGAAGTCGTGGCATATTAATTGGGTTGAGTGCATACGTGCCAGCAAGATGACTTTGAGCGAGTGCACAGAGAGTCATTAGATGGAGAGCTGTCTGCTAACTGTGTGTAGATAATGTGTCACAGAGGCCGTAGATAATGTGTCACAGAGGCCCTGTAGTCACACAGCGGGATCTCAGCTGCAGTGAGTGGAACTGGCACACTATTTTAATGATCCATCCACGGAGTAGATGATGATTGCCACATCAGCTTGCATGTAAACCTGAAGTATAACTGTTGAGGGAGGAGTTTATAATTGTGAATTTTGTTAGCTTTAAAGCTGCACTAATCATTTTTTCCATATTTACAATGAATCAAGCCAAATGTGTAATAGAATGATGTTGCTCGCAGTGACAAACACGTATAGTGTCACCAACTCTGCAGTTCCCCTCTTCCCCTCTTCCCCTTCCTCAGCTCTAAGGAGCTTTCTTCTTCATTTGTCTCATTGTTTTTACAACCAACACGCTTAACTATTTTTACCAAAGAGCTCTGATAAACCCACTGTACACAACCTGCTCACCACCAAACAGCACACAAACAAAGCGACTAGCTCTTTGGTGGACCAAAACAGAGCTAAAAGGAGAGTGAATATTGTAGTTATATTCATCAGCTGCAGAGAAAGATTAATAATTATCATAATAATAATAATAATAATAATAATAGTAAACTTTATCTATATACCACTTTTCCAAAGCATTTCTTTCAAGGGGCTTTACAAAAAGCACTATCTAAAAACTATAAGTACAACCAAGCAATACAATAAAACATGGTTAAATCATTAAAACATTAAACAACAAAGCAAATGTGTGGGATGGTAAAATAGAAGGATCACAGGAAAGCAAGACTACTATGTGCGTTTTAAGAAAAGTTTGAAATGAAAAGAAGTTTTTTTCAGTCTTGGATGGCTAATGCTCTGTCACCTTTGTTTTTTAGTCTGGATTCAGAAACCACTTCCTAGTGGCTCATGCCAGCATAGCTTGGGGCCAAACCATTCCAGGCTTTTAAAAGTCAAATTTTAAAATCAACTCTAAAACTAACAGGCAGCCAGTGCTAAGATAACAGGATAGATGCAATGTGTTCTTGTTTTCTGGTACATGTTAAATTCCTTGGGGCTGCATTTTGTATTAATTGTAGAGATAAGAACACTGGATGGATCTTGCCTTGATTAAATAAAAGCAAGAATGACTGTTTCAAGATTTTTGGTTGACAGAAATGACTTAATTTTAGAAATGATGAAAGATTAAAAAAAACACGACCCCAATGACATATTTGATGTGCCTGTTCAAAGTGATGTTGCTATCAAATAACACACCAAGTTTTCCAGACTACGGAGTAATACAATTGGAGTATGAACCTAGTATAGTTGTAATAAGAGTGTTTGAGGAGTCAGTGCCAAAAGAAGTATAACACTCTTGAGTTGAGTTCGAGAAATGTTGAGCCATACATTTATGAATGTTATTGCGACAGTTAAAAAGAGCAAATATCTAATTTAGCTTATGTGGGTCTCAGCTGAGGAACACCTTGGTATCATCTGTATAAAAGTGGAAACTGAATTTATGAGATGATCAAGTGGCAGCATGTACATTGTGAACAGAGTCGGGCCAAGCAACGAACCCTGAGGAGCCCCACAATGCAGTTTGGAGGTGGATGACCTAGACTCAGCAATTCCAACACAGAAAGTCCTAAATGTAAGGTAAGACAAAAAACATTGGAGTGCCGTGCCACTGGTGCTCACCCACTGTTCCAAATGGGACAAGAGGATGGTAAGATCAACGGTGTCAAACGCTGCACGGAGATCTAGGAGTACTAAAACAAAGGGATGTCCAGCGTCAACAGCTAAAACAAGTCATTTATGACCATAAGAAGAGCAGTGTCTGTACCGTGGTGGGTACAGACACTGTATGTTTTAAATGCTGATTGAAAAGATTCAAACATTGAGTTATCATTTTTAAAAATTTAAAAGTTGATTGGCTACAATCTTTTCCAGGACTTTGGCTAAAGAAGGAAGTTTAGAGACGGGTCTAAAATTGTTGAAATCATCTGAATTGAGTCTGGGTTTCTTGAACGAGATAATTTTTTAATAGCGGACCACAGGAAAGGAAGGTATTTAAAATGCTCAACATAAAAGGGACAACTTGTGTTAAAAACTTCTTCTTTAAAGAATCGTGGTAACAGTGTGGGTTGGGAGAAAAGGTTAAAGAGATCAAATCAGGTATTCAACAAGGATGGAATTGCAGATGCTCATTCATGCTCATTTTCCCATAAAAACTGTCCTATAACATGTACCACTGACATGCCAATTGATAACATGTCTGAGTAGAAATAATTATTCTGAAAATAACAACAATCTATGACATGTAGCGATAACTTTGTTTTAATTTCAATCAGCACGGATTAATACATTGTATTGTATCTCCTCATGCAAAAATAGATGACAAATGCATATAGTGTTGTAAAATGACGCTTCTGGGCCAACAATGAATCCCACAAGGTGAAAAATGGTTTAACGAAATCATTGGATGGCCTTTGTTGTCGAGGCATTTCCGAAAAGGCGACCATGCAGGCACTCAATCTCCTGCCTGCTCCCCTTTCTCAATGCAAGCTGTCACATTTTGATGTATATTTGGAACAAATTATGTGTGGAAGTCCTATAGAAAGTATGCCGTCCGCTTCTTGTCATACCTAATGAAAATAGATGGCTGGGGAAGCGTGAATGGGACCGGACACCTGACAGTCTATTGTCTCTCTCCATCAGTGCACAGGAGTCAGCTCAATCCGGTCGCACATCTCTCCCAGTGGAAATGAAGATGTCCCGCCTAATGGGAAGCATAATGTTTGTGGACAGATTGAAGACATCTCGTTTTAGCCCTTATTCCCCTGCTCGGTAATGAAGGCACGGCTTGTTGACAGATAAGGGTTGGGGAAAAAAACTGGAAAAAAGTGGTGTGTCAATGTTTAGTATCCAGGCCTCAAAGAATGTACAGGAGATAAACCAAGCCAGAATATTGGAATGTGCATGGGAGTGTATCATGTACTACCGTGTGTGTGTGTGTGTGTGTGTGTGTGTGTGTGTGTGTGTGTGTGTG
>CALSBV010007195.1:0-10403 GCA_943590825.1 Bovichtus diacanthus | reverse complement strand
GTGTGTGTGTGTGTGTGTGTGTGTGTGTGTGTGTGTGTGTGTATTTGGTCATGGGGTAATTTTGGAGAACTCAAAGATTCGCATGATTTCAGCCTTAAAGATCCGACTGCAGGGAGGATCTTTAATTTAAACGCTGGGTCGAGGCTCATTTATTTTGCAGCCGGGCGAGTCTTCGCCGTGCACGGCGAGGACGGATCTTTATGTCATTTCGAACAGTTTGACACAATGTGAGTTCCGCCTGTGTTCGACCGTCTGCTCTGGTAGATGACGATCAACAACAATCGCAGGAACACAGACACCTTCTGCTTTGACCTCCAAACATAAAACCGTGCATCAATACTGGAGCAGCAGCTGGTAAATGGCGCTGCGCGTGCAGTCTTAGCTCGACGCACGGGCTGATGAGTCGCTGGTTCTGGGAGGAGGATCAGCAGCGTAAAAGACGAGACTTGAGTCTTTGATGTTTTCCGCTGCGGGTTTGACGCTTGCTTTCCCTGAACACTGCAGATACTTCTTCAAATGCTGCCTGAAGGTCTTGTCTCGCAGGCCGTACACGATCGGGCTGATGAACCTGGGGAGGATCTGGATGATGATGTAGCTTAAAAACAATATGTCTGTGTAATGTTTCGGGAACCAGTTATACAGAACTCTTTTCAAAGCGTGGGCTACGTAGGTCAGCATGGACAACAGCAGCTGGAAGCCGTGGAGCAGGATCGTATTCCTGGCCTTCTTGGCGTCTCCATCAGCTGCGTTAGCTGCTTTAGCTGCGAAGAAGATCTTGATGTAAGTGTAGAGGAGGGTGAGCCAAACGGCGATGAGGTAGATCGCGTAGGAAACTTCTCGCTTTACCACGTGTATCGGGTGTCTGAACAGGTTCGTTGTGCAAAAGATCGAGGAGTAAAATAACTCGATGGGCTCTGTTGCCAGAATAAGGAACACATCGGGCAGCGTGAGGACGGCACTCATGGTCCAAATCCACGCGATCAGAGCATATATCCTCTGGATCGTACAGAACTCGGCGTGTCGCAGAGGTAAACAGATGGCGATGTAACACTCCACCGCCATGACGGCTAGATTAACGGGGGTGTTGAGGGTGGTGAAGACGGAGAGCGTGACGATGAGGCAGCATAAGGAAACATTAATTTTGTAGAAGATGTAACTGATGAGAAACAGGCTGATTGTCAGAGTCAGATGGATCATGTCGTTCACCACCAGGTGGATGAACAGGATGTAACGAGGATTCACGTAAAATATCTGGAGAAGAAGACAAAGCAAACATCACTTCAGCGCCTTTCTTTCTGTCATCATCCACTTCTTTCTTCTACTAATAATTATAGTATTAGAAATTATATTTATATAATATATATATATATATAATAATGACAGTATTAATAATAATAGTAATAATGATAATAATAGTAATTATTACAATACCTATAATGATGATAATAATTATAGTATTAATAATAATAGTAATAATAATACTAATAATGATAATAATAGTAATTATTATAATACCAATATTGATGATAATAATGATAGTATTCATAATAATAGTAATAATTATTATTATAATGATAATAATAGTAATTATTATATTAACAATAATGCTGATAATATTAATAGTAATACCAATAATGATGATAATAATAGTAATTATTATAATAACAATAATGCCTATAATAATAATAATAATGGTAATAATAATTATTATTATTATTATAATACCAAAAATGATGGTAATAATAATGTTAATAATAATTGTAATGTTATTAGTAATAATAATAGCCGTAGTAATAATAATAAAATAAGCCTTTATTAATTTCCAGATGACAAAAATAGCTAAAGATAAATAGTAGTGCTGTTGACAAAATAATTTTATAAATAATAATAATGGCTTTAAAAAATAGTATATATTAAAGTAAAGTATTAAAGTATAATAGTATATTATTATAGTATAATATTAAATAGTTTAAAAGTCTGTTATTGCAACTTTACAGTCGACCGCTTTGTTTTATTGCAATGTGTGTGATAAGTGATCCTGATATAATAAATATAATTTAATAGTATAATAGTGCTTTCTAATGCCTACTTTTGATATTTCTATTTAATGCTTGTGCCATGTGCCAAAATAATGTAATGTTTTTGAGTTGAAATATCTTCATGTGGGAGCTTTTCTAAGCAAATATTAATACATGCGATTCATTTAGATGAATTAATCACAAAACATGTAATTAATTAGCTTGAAACTCTAATAAATGGAAGATGTAAAAAAGATAATAACAGGTATACAAAAACTAAAATAAGAATAGAAGTAAAAGTAGAAACTGTACAAGCAGAACAGCACTTATACATAACACAATTAATTAATGATACTTAATATATAGAATTTATATAGAATTATAATATACTATATATGTAATAAACAGTATAACATATTAACGTAACACAGTGAAATATAGTATGTGATATAACATATAATTTAAGATGTAGTAATATAGTATAAAGATATATAGTATAATACAGCAATATAACACAGTAATATGTAATATTGTATATTATGACTATGGTGTAGTATATAATACATATAGTATAATGTGTAACACAACATATGAATCAGACCAGCAGAGGTTACAATAATAATGATTATGAAATATAAAAGCGATAATAAAGGATTCTGACCTGGTGTTTTCTGAAGGTGTGAATCAAAGTACCGTTGATATAGTTGATCGTGAGGCCGAGAGCCAGAACGACCACATTTTTGGCGACAGCCGCGCCGAAGGAGTCGCGGTTACTCGACACACTCGACACATTATAGCCATAAAATGAGGAATTCATTGAGCAGATTCAGGATCCTCTGACGCAAAGAAACATTTAAACATATTTTAATTTTCCCCGCAGTAGAAGGAACACCTTGGTTAAACGTTCAATGTCACTAACATGCTTTACTTTAATACCAAGAGTCACGTATTAAGTTTAGTAGATATCGTATTTCAGAATGAACCACTTTCCCATCATGCAACAGATCATTTATGAGAAAAGTAAAATCTTATTTGCTTTTCTAAATACCTTTTTTACAAGTTCAAAATAACACCAACAAATCCTAGATGAAAAGTTATACATTTATGATGTATTAAATGATCATTTAAAAATAAATTACTGCATATTTTTGTTCTTTTGAGATCAACAGTTTTTCACTTATATTTATATATAAAACGTATATATTTACCATCTAGTTGTAATACTATTAGAAATGTGCAGATTGACATAATATTTCCATACAGTTCATAAGGGTTAGAATACTATAAACAAACACCATAATAAAATAACAACTGTCCTACCTCAGATAATACACTCCAATTTCCACTTGTCTGAAATGAGTTTCATTGCTTTATATGATGCATGAGTGTAGAAGCAGGTCAGTGAGGTTATTGGTCCGTGACCTGTCAGTCAGGACAAGAAGAAAACAGCCGAGGGAACGCCTCGTGTTTTTATTTCGTCCTCCGCGCCGACAGAGTACTGCTTCCCGGGAGGGGAACTTGCTTCGGTTCCGGCGGCTCGGAGTCGTCCTTTGAAAATCCCTGCACGAGGAGTAACAGCCGGCTGACGCAGCGCTGGCTCGAACCTGTGCAATGCAGCAACATTTTTTTTCCATTTTTTTTTAAATTATCTTAACTTTCAAAAAACCTTCCATTTTGAAAAAAATTACCTAAATTATCAAAAAATCTTTTATTTTTAAAAAATGACCTCTTAAAAACTTTCGATTTTGAAAAAATCACCTAAACTTTCTAAAAAACCTTAAATTTCGAAAAAATTACTTTAGTTTTATAAAAAAAATTCGATTTTCAAAAATGACCTCAATTGTCAAAAAATGCATTGATTTTGAAGAAATTACCCTAAGTTTCAAAAAAATACTTTCGATCATCAAAAAATGGCTTGAATTTTAAAAAAAAACTTCCATTTTTTAAAAATAAACTAAATTTTCAAAAGAAAAACTTTGTTTTCGAAAATGTTTTATATATATTTTTATTTATTTTATTTTTTCCAACCAATTTTTTTCCAACCAATTTACATGTATATATGAACCTGTGTATTAATTGAATAACTTAGAATTGAATGCACAATAACAGGGTAGCTATGTTTATACATGGCACTAGGCCCAGTTTAATATAAAACACAATTTTATACTATATATATAGTAGGGTTTGGGCGAAGATGTCACTGAACTGAACTCTTGAATGTGATGTGACCCGGATATGTAGATATGTGAGAACTTCCCAGTGTCTCCATGATACTTAGCAGAAATAACTGAAGAGAGTGAAATCCTGGAGTTGTGCAAACTTTCCATTTTCTTTTCCTTTTCTTGGAAAGACTTTCTAATTAGTTCTTCAGTATGCTGACTCAACACTTTTTCAAGTACGTCCTGAAAGTCTTGTCTCGTATGCCGTAGATGATTGGACTAATGGATCGTGGCAGGAACTGTATAGTAATATAGTAAACAAAGAGCGAGTCTGTGTAATTCTTGGGGAACCATTGCAGCAGAACATCTAGAAACTGAGGGGCAGCGTAGGACAGCGTGCAGAGCAGCAGCTGAAACCCGTGAAGCAGGATTGTGTTTCTGGCCTTCTTAGCATTTTTGCTGGCTGTTTGTGCAGTGAACAGGATGTGGAAGTAAGTGTAAAAGATGGTGATCCAAACTATGACTAGAAACACTGAATATGTGATGTCTCTCTTCTTGAGGATGAGGGGATTTGGGAAGACGTTTTTTCTCAGGCAGAAGATTCTGGAGTGAAAGAAGTCCAGTGGCTCTGTGGCCAAAGTGATGAACAGATCAGGAAGTACGGACAACACGCTCGTCGCCCAGATTAAACCAATCAGCATCAACGTCCTCGTGACGGTACAGATCTGCACGTGGCGAAGGGGGAGGCAGATGGCGATGTAGCACTCCACCGCCATGCAAGCCAGATTCAGAGGCGTGTTTTCAGTGGTGAAAAGAGCAACCAGGATGGCGATGGAACAAACGGAGGCGTTTATTTTGTAGATGGTGTAGCTGACCACGAACAGGGTGATCGTCAACGTCATTTGGATCATGTCGTTGACCACCAGGTGGATGAAGAGGATGTAGCGAGGGTTCATGTAGAAGATCTGCAGGGTGGGGAAGAAAAGCAAAAAGGAAGAAAAGGTTTGTAAAACCTGGAAGTCTGAGGTCAGAGCTTTAACTTGAAACAGAGATATCATATGTTCAAAGGTTAAATGGGGGATTGTCAATCATTTACATAGAACAGCTACCTCACTTAGCTCGCTGCTAAATGCCTCCATTCAACTTGTGATTTTGATGTAAACACCAGCTCAGCTCCTATCCTGCTTCCAGACCTCAACTTTCAAAAAACCTTTGATTTTCAAAAATATTACCTTAATTTAAAAAATATCTTTCGATTTTGGAAAAACGACCAAAAGTTTTAAAAAAATTCATAGATTTTCAAGAAAATGTTTGATTTTCAAAAAATTACCTCAATTTTCAAAAAAAACTTCAATTTTCAAAAAAATTACCTAAATTATGAAAAAAATCTTCCATTTTTTAAAAATAAACTCAATTTTCAAAAAAAATCATTTTGGAAAAATTACCTTAACTTTCAAAAAACTTTCGATTATCTAAAAAAAATGTCTTAATTTTTTTTTTAAACTTCCATTTTTTTTTTAAAAATAATCTCAACTTTCAAAAATACCTCGATTTTGAAAAAAGACCTCAACTTTCAAGAAAATCTTTAATTTTCAAAAAAAAATCCTTGAATTTTTAAAAAATTACCTAAATTATCAAAAAAATCTTCCATTTTTAAAAAATAAACTCAAATTTCGAAGTCGCAACTGTGCTGTGGTTCAGAATTATCTGATGTTGGACAAATAATCAATCTTTTGGGGGGTGTCATCTTCCCGTGACTTGCTCACTACCAAGATACATCAATGGGAAAAGAGACCCACAAATGTCACCATCCCTCAATGATATTGATGAAGCTTAGGTTAGTGGACTCACATGAAAGACATTAAGTTAACTTCTCTTTGCAACCGCTACCGCAGCTGCCATGTTGACCAAAAAAGGCGCGATGGATACGTCACCTAAAATGTTCCATCACGACAAGAAATCTGCTTTAATGAACATGATGTGAAGCCAAATTACTGAGGTAAAATGTAATGCCAGTTAATTCAGATTATCAGGCTGCTGCCCTCCAGCCAGACTTGGATGTTCCAATCCAAAACTAACCCTAACTGTAGAGCCACATGAAGAAATGTCTCTTTTGAACCAATGTGGGATGAAGACGACTTCCTAGAGAGTTGCTGTGCCTACATCAGACCTGGTGTTTGCAGAAGGTGTGAATGAGGCTTGCGTTGATGCAGTTGATGGAGATCCCGAGAACCACAACAATCACGTTCTTGACCACAGCTTTAATGAAGGAATCTCGATACTGTAAAACCACCGTCACATTGGCAGATGACGCGTTCATCTCTTGTAACTGAAAAGAAAAGAAACATTTGAGTAAATATAAATGAGTAAATATTTAAAGTAGGGATTAGGGATACGATACTTCGGTACCAAGTCGATGGCGAAATTCTAAAAAAGAGACAGTACTTGTTTTTCTACGGTACCACAGGTACCGCAATTACTGCAGGTACCGTAAGTACCGGTACCGTAAGTATGGCAGGTACCATAAGTACGGCAGGTACCATAGATACCGTAAGTACGGCAGGTACCGTAAGTACGGCAGGTACCGTAAGTTCGGCAGGTACCATAGATACCATAAGTACGGCAGGTACCGTAAGTACCGGTACCGTAAGTACGGCAGGTACCGGGGGGCTCGGGACTAACGATGCCCTGTCGACGCATAAAAATCCGAAAGGAAAAAATACATTTTAAATTTCTCTTCTGCTTATTGGTTCTTAAAGCAAACATTGTTTCTCTGATAATGCAACATTGTGAACAGAAATCATTGTTGAAATGAGCATCAGACCTAGTTAACGTTAGCTGTTAGCCGTTAGCTGTTAGCTGTTAGCCGTTAGCTGTTAGTATCATAGGTGCTATTGACTATTATGTTGCGTTCAGGCCCCATTCAGTAAAAATGTTTATTGGGGCGAAGGTAAAGTATAACATTATCATGTTGTGGGTCCAAATGTAACCTTGTTTTGGCAAGAAACTTATTCAAGTTTACAGAAACAGATTGCACCTCTTAGTAATCGAGGAGGCCGATCACCAATATTTGCAGCTGTTATACATGTATATCAATGTATATATCGGAACAAATCACAATCTTAGTGTCAACATTTAGAATAACACATTCTCCTACAAAAACTCAGTTTGAATGTCCTTCAGAGTGTTACAAGGCACTCTCTCTTTAAACAATTAAAATCTCTTTATTGTAGAAAAAACATTTTGTCAGGGATTCGACGGCTTGATGCCAAAAAAAGATCCTCCATCATCAATCAAAACATCTGAAACACAATTAAAAGTCAATCAATAGTTTTATCTCAAAAGAAAAAGAAATGACAGAGTTGAACATGAACTTGAAATAGAAAGAGGTCACATTTAAAAAGTGTGGAGACCAAACAGAGGAAAGGCATTAAAACTGAAAATACATTCTTATGTACATGTCCCAGATATAAAGACTATATTTAAAAAAATATTTAAAAATCTATCATTCTTCACTGCGTCCCCCGAGGACAAAACACTCGCAGCTAAATACGTCTTCTGCCATAATATGAGCAAAATAAGTAAAGAAAACATGATGCTATAATACGTGTCATTTATTATCTCATTAATATGTTTATAAAAGCGTAGTATATGTATCCATGTATTTAGTATATTGAGTGACACATTGAGTATTTGTTTATTATCCTCATGATATAACAATCATGATAACTTTCATTATTATCATCAGTTGTGTTTATTCTTTATTATTTCCTGATTGTTTTCCTTTGCTTTGCTGCACAGATGCATTGATTTCTCATTCTGATGAAGCAAATTGAAATTTGGAGAGAGACTGATTGATTTGTGGATAAGATTCTGAGGATCAGAGACACTTTGAACAACAGAGGAGCAATAAAACATCTGACATGTTCAGTTAAAGTAGGAATTAACTTCAGAATCCTTTAACAGTGACGCATGAGCGTAAGAGGAAACGTCATCAAAATGCATTAATGCTTTGTAATTAATTACCATTATCAATCTTAATGTTGAGTTGCAAGGCATATGCCTTTTGTGGCTTCTTTTAATATAATTATATTAGAATATAATATCATATTACAAGTCAATGCATTTAAAATTATACAATTGAAGTATGCTCATGAAAATAACACTTCATTTAATAATATTCAATGTAGTTTCACAGTCTGTTCACTTTATAAACCGTCATGAATTCATACAATTAAATTAAATTGCATTCTTTAAAGTGCGCGCTCCACAGCAGGGAAACTCAACAGTTAATCAATAAACATTCAAATGCTCACAAGTACTTTTACTTTGAAATTCTTTATTTTCAAATCATCTGATTTATTAATTTATTAACTTATGAACCAAATTAACTTGGCACAAGGACACAATTTCACAGACAGATATTATTATATATATTTTACTGCATTTAGCTGCAACTGTATTTTACTTGTTAACTCTTTGGTTACATTTGAAAGAGTTAATGAAACAATAATAAAGAAAAGATGGAACTTCTTCCATCATAAAATCACTCAAATGTTGGAAAGATTCAGGAACATAAAGCCTTTTTTTTTTCTTTTTTAAATTATAAATAAGCTCTATTTTGTTGCTTTCTCATGCAGTCCAGCACCTTATTTATATTAAAGGTACAGATAAAGAAACACCCGAGGTTCAGCTTGGAACACTTTTGTTTTCACGTTGAACTGATTGAAAACGTTGCTGTTAAATATAAAAGGTGAGAAACACCACAGACGTGTCAGTGGAGCCACATGTTGCTGCACACCAGGGATAAGATAGACTCACCTGAGTTAATGCACGTAGACCAGGACGCCAGCAACACGGCTCCAGAAGATCTCAAACTTTATACGTGCCGTGGAGCCAGCGGGGGCGTTCTTTGGAGATGACGAGGTCATTGGGGCTGAACCCGTTGTGTGTTCGCACCACACGCTTTCTTTGTCACTCCTGCGTAGTTGAGAAACGATCCACGAGAGGTCGTAATGTTCAGCTCTGTTCCTGACAGCTGAAGCAACTTTTCTAATGTGGCCGTAGAACGCCATTGAGTATTTAAAAATGAAAATTGCTTTTTTTATTGAAATCTTTATTCAAATATCACATACATATGTGGAAAATTATGTTTTTGTGGAATTACCTTTTCATTTTAAAGTTTAAATGCTCATTTGATAAAGGTCCCTCTGGGCTTCCATAGCATCGCTAGATATGAAACTCTATGAAGCTAAAAAAGTGTTAAAGTTTGACGTCCAGCCTGAACTTTAACACCATTAGTCACATGGTCCTGCCGTTATTTCATGAGCTTAACAAGAATGAACACATTAAGTCATTTAATTTGGACTAAACATGTAGTTTCTAACTCAAACAGTAAAGTCAAAGACATATTTGTTAAGTTTTAGGATCTCCATGTAAAGCATTTAAATTCATATTATGATCCATGAACTGAATTACTTTGGGCTAATTTTACACAACAGATGCCTTTTCAAGTACGTCCTGAAAGTCTTGTCTCGTATGCCGTAGATGATTGGACTAACGGATCGCGGCAAGATCTGCACAATAATATACTGAACAAAGAGCGAGTCTGTGTAATTCTTGGGGAACCGTTGCAGCAGAACATCTAGAAACTGAGGCGTTACGTAGGACAGCGTGCAGAGCAGCAGCTGAAACCCGTGAAGCAGGATTGTGTTTCTGGCCTTCTTAGCATTTTTGCTGGCTGTTTGTGCAGTGAACAGGATGTGGAAGTAAGTGTAAAAGATAACAAACCAAACTATCACAAGATACAAAATGTATGTGATGTCTCTCTTCTTGAAGATGAGGGGATTTGGGAAGACGGTTTTTCTGAGGCAGAAGATTCTGGAGTGAAAGAAGTCCAGTGGCTCTGTGGCCAAAGTGATGAACAGATCAGGAAGTACGGACAACACGCTCGTCGCCCAGATTAAACCAATCAGCATCAACGTCCTCGTGACGGTACAGATCTGCACGTGGCGAAGGGGGAGGCAGATGGCGACGTAGCACTCCACCGCCATGCAAGCCAGATTCAGAGGCGTGTTTTCAGTGGTGAAAAGAGCAACCAGGATGGCGATGGAACAAACGGAGGCGTTTATCTTGTAGATGGTGTAGCTGACCACGAACATGATGACGGACAGCGTCACTTGGATCATGTCGTTGACCACCAGGTGGATGAAGAGGATGTAGCGAG
>CALSBV010007141.1:3024-13154 GCA_943590825.1 Bovichtus diacanthus | reverse complement strand
GGAGTGATAGTGTGTTACATTCCTTTCTTTGCAAAAGTGCTTGCGGAAACAAAGACATTAAGGCCTTGACATTTGGCACAGTGGCCCCTATTTCATCCCTGCTGAGCCCCTCCCACTCAACACTTATACAAGCATGAACTCATTGACATTGCTTATGCCTGTGGTGCAACCACAAATACCCTTTGAATATGAGAAACAAGTTATTTTGCGACCTACAAAACCAAAACCCTGACTGATGGTGGAAAATAGAGCCACGCAGCTGGGTTGATTTTACAACACTGAACTCTTGAGTCACTTACTCGACATTAGCCAAACCTTTTCTACAGGCTGTAAATATCAACAACATATAAAAGAAAGCAGTAGTTTATTTTATCAGTTGTTTACACAACATATTTTAAGTCAGTGGTTATCCACTGACCTCTGCATAATCACAATGAGTACAATCTTGTATAAAAAAAAAATTAAGTTTCCTTCTCAGCATCAAAAAAAGTTACCTTTCTAGAAAAGCCTCGTTACAATACAGCACCATGCAACTTATACAACCATATTAAATGTATAAGAGCTCAAGCATTGTAAATACAGTATGTAACACACATGACAGCTGCATCTGGTCTATACATATTCATACATTATATTGCATTTGTGAGGAAAGATTGAGGTCAATGTGTGAATTTCTGACTAGTTTGCAAATGTAAAATCATACGAGGACGTCGCATGTTAACGCAATCATCCTCTATCCCTCAATACCACGCTTCTTTTTAAAAATGTTTTTTTTTAGATGCAATGAAAGCTCATGTGCAGCTGTAATATTTCAACCAGTCGCAGCATCCGTTGCGTCCTGGAACACAGGCTTTGTTTTTGTCTTTTTAGGCGCCCAAACAAGAGAGTATCCAGGTTTAACGCGAGGAAGTGCGAGCTTCAGCTTCAACACCATGTGTGTGGTGTTGTGGAAAGCACAAAACAAGTTTCGGTCTGTGTTGTTCAGAATCGTTTTCTGATACAGTATCTCACAACGGATTCCTTCCCGTTTCTCAGCTCGGGGTTTCCCTTCAAAACGCAGCATCATTTTATCGACATCTTGCTGCGTCTTGCATGGCCCTCCGTTTTGGCTCACTGTGGCTATGATGTACTCCCTGTCCATGTTCTCCTCACGCTCTTCATGTACCTTTGCTCCCTTTTCTTTTTTACTACCTTTCTTCATCTGAGGACTGTAGGTATCCTTTTGGCCAATGTTTGTGTTCTTTTTAAAGGGCCAACCGGAAGATTCCTCGGCGCTGCCGTCAGATGAACCAGATCGGTCCTCCTCTTCCTGAGAGCTATCCAAGCTCTTCTGTGAGGAGCGTTTGGAGGACTTGTCAAGTTTTTTCTTCTTAATGGTATTTTCTTCCGCAGGACTGAAGGGATATTCAGCCATCAAGACGGAGAAGGTGCAACTTACTAGTTGTGAGCTCAAATCTGGTGAAGGGACTTGAGAAAAGGTTCCTCCTGGCAGGAAATCCTTCAGGTGTTCCTCAGTGACGCCAGCGATCACCTTCACTATCCTCTTCAGGCATGCTCTTATAAGGTCCCTATTTGTGTGCCATTGGCCACAGAAATTAAACACTCCATCAAAGGTTTTCTCCTGCAATGGGAACTGCAGAAAAACATTTGTGGCCCCTTCAGGTTCCAGCAGTGTTGAAGGATCTTTGGACCAATCGAGGAACTTTTGGTAGAGGCAGAGTATGTACTGGCTGAAGAGAGAGTACTCTCCTCCGCTTTTCAAAAGCTGCCAGTAAGGGCCGAGGACTTTGCAGTAAACGATAGCCAGAACACACACAAGGCTCTGTATCACAGAATCGTTAGCATCGGCAGCGACACACTCCAGAATGATGTTCGCGTCGTTGTTCATCGACAGCAAATCAGAGAAGAAGAGAGCAATCTCTTTGTAATGGTGGATGAGACCCGCTGCAGCTTCAAAGTAGTTTTTAAATCGGTTTGACTGGTTTACAGCAAGTCTGGAGGGATTTTTCTTTTCCTCGCAGAAAGCTACCCAGTGTTTCCTGTAGTTCTGCATGCCAGGGGTGCTTGGGCTCAATATATCACAAGCCATGTGGATGTAGCGTGAAGTGGCGCTTTCGGACAAATTCACGAAGTTCTTGAATTTTGGAAGCCCGTCACGGCCTAGTTTCTCTCCCGTTGATAGAATGATTTCCTTTTCGAGGGCCATGATCTGCTGCTCCACGGCATCGTGCATGTCAACAAGGAAATTGGAGTTGTAGTTTAAAAAAACCACGGGATAAACAAGCGAGATGTCTTCACAGAGTGTGTCGAGCTTTTTCTCAAACTCTGCCATGGCTGGATGCTCCTTGCATGTTAGAGCGTACTGATTTTTGAGGAGGTCTAAGCAAACTTGCTTGCATGCTTCGTTTTTTCCACCGTAAATGCTGGACAGCTTTTGGACGGACAGCATTGCAATGTCAAGCAGGGTCAGGGACTCTTGTTTGTTATCCGAGGTTTCTTCTCCACTGTTGAATTCATCCAAATCCTCGTCGCCTTCATCGTGAACAGAGGCTTCTTCTTTCAGTATTATTTTCTTTAAAACTTCTCTGTTCATCTTAGAATCCTCCCCTTCCATGATTTCATAGCTCTCGTACTCCTCCTTGATTATAACTTTTTCATAATTGATGGCGTCGTCTCTTTTCATGCGTTTCTTCACAATAAATCTTGCCGTTTTTTTCCGCACCAGTTCAAACGGACTTTGAAGCAGATTTTCCATCGCTGCGTTCCTCCTGTGACTCCTCGTTTCATGATTACGGTAATGCAGTTTTAACTTCTTTATCTTGGGTCTGAGGACTTTATATGCCTTTTGAATATCCCCATTCTTACAAAAGTCAGGTTGGAAGTTTCTAAGCCAAGTAACTAAAACAACGGGTGCGATTTTCTCCCTGGTGACAAAGTTGCTCAACTCAAGAATCAATCCGTTTGTGACTTCGATCGACTGTGCTCGTTCTTTAAAATCCCTCATTTCCAACAGATGTTGTCGTTCAACTCCGATGCTGTCACATATTGGGCCAACAAAGTTGAAGTTCACGTCTGATTCCAGGAAGGTCAGCCTTGCGTGACTTCCCAGACTCAATGTTGTTGTGATGCCTCTTTCAACCAAACGACGAAAGTCAGCTGACCGATGACTGGGGAAGATTTTCATGAGCCAATCTACGATGGCAATCCATGGAAAATTATTGTCCTCTATCATAAGTCCGACTTGAATCAGAAGTCTGTTCCTGCATGGAGCCTTTTCAAGCTCCAACCCTTCTCCGGATTGAGGACCAATGAAGTCCGCAATAAGCTTCCAATAGTACTCATCTCCTGAAAAACAGAAAAGTTGGCAAATGAGCAGAAAAGTCGTGCTTAACAAAGAGTAACCTCACGTTGCACGAAAAATAAACTGGATTAAATGTATTTGTGCTTTCTGAAAAATGACAATTTAAAAATCACTGAGGATGAAGAGTTTTCTAGAAGTATGGTGGTTATGGTACACAAATACAACAGAGAATCAGGTCATATAGCTATATTAATAACAGCTTTACCACATGGCAATTTTACTTTAAATGCTTTAGACTTACTCAGATTTGCTTCAGTTACAGCCTCTTTACTACAAAGGGAGAAATCTTGGCCGTCCTCCATTGTGTGCTGTATTAAAAGAGAGAAACAGTCAAAAAATAAAATTGTAATTGGTGTCCATGTGTAATCATACCTAAAGTCTGGGTGAAACTGAATTGTTCAATAGCTGTTTTCTTTGTATTACAGTTAAGGATAGCTATTGTTTATCAGTTTGTCACACCTTTATTCACTATCATTTATTCCCGAAAAGCAAAGAAAACAAATCTGGAAACTAATACCACCGCGTATGTAAGACGACGATGCTATTAAACAAAATTGCATCAACAAGTAATAAACATTTACTTACAAAACACAAGTCAGTGTTTCATACAGTGCGTGCTCTTGAATGAGCAAAGAGGTGAAACAGAACAGAAAAAGTGGCATACTTTCAGTGTTGTCCTGGACAATGCACCCCTGCAGAAGAATGCCTCCCACTTGGCATTAGCATGCACGACACAATACTGACGCTCTGTAGGAAAAAAGAAAATACGTTTTCAACATTTAACTGTTAAGTTATGAGGTAATTGAGGTTGTGAGATGGACAGAGGAGACAGTGACCTGAGGTCCTCTCTCTCTCCTCTCTTCATCATCTTCATTCTGTATATTTAAGTTCATATGTATTTTAAAATTTGTCCACACACACACACACACACACACACACACACACACACACACTATAAAAACATAAAACATTTTGCACTATTTGTACATTTTTGTAAATGTTTGCATCGGATACTGTCTCCTACTGTGTATTGCAACTGTTGCACAACAATTTCCCTCGGGATAAATAAAGTTCTATCTTATCTTATAATTCTAATTATCGTCAAAGCTGCTCAATTGTATCTAAATAGTTGAACGGTTTAGGTGGTGCTGTTGAAGTGTATTATGTTGAACCGAGAGATGTTTTACACGTTTATTCTACCCTCAATTATGTAAATAGGAGGGGGACAACATATTAAAACACACCTCATCATCTCAACACACTACACTACAGTACAGTACAGTACAGTACAAAGGCACCACAGCCTCCAAAATGACCATTAAATTCTACCAACACATGTCCAAAACAGTTTGTACAAAACCTAAGCATTATATCCTTATTTGTTGGTTCACTGCAGGGCCGTTGTATTAGACTGCATTCTTTTTAAGAAAGGTATACCTAATCAACTGGTAAACGATTGTACACCTGTGTTATTTTGTGCCACCTTGTGGGAGTTTAGGGGTACAAGCAATGCAGGGACTCCCTCCCCTCAACCACTACAGCTGGATATTTCTTATTAGCTTTGCACATGAAAGAATGAGACTTCCTGCTTTCCCATAAAATTACAAATAACCCAAGACGATCTCCGTGATTCACTGTGTGCACAACCATGCACAATACAATCACTAACGCTACATTTGCGAATGAGTGCTAATATTGCACTAGCATGCTAATGTTAGCTTTTTTGTGAGCAACTTGCTAGTGTTAGCACCAACTTTACCTGAAGGAAATTCAGCACAATATACTGCAAAAAACCTTGAATAATACCAGAGCAGATGATGTTCTGCACACTGTAGCATTTACAATTAATTTCAAATGTACAAGCAGCAGTAAAAGTAGCATTTAAAAGCATAAGTTCTTACCCAGAAACTACACCACCATGATCTTCTCTCCTCAGCCTCACTCACTACACAGCGTGAGGGAGTCAAAACAGTGGGCTGGGCCCCTGATTGGATAGTTTTACAAGGGCGGGCTGTTATTGATGTCTCCTCCAATCACAGAGGGGATGTGAAATGCATTGTGGGTCTACACACTGAGGTTGTAGGGAGGTAGACGGTAGCCAGCCGTTTTGGTGGACTAGCAGCAGGTAACTTTGATTCAAAATAGCAACGAAATACAATTTTTTACTGTTTCAGAAAAAGATTCTGTAAATCTTATTTGTTGTCAACGCAGAAACAGTTGTTATGCCTTTGTTCTGCTACGTTATGTTGCTTGATGACTCGTTAACTAACTAGTTAATTGCAACAGTAACGTTAGCTTAGTGAACGTAAACAGCCAATTAAATTCATTTAGCTAGCTTACACATTAACATTTCCATTGACGCTATGATGTGTAAATGCTTAATTTGTATTTAACGCCGCAAAAACGTTGCTGTATCATTTTGGTTAATTATTCCATAGTTTTATTTCTCACTCGTACAACATCTAGGATGGATGTGACTGGCTCGTCTTCCGTTTACAAACAATCGAGGATGCGCACGCAACCCTGCTGTATCGTACTTTCCCCTGTAGCTCTGACTTTGCTGAAAAAAATAGGCTTTTGTGTGTCATCTACAATATACTGACAAAATAAATCTGTAGTCAAGTCACAATGTGACATTAGCATGATATTTAAGTATTAATAAAGATGTAAGAAACTAGATATGACCGCAATATCAGTTGTATTAATTTCTCCCCATCCACTATGTACACGTATTCACGCAGATACAGACTGTTCTCATTCTTATTCTATTTTCAGATGGCGATATGTCACTTCTCAGCCAAAGTGGGGTTCTTTGAATGAAGCTCGTGAAAAAGACTTAATTGGCAGTACACAATGGATTCCCCTGAAGCAGAGGCTTCAACCCACAGTGAAAGACAAGAAGACACCGCACCAAGCACATCAAATACATCAGGTCAAGGACAAGACGGACCGAAGCCGAAGAAGGCATCTTTGAAGAGGACCACTGGTAAGCATACAAATGCAAAGGCCAGGAAGCATAAAAAGGCCAGAGTCTCCAGGCCTGCGCCGCTCGGCTACACTGTCCATCAAGGGGAAGATATGCTTCTTGTCATATCCAGTTCTACTTCTCAGTACGATCGATCGGCATGGGCGCCCCCAAAGAAAGGTAGCAAAAAGAAGCTAACTAAAGGAAAAGTAAAAGCTAATCGGATTAAGAAAAAAAAGACAGTCCGTGCCAAACCCAAAGAGGCAAATAATTCAGTTGCCGAGGAAAAAGAGGACACTCATTTGTTTGTGCCACAGAAAACAACAGACCACAGATGGGGTCAAAGTCTTCCTGAGGAGGTGCTAATTAGTATTTTTCAGATGGTGGTCGTCCAAGACGGAGCTGTACCATTTCTATGCAGGTAATAAACGTATATGATTTGTTGTAGTCTAGTGAATACTTAAATATCCGTGATTCATGCTATGACCTGATTGAGATATAGCACCTAGGGCTGGGAGATCCTTTATTTCAACATTGTCGTTGGTCGATTTTTATTGGAAACATATGACGATATGATCATATCGTGATATAGCTTTACAAAATGTTGTCCAAATGACCGATTCCAAAATTGTATTCAAGCTCAAGCTAAATAATTGGACTAATTGGAAGAGTTTTGTTTTAATACATAAAAGTTTTACACATTTCCTTGCATTAAACATTAATTTCACTATTTTATGTTTGATTCCGTCATTATTTCATAATACTGCATTTTGTTTTAATTTATATTGCGCTTTTCTAGATACTCAAAGACTCGACTATTTCATGGTTAGGACTGCAAATAATTTTTTATGTAAAGGGTTAGGGAAACTGCAGATTATTTTATTCATTAATCATTTGAACCATTAAAGGTAAGAACGTGTCACAATGTCAAAGAGCTCATTCTGACGTCTTAAAATTGTCCTGAACAGGCCATTTTGTTCAACCAACAGTCTAAAATCCACATATATTCAATTTACTACCACAGAAGAAAAGCAGCAAATATTCATGAATTTGTTGCAGATTAATTTTCTGTTGATTTACTTGTTTAAACTGTATTTGTGTGATAAAGAGTTCCCTGATGTAGGAAATCTGCATAATTGCTCCTGCACGCCATGTTTGTCTGCACATCCTCTGCTATTGTTAAAGCACTGCATACAGCGATCAAGTAGATCGATCCAAAAGTTCTTAAGATCCTTGTCCGCTCGACGATTCTGTTTGATGTATTTTGATCTGGATTGTAATGCTATGCTGGTCATACTTTTATGTATTGTCCTTATTGCTGTTCCGATGATTACTCTCGTTCATTCCACACTGAATTCAACAAATGTTTTTCTTCTGTGTCTCTGGTGTAGGGTAGGAAGAGTGTGCCGTCTGTGGAACGCTGCTGCCTCCAGTCCGGTCCTGTGGCGTAGAGTGACTGTGGGTCACTGCTGGATTGCACCTAGGAAAAGCCAGCTGCCTAAAACTGAGATGAAGATTAAGGAGACGTTTAACTGGCTGGCACAGAACAGGTCTGTGTTATTAGTTTTATGCTGAGGTTTGACAAATACATAATGTGAACTGTCATTTAGATTAGCTTGTCTTTAATTTTTTTGATATCGCAAAAAAAGAAGAAGAAATAATACACTGTACTTCTTGTTCTCTAGATTCTCTCAGCTACGAGACTTCTCTCTCTGTCACTGGAAAAACAATGTTACCCATGCACTGGAGGTTAGTCATCAGGACTAGATATTTTCCTTTTCAACTGTTATTTTATAAGCTTCCAAACTGAAAAGATTAGCCAATTAACTGATCAGGTGGAAAATGAATCAAGCAACTAATAATACAAAAAAATATTAATAATAATCATTTATTTGTTTCTGTTAGTTGTCATCTGGTTCTAGCTTCTCAAATGTGAGGACTTGATCATGTTCTTTGTCATATATGACGATAAAGCTAAAGAATAGTTTTGGGTTTTTGACCATTTCAATATATTATAATATAATCTGACATTTTATAGACAAAACATCAATAATTGGCAGATGAATCGATAACGAAAGTAATTGTTGGTTAATAAGAAGACCTTATTAGCTCTATTTGAAGAGTTTTGTTCTGAAATAAGAGATCCACCATTAAATACATAAAAACAATCCGTCATTTTAAGGCATTTCTGTTGCAAAGTAGTGTCCGATAAGTTATGTAAGTTGACGTTTTTATCAACACATTTTTGTAGTTACCATATGTTTTCTTTCTGCTTATGTTGTGATCAAACTTAGGTTGTATCGCAGTTCTGCCCCCACCTCCGCTCCCTCAAGCTCTCCTACTGTACAGGCCTGGCAGCGACAGCCTTCCACAGCCTTGGTCTGCACAGCCTTGGTCTGCAGAGCATGGATCTCCAGTATTCAGAGGTACCGAGGTATCAAGAACCAGCTCCCCCCCCCCCCCAAAAAAAAAAAAAGAAGCTAAACAGCGATGTCTCTGTTCAGAAATCATGGACCCGGTTACTCAAGACACAGACCTTGTTGTGGTCCAATGCAGTTCACTCTCCTTTGCATGAGCCCCCCAGTGTACACGGGGCAAGAGAAGATCCAACTAGCGGGGCGCGTCACACCAGGCATTGCGCCGCAGTTATTTGAATGTGCGCATTGTGTTTGGGCTGCGGCAATGGGGACTGCGCGGGATGCCGGGGGAAAAAGTTGAAACAGAATCAGCTTTCGGAGAAATGCAACCCTGTGTCAGGCTTCTGTGGCCAATAGGTTTACCAAATGAGTGTCACACTGCCGCACAACCCCGTGTTTGCCTACTTACGGACAGAATGATAAAAAAAATAATAAATAGGGATCTCTTAATTATGGATAGTTATTCCATTATTAGTTATTATGGGCAGCAATTCCCAGCAGGTGTTCACTCACCACTTGCTTGGTTACATTTTCAATTGTACATTTTTTTGAAAAACTTGTTTTTGCTGTAGTTCCAGGTTGAGGGACTCCTGGAGTATCTTGAAAATCATGGGAGCCAGATCAAGCACATTTTGTTCACTCATGGAATAAAGAATGACAGACTTCTGACTGCCATCACCGTAAGCCCCACCCATCCCTCTTTTCACTCCAAAATATGTTTATTTTATTTTATTTAATGTATTTATTGCACGCAGCCCAGGCTACGAACAGATGAACTCGGTACGCTCAACAGTTTTGTCTCTGCAGAAGGGGAACTGTCCTGATTTGGAGTTATTGGAGGTCAACACAAAGCTCGACAGTAAAGATTGTGAACTTCCCGTTTTCATCCAGGCACTACAGATGGCATGCCCTAAACTCAAGGTGAAAAAAAATAAAAATCTGTGAAAACAGTATTAAAAAGATAAAGATGGAAGCTAATAAAGCCTACAGGTGACGGTGTAACTTACGTTAAAAGTGAACCACCACCTTTACCCACGAGACTTGTACATCTATACTTCCCATCAGACCTTCCGGATGCTGAATGTCAGACCGCTGCATAAGACGAATCGTAATAGTGCAGATTTGACATTAGGCTTCCCTTTACTGGAGGAGCTGTGTATCGCAACCACCTCTTATTCCTACATGACCGACAAAGATTTGTGGGACATCCTCTTTGGCTCCACCAGGCTGCGGGTGTTGGACCTGCGTGGATGTTCTCGAATCACACCATCCGGTCTCGCAACTCTACCCTGTCTTGGTAAGTCTAATTCATGTAATCTATACTGAACTTTCAGTAACAAAAAAAAACAAACAATGTTTTCTCCTTTTTTTTTTTTTTTTTTTTTTT
>CALSBV010007132.1:0-10652 GCA_943590825.1 Bovichtus diacanthus | reverse complement strand
TTATATATTATATATATTATATTATATATATTATATATTATATATATTATATTATATATATTATATATTATATATTATATATATTATATTATATATATTATATATTATATATATTATATTATATATATTATATATTATATATATTATATTATATATATTATATATTATATATTATATATATTATATTATATATATTATATATTATATATATTATATTATATATATTATATATTATATATATTATATTATATATATTATATATTATATATATATATATTATATATATTATATATTATATATATATATATTATATATATATATGGCTGCTCCAGTGGATGACTGGTGGAGAGGTTTCTCGCCTTTTCAAGCAAACGTTTGCTCGGCACCATCCTCCGGCCAAAATGCACCAATAGCTGAATCCTGAGTTATTTCGTGTTGCAGTTCATGTGAATGAGAGCGGCCAGGAGTCTGCAGGTGCGGTGAAGTCCGGACATTTGGAGTCAGCCTTAGATTCTTCTTTTTAACCTCTCTGTTCTTGGCCTGTGTCCTGAAGTAACCTCCAGTCTATCATTGCCCCTAGAGGTAAACTGAGTTTCACGCACACACACACACACACGCACACACGCACACACACACACACACACACGCACACAAGTGAATTTGCTCGTTAACTCTGCTCACCGCTCAGCTGCCAGTCTGAGTGTGTTATAGCAGGCCGCAGTGACAACATGGTGTTATTTTCTATTTTCTACCACAATAATACAGCCTCAGTTTTGTAAACCCACACGAAGCAATCTTAAAACCTGGCAGGTTAAAAAAAAAAGAACCTGTTAACTGGGATAAAATTCTTATTTGTCTTTAAAGACAAACAAAAGTATTTAACCAAATTTCCAACTGTTCCTTCAAAGCTCTCCGTGTTGTGTCGAAAGGCTTAATTCATCCCAAATCCTACATGAACAGGAGCAAGTACGACTAAACTTACCCCGGTTTCTAAGTCTTACTGTGGTTTTATCTGGTACAGCCATGTTCTCTGTTGTACAGAGATTTGTACAAGAAACCTTCCTTCCAATATGAAGGATAACTATTCTTTGGTTGTCTCTCCTCCTGGAAATTAATCCCTCAAAAGCATCACTTTATTACATTTACAATATTAATTTTAAATCATCATTGCAGAACAGCAGTTAGTTGCAGTTTGTGTTTGGAAAAGAAACAACCTGTGATACTAATAAACCAAAGTCTACCACTAAATTGGAAAACCAGCTTTTAGAGGGAAACCAGCCACAGTCAGTAAAAAAAGACACATTTACTTTCAAGTTACGTTTGCTGGATTATTAATCAGGATTGTTTTTGATTGATTGCTTTGCTATTAAAATAGCAGACAATTGTCAAATATGGCAGTTTTTTCTAAGAACCTAAAGCAATGTCTTTAAATAGCTGGTTATGTCCTCACGAGATATTCAGTTGTCAACAATGTAAAACAGATAAAAGCAGCAGACTTTTTCCTGGGAGGAGAGAGACTTTCCATTTCCCACCAAAGAATACAGTCCCTCCCTTTCTGAGGGGTAATCCCCCCTCAGGTTGCTTCTTCTTCAGCTTGTTCATATGAAGTAGGAGACATCAATGCCTCTCGACTTCCGGTGTGACCTTAACGACTCCCCGTCGATCCACCGCTCAGTGACCTCATCTTCTCATCTTCTCATCCACACCTCGGGTTTAAAGTAATCAGGCTGCAGCTTTAAAAAAACAAAAAACTCTTCTGCTCAAATCTCAGGTTGTCAGGAAACAGGACTAAGATTTTTTTATTTGACCACACTTCTCGGATAATTTGTCCAACCATAGGAAGAGTTATTTTTTTCTCTTTGACTTTGTTATAGACCAGGATTTAGAACATATTTTTACCCCCACGTTCACAGAATACATTTTTTTTTTTGCCATATACACTGTTTACTCATATCCTAGAATACAATGTCACGTTGGATGCAGGTGTAGTACACATTTACGGGTTTGTGGTTTACGCCAATTTTATCTTCAAACAACATGTTTTATACTTAATATTTAAGGACGTAATTTGGAAAGACATATGTAACTATTGTAAAGTTTGTTCAAAGTAGTTGAGAATTTGTATCTGCATCAATTCCTCAAAAAGGAAATAATTGTGAATCCGTGAAATATCAAGTGCAAGATGCTCACTGTCTCTGGCTCCACTCAGCTGCTGACCAAGACGATTTTAAGGAGGTTTAAAATCTAAACCCAATCCGGACTCTAAATCTAAATTGAAGTTCTACTTCATAAATCCCCAGTGAAAATCTTTCAAAATTATCTAACTTTACAGAAAAAAAGAAAAAAAAGGTCTTAAATTCAGATGTTCTCTCTTTATAAATACAGCAGCTCCTCTGGCTGGTCTGAAACTCTCAGGAAGAGTTTGGGCTGCAGGATAAATTATGGATTTATTTATTGCTTTTGCTGGACTCACTTGGATAGTAGATTTCTGCCGAATTCCTATCGTCTATTATAATCAATCAGACATTGGTTAAAAACTGTGTTTATTCATTTTGTATGTAGGCTAATGTTGAATTTATAACTTACATTTTTTTTTTTAATGTTGATGAAATTTCCCAGGTCTTTTACCAGAAAGGTCTTTCTCAATCATAGAAAAAGGTCTCGTTGACCTCTATTTACTCTTGCCATCATATTAAATATACAAAAAAACTTTTTGCTGAAATCAGATGATTTGGCTGGTGTGTTTGAATATATATAAATGCTCTTCCTCCCTCAGGAGTAACTTAGCCAGCAGGAGGAGGCCAGTTGTTTTGGGTGTGCGAGAAGAAAGATGGTGCTGCAGTAAAACAGTGTGAACAGCATGTTAAATTTCAACATTTTCAAACAAACAAATTGATACATACAAAAAGGTAATCATTGGAATATTTTAGATTATTGCATGTAGCTGCTTCAGGTGTATCTCTCTGCTCTGGCCTTTGTGGCACATCGATCCGATTTTGATCCAATTGTTTCCTTGGAAAGCCGTTGAAGCCTTTTTTTTCTTTTTTTTTTTCCCGAACTGCAATTTGAGAGAGCGAGATGCACAAACAAAGTGGAGTAGAAAGCAAAGAAAATCTTGCTCTCGCCGCAATTTCCTCAAAACATCTCCTCCTCTTCAGTGCTGCGTAGAACAAGAGCCAGTAACAGGCAGGAGCATTTATCTCCTTTCTCAACGGCCCCCGCTCAACTCAACATCAAATTCACCCGGGGCTCCATTAAGCTGCTTTTTAAATCATCCAGGTGCAGAGAAAATAAAGCAGCTTCCTGTTTCCAAAAACACAGGCATAAGTCAGAGCCCCCAGCTGAAAGTTTGGTCCTGTAGAGTTTAATACGTAGAGCAAGGAACTCTCTCCAGCCCAAGTCCCCTCCTGCCATGTAGTTCTCTTCTTTTTGCTTTTGTGTTTAACAGTTTGTTCCCGATTGACTGGTGAAATAAGTTACTGTTATTGTATATTAAATCAATTATTTTAGTTTGCCCTTAGTGTGGTACATTACAAAAAAAGATGGCGGTTATCTCCCCTATCTTTTTAAAGAAGATTTGAAAATGACAGTTGACCTTTACGACACGAGACTCGATAGTGTAACGTCAGTGCTGGGAAAAAAAAAAAAAAAAGATTTAAATCTTGACCTTAAAAATTAGCAAATCAAATTGTGGATCTGGAGAATCGTTTGCAAGGTCACCGGCGCTGCAGCCTTTGCTTAGCGCCACTGAGACAATAGAGATTTCTAGATTTATAAGAAATATAAACAAGCCAGAGCATTTTTTCCCCTATAACAAAATGATAACGTGGAGCAAGACCTCCAGTGCCTCCCATTCAAATATGATCACAAAAAACAAGATGGCGAAGGCCAAACACGAGGCTTCAAAACGCTAGTCCACAAACCAATGGGTGACGTCAAGATCACGAACACTTCTTATATAGGCTACAGTCTATGGTTTATGTGTAAATAAACGCTTCAGGTCGCAGTTATAGCCAAGAGACGCAGCGAGATATAAGCCTGCACGGAGCCGGCGCAGAAATATTACATGGATAGGTTTGCGGTTTAGACGAATTGTTGTTTATATTCAATCCAATATTAGAGCAGTGGTCGTTCCTGACACACCTGGTTGAGATCTGCACTTTTCTGAGTGCACTTTTCTAGTTACTTTTTTAAAATTTTATAGCTCGTTCCTAGCCCACAACACTTGAGGGAACATTTGGCTCTTTACCTGCTAAATACTTTACCAAGTACTGTGTACAACTACCTGGGGGAATGAAATTCAATTAACTGAGAGATACTAAAATGCTCTATCGAACGCAAGTACATGTCGGTGATATTTCTCTGTGCGTCCGTCACTACAACTGCCTGATGAAAACAGTTGACATCACTTTCCTACACCACAAGAGGAGCCATAGCTCACATTCTGTTTTTTAAGATCTGAAAGTTTTTTTTATAAATGGTGACGTTTTGTGCCGAAACCCAAGTATCTAGAAATAACGCTCCTGAACAGTCATTGTTTACGGTGGAATTAATTTAGAACATGTGAGAGAAATGTTAAAAAAAACAACCCTGCCCTGTGTAAAAACAAGAGAGTCCAACTGTTCTTGTGTAACAGTTTCATCAGAGAGAGAACCCAGATGCACCGACACACAGATGGATGTTCCACAGATTTATTCTCACGTGGAGGCGTTTTAACACAACCAGGCTCTGGAGACAAACTTTAAAACCCTCCGTGCAATGTGACGGATGAACGGAGAAAAAAAAAAAAAAAGGAGGAGGAGGAGAGAAACAAGTGCCTTCTCTCCTCTTGAGTGTAGAAATGACAAATGGTCGAAAGCTCAAACTGAGGAACTTAAATAGGCAGAGCACAGGTGCAAACTATGACAGCATTCAACACAGGTGAAACCTCCTGCACCGATAAACACACAGAGCCAGAGAAAATAATGTTAATCTCCTGTGTTTAGAGGACAGCCGTGCTGAGATACAATTTAAAGTAAAATGTCAGGTTCCCCAACTGACAGCACAAATGTTTCCTGCATCAACACGCAGCCACTCTGGAGTTTGTCTGTGTTTGACAACCCAGACAGGCTGATTTCTTAACTTACAGCAAGCTTCAGTGGTTTCTTGTGTTTTTCCTCCAGACGTTCTCATTTCTGCTCCACTGTCTCTCTGTATAATACATAAGTCATAAAACATAACGACAAATGCAATGTTTTGCTCAAGGTAAAGCATGTTGTGCATCTTTGCCTCACTTTGTGGTGCAGTAATCAGTGTCTGTTAGTCCACATTCACCTGTCCATCAACTTTGTCTTCATTTTTGCCTCCACTTCAAAATTTCACAATAAGAGACAATGTCGCATCCGAACATTGTCTCTTATGTCCCTCTAAGTAATGTAAAGTAAAACGTTCAAGTAAATACTATGTTAGGGGGTTTTCAGGTTTTTAATATGAATGATTTTGATGTTTACCATTCATGTTTGATTTTGACATGCTTGAAAATGCAAATGAGAAAAACACATCAAATCAAATCAAATCAAGTTTATTTATACAGCCTAATATCACAAATCCTAAAATTATAAATTATAAAAACAACATGTTAAAATTACAGCATAGACAATCTATGTGACAGAAAACATGAGGCGATCGTATATAAAAAAGATGGATCCAGGGGGATGTCAATAAAGGCTCCTGGTGTCAGGCAGGACCAGGGCAACAGGTGCATGCAGTGAAAAACGTTTTCCTGGATTTTGAATCCGTGATGGAAGACTATGAAATAGCCTTGTCTTCTCCTACTCTGTCCATGGCTCTTGTGTGCGACTACCACTGTATGCAACAAGCTCAAGGTGTTCAATAACGTGTCCTGTTTAGCGCAATGATTAAGTGACAGCTGTCTTTTAAAGAAGATTGACCTTTAACCAATTAGCTGAACTGTACCAGATAACACAGAGTGTTTCCTCAGGCCGTCCTCAGTGAATTGACCGTTCTAGTGTTATAGTTGTTGTTTCCATGCACACGTTATCACAATCATCGTGAACACAGTGCACCTCAGAGTGCTTAGCTCCTTCTCCACAGTGAGTGCTATCTTTGCCCCATCGCCCTGCGGCACTCTAGACCTTTTCTTTTCCTTTCTTTCCATGCAGGAGTGCAGCTTCTCTTTATATTAACGGAATCAAGATAAATGCAGGAAGCTGGAGTGGAGTATAGATCGAGCCAACACAAGGGAAGGAAATGGATTGTAATTGGCAGATACTCTCACTCTGTGGCAGCGGAGAGAGAAATGCAGCTGTTGTCGTCAATTGAAAGCCATTGAACTGCACCTGTGGCCCTTCATATCCAAAACATGGGAGATTCATTTTGTTGTTTTTTTATCCTGGGGAATGCACAGTTACACACGCTGCTTCACTCTTGGCTAGAACAAGATGTTGCAGATCATTTCTTTAGGCCAGGTCAGGCTGTTCTCATTTGCTGTTCGGACTTATACCTATGAAAAACGTAATGCACCATCGTGCGCAGGGCTGCCGCTGAGGATTTCAGGTGACTCCACAGGAACACAATGGAGAAGCAGCTTAATACGCGAGCCAGCTGGAAACATGTTAGTTCAATAAATTCATCACGTTAAATAGAAACATAAGGCCAGACAGTTTATTTAGGAAAGCATTGAGTCCTGTTTACATGCATAACTGTCTACAAACTACATTACAGTTCATTTACCTGACGCTTTTGTCCAAAGCGACTTACGATAAGTGCAAACAATCATGAGCATATGACTCTAAAGTACATCAGCTTCAAACAGGTGAAATCATACAAATTCAACCATTAGCTTCAAATAAGTCAACCAAGTGTAAAAGTAAAATGTATTTATTTTTTTTTTTTATTGTCTGAAACCACGTTTCTTTTGTGGAGTTGTTCATACTCCGAAAAAGAGGAGTTTAGATAACAGTGGATTGTGCTACAGAGCTAATAAGCTATGATAGCTTCCTGCATTTTGTGTCGTCGTTGCTTTGCTAAAAGCCAACAACGTCAGCTGCTTTCTATCTAAAGCAGAAATTCAGTTCATTTATTTTTCTCCATTTGAGTTCCAATTCCCCTCCGATATCTTTTTTTGTGTGACACACAGCGAGGGAAATATTTTTGAAGAATCTCTCTGCACATCACGATTTAATATTCATGATTCCGGTTTTCCCAATTATCGCAAATGTAAAGAAATCCGGACGCTTCAAAGGAATTAGCGACACTGTTGTTATCAATGGAATACATTCATTAGCACCTGTGGGTCTTCCAAGCTCCTTCCGAAGAGACTCGTCACTGTATTTCATGTGCTGTACTGCATGTCTGCACATACACAGTAATGACCTATACAGCCTCTATACAGCCTCCTAATCAAAATGTTTCAAATGAAATTGATTACATGCCTTCACTCTGGTCCTGGATCATTAAAAAATTGTCACCCACACACTGTAGGTAGAGGATTTAGTGTTGCTTGAAGGCAGGCAGGTAATGGTTTATGCATCAACTTGTCACTTGGATTAAAAGAAAAAGTTAACAGATGGATGAAAGTTAAAGGGGAAATTCCATTAAAACGTCCACTTTGATTGATTTGAATGATGGCACGACGCCTCCAAACTCTTAATGTAATGGTATGCAGATAAGTTTCCCGATGCCTTGAATCTCTTATTGTATGAATATGACCGTAAAACTGAGCTGCTTGAAGCTCTAGTTTTGAACTTTGAGAGTTTTGTGAAATGTGTTATGGTTTGAATACGAACGCATCATCGAACAACGACAGACTTGGAGAACGGAATCTCTTGACATCTTGCGATGTTTACCGCATGCCTTCCAGCAAATAAACAGGAGATGACACAGCATTTGAAAGCTCCTGGTGTATCGAATGAAGCTTTCAGAGTTATCATTACAAAGACAGAATAAAGCTTGTTTACTTTGGGTCTTCAGGCGCACGATCGTGTAGTTGCATAGCAACCACTCTAAATGGAAAATGAGATGACCTGTGCATCGTGAGCCTGCAACCAGCCAGCACTGACGCCCACAAACCCTTTGGAAATGTACGTTGTTGTTGTTAGGAAAACACTGAAAGCCATCAGGTGGGATGCTGCACATTATGCAATGAGTGTGGAGGGAATCAAGTTCATGTAAAATAATAATAATAATATATAATAATAATATATAATAATAATAATTAAATGATATTGATCCTGATGGACAAAAGCTACGTCGATGAAGCAGCAGAAGTAAAAACATGAGTAGAATATAAAAATATGCTTTTGAAACTAAACAAATAATAGAAAGAAACCCACTGGTGCAATTAGGTGAGGTTACGTTAGCAAGCAGATAATCATTTTAGAACATTTTCAGTTGACTGGAAAGTGTGAAATAAGGGAAATAATTTAGATTACTTAAAGACATTAATTGAGTACGCACAGCTGCGCGTGTCCCCAGTCGTGTTGTCATATAAACTCCGGATAATGTCTTGAGAAGCAGGTTATTTTCAGACATGGAGCTCACAATAGCACATTGTCCGTGTCACAAGCGTTCCTGGAAATACTCCGTGTGCAGCAAAACTACATCAAGAAATCGCAACTCAACAATTACAAGTCAGTGTTTGTGCCTCACAAAAAAGGGACATTTGGGGTGAAAATAAAACGATTTTTTTTTTATCACAGATCTGACAAAAATGCTGAAACAATGTCAGTACCATGCCCCTAGCTGTTGCCATGGCAACATAATGTCCAGCTGACACCAACGGCTCGTGACGGCATATATATTTAGTTACAATGCTTCATGGGAAACGGAAAACATGAAATGATTAAGCATATATTAAGACTTCATAAGCATGTGTCGCGTTGTATTTTCACCTGCAGACTTCACTTTGTGCGTCTGTGGACAGATTGTGTCACGGCGACAGCGTCACAGCCGTGCAAGCTGCAGTCACGAAGCTTTTACGGATGTGTAGCTGAGATCAGAATGAAGATTGACTGGCGCCATCTAGAGATTCAACGAAGCATTAAGGCTACAATGAAACACACTTTTACATTCGAATAGCTTGTAATGTGCTGAGACGGTGAGGTAAAAACACAGCTTGTACTGTATTACTGTAATTATCTCATCCATGTCAGAGCAGGTCACCGCTCCTCTTCATCTAATGCAACATTTAAGAGCTCGCTGGCACCGAGATATACTGTGACAAGAACAGACAACGAGACTGTTCTCAAAGTCAGAGAGGGAATTCTTTCAGCAACGTTCCTCACATGAGACTTCTAAGTCCAGAGTTATCGCCAACCTGTGTTTTAAATCTACTTTATGCACGTGCGCATCTCATTACTGGAGTTTGTTATCTTTCTCCTCTCTTCATCTTCATATTCTTCATTCTTCATATTTAGGTTCATATTCACAGCTTACTTCCCTCTTCATACTTTTTATGTTGTTATTTTGCCAAATACTGCACCTTACCCCATCTAATTTCATCTTATTTTAAAATGTTTCTATATATATATATATTTCTATAAAACATTTTGCACTATTTGTCCATTTTAGAATATTATACTGAAAAATAGTGAAAATCCTATCCTATCCTTGTTAAATAAAGGTTGAATACAATAAAAATTACTTTAAAGACAATTAAAAGACCAAACTGGGCAGCTAGTCATGTTTACCCTTTCTTTTTTTTTAATGTATTTTTGACTTTATTTGTTTGTATATTAAAACAATTTCAAAGGTATCATACATAGCAAATACATAAGGCTCTCACAATATCCGATTTTCACTACACGCTTATTGTGGCGATATGTATGGTAAATTTGAAAAGGAAAAAAAAATGTTTCTGTCAAATTCACCTTTAACTTTGTTTGTTGGGCTTTTTGTCTCTTTTTTTGTCAAATGAATTACACTCAGAATACGAGTGTAGGGAGGTGGAGAGAGTCTGTAACCATAACTACACAAAAGTGTACATTTATATCCGCTAAATTATTTACACGATAATACCATAGGTGTTTTATTTTCTTGACATCAACATTTAGTAGTTATCATCACTACTGGTGCATTGAGACGCCCCTACAGGTACTTTGCATACACACATATAGAGTTGTGTGATTTGTCCATCGTCTCGGATTGTGCCGTGCTGTTTATATACCAGCCCTCCCTTCCCTCAGGGTAGTGATGCACATGTATTAGCGGATTCTTCAAATGATCTTTTCATCAATACGCTTCAATTTTGATCAACACAGCCTTCTGCATGTAGCTGCGACCTGCGGTGTGTTTTTGTGCTTCAGGTCTATTTTCTTCAAACAGATAGCACGTGTATTCTTTGACTTTGTATTGAAGTGTGAGTTCTGTGTCTGAGGACTGAAGCTGCTTTCACCCTGTGGCTGAGGTATCTTTGTACACCTACATATAAAACCATATGCATGTACATAACAGAAGCGTGGAGAAGCTTGAGGCTTGTATGAAGGCCTCTAAAACGCAAAGCAAGCTAGGCAAATTGCATTAATTATAAATAATAAAGGATTGAAAAGCAATTAGAACGCACATTATGCCTGATCCCTAAGGATAACGGATATGCAGGGATTGTTAAACTCCGAGAACCATCACCTTACCGTGGTGGAGGGGTTTGGGTGCTC
>CALSBV010007110.1:0-10178 GCA_943590825.1 Bovichtus diacanthus | reverse complement strand
AATCTAATAAATCTTTAGTAAATATTTAGTAAATCTAATAAATCTTTAGTAAATATTTAGTAAATATTTAGTAAATGTCTAGTAAATATTTAGTAAATATTTAGTAAATGTCTAGTAAATATTTAGTAAATCTACTTACGACTACTTTCTTTACATATTATAAAATGTTTTCTTCAAATATTACAACTTTTTCCAAATATTTAAATTTCTTTTCTTAAGATATATTGTGATATTTTTTTGGCAAATATTTTGACTTTTTTCCGAATATTACAACTTTTTTTTCTCCACATATTATAAAATGTTTTCTTGAAGTTTTACAACTTTTTCTAAATATTTCGATTTTTTTTCTAAAGATATATCGTGATATTTTTTTGCAAATATTTTGACTTTTTCCTCCAAATATTTAAATTTTTTTATCCAATTATTTTGACTTTTTTTGCAAATATTTTGACTTTTTTCCAAATATTACAACTTTCTTTTCTCCACATATTATAAAATCCATCCATCCATCCATCTTCAACCGCTTATCCGGGGTCGGGTCGCGGGGGCAACAGCTCCAGCAGGGGGCCCCAAACTTCCTTTTCCCGGGCCACGTTGACCAACTCTGACTGGGGGACCCCGAGGCGTTCCCAGGCCAGTGTGGAGATATAATCTCTCCACCTCGTCCTGGGTCTTCCCCGTGGTCTCCTCCCAGCTGGCTGTGCCTGGAACACCTCCCTAGGGAGGCGCCCAGGGGGCATCCTTACCAGATGCCCGAACCACCTCAACTGGCTCCTTTCTACGCAAAGGAGCAGCGGTTCTACTCCGAGCTTCTCTCGGATGACTGAACTCCTCACCCTATCTCTAAGGGAGAAGCCAGCCACCCTTCTGAGAAAACCCATTTCGGCCGCTTGTACCCGCGATCTCGTCCTTTCGGTCATGACCCAACCTTCATGACCATAGGTGAGAGTAGGAACGAAGATAGACCGGTAGATCGAGAGCTTTGCCTTCTGGCTCAGCTCTCTTTTCGTCACAACGGTGCGGTAAAGCGAGTGCAACACCGCGCCCGCTGCTCCGATTCTCCGGCCCATCTCGCGCTCCATTTTCCCCTCACTCGTGAACAAGACCCCTAGGTACTTGAACTCCTTCACTTGGGGTAAGGACTCATTCCCTACCCGGAGTAGACAATCCACCGGTTTCCTGCTGAGAACCATGGCCTCAGATTTTGAGGTGCTGATCCTCATTCCAACCGCTTCACACTCGGCTGCGAACCGATCCAGTGAGTGCTGAAGGTCACAGGCTGATGATGCCATCAGGACCACATCGTCTGCAAAGAGCAGCGATGAGATCCCAAGCCCACCAAACTGCAACCCTTCCTCCCCCCGACTACGCCTCGATATCCTGTCCATGAATACCACAAACAGGATTGGTGACAAAGCGCAGCCCTGGCGGAGGCCAACACCCACCGGGAACGAGTCCGACTTACTGCCGAGAACCCGGACACAACTCTTGCTTTGGGCGTACAGGGATTGGATGGCCCTCAAAAGCGCCCCCCTCACCCCATACTCCCGCAGCACCTCCCACAGTATCTCCCGGGGGACCCGGTCATACGCTTTCTCCAGGTCCACAAAACACATGTAAACCGGATGGGCATACTCCCAGGCCCCCTCCAGGATCCTTGTGAGAGTGAAGAGCTGGTCCGTTGTTCCACGGCCAGAACGGAATCCGCATTGTTCCTCTTCAATCTGAGGTTCGACTATCGGCCGAACCCTCCTTTCCAGCACCTTGGAGTAGACTTTACCCGGGAGGCTGAGCAGTGTAATACCCCTGTAATTGGCACACACTCTCTGGTCCCCCTTTTTAAACAGGGGAACCACCACCCCGGTCTGCCACTCCTTAGGCACTGTTCCCGACTTCCACGCAATGTTGAAGAGACGTGTCAGCCACGACAGCCCCTCCACACCCAAAGCCTTCAACATTTCTGGACGGATCTCATCAATCCCCGGGGCCTTGCCACTGTGGAGTTGTTTGACTACCTCAGTGACTTCCACCAGGGAAATTGCTGATGATCCCCCATAATCTTCCAGCCCTGCCTCTATCAAAGAGGGCGTATTAGTCGGATTGAGGAGTTCCTCAAAATGCTCCTTCCACCGCCCGAGTACCTCCTCAGTTGAGGTCAACAGTGTTCCATCCCTGCTGTAAACAGCTTGGATGGTTCCCCGCTTCCCCCTCCTGAGGTGCCGGACAGTACGCCAGAAGCACTTTGGTGCCGACCGAAAGTCCTTCTCCATGGCTTCTCCGAACTCCTCCCACACCCGCTGCTTTGCCTCTGTCACGGCCGAGGCCGCTGCCCTTCGGGCCTGTCGGTATCTTGCAACCGCCTCTGGAGTCCCCCGTGATAACATATCTCGGAAGGACTCCTTCTTCAGTCGGACGGCTTCCCTGACCACCGCGGTCCACCACGGTGTCCGAGGGTTACCGCCCCTTGAGGCACCTAAGACCTTGAGGCCGCAGGCTCCCGCCGCAGCTTCAGCAATGGAAGCTTTGAACATTGACCACTCAGGCTCAATGCCCCCAACCTCCACAGGGATGCCAGAGAAACTCCGCCGGAGGTGTGAGTTAAAGGTCTCTTGGGTATGGGCCTCCTCCAGACGTTCCCAGTTCACCCGCACTACCCGTTTGGGCTTACCAGGTCTGTCCAGACTCTTCCCCCACCCCCTGACCCAACTCACCACCAGATGGTGATCAGTTGACAGCTCCGCCCCTCTCTTTACCCGAGTGTCCAAAACATGCGGCCTCAGATCAGATGATACGATTACAAAATCGATCATCGATCTTCGGCCTAAGGTGCTCTGGTACCATGTACACTTATGAGCATCCTTATGTTCGAACATGGTGTTTGTTATGGACAGCCCATGTCTAGCACAGAAGTCCAATAACAAACAACCACTCGGGTTGAGATCAGGGAGGCCGTTCCTCCCAATCACGCCTCTCCAGGTGTCTCCATCGTTGCCCACGTGTGCGTTGAAGTCTCCCAGTAGAACTATGGAGTCCCCTACTGGAGCCCCCAAGAGGACTCCATTCAGGGTCTCCAAGAAGGCCGAATACTCTGAACTGCTGTTCGGTGCATATGCACAGACAACAGTCAGAGTTTTCCCCCCCATAACCCGTAGGCGTAGGGAGGCGACCCTCTCGTCTACCGGGGTGAACTCCAACGTAACGGCACTCAGCCGGGGATTTGTGAGTATCCCCACACCCGCCCGGCGCCTCACACCCTGAGCAACTCCAGAGAAGAATAAGGTCCAACCCCTATCCAGGAGTACGGTTCCAGAACCGAGACTGTGCGTAGAGGAGAGCCCAACCAGATCTAACTGGTAGCGCTCCGCCTCCCGCACAAGCTCCGGCTCTTTCCCCCACAGAGAGGTGACGTTCCACGTCCCCAGAGCCAGCCTTTGCCGCCCAGGTCTGGTCCGTCGAGGTCCCCGACCTTCACTGCCACCTGTCTGGCACTGTACCCGACCCCAACGGTTCTTCCTGCGGGTGGTAGGCCCACATGATGGAGAGGGGGGGGGTGCCACGTTGCTTCTTCGGGCTATGCCCGGCCGGGCTCCGTGGCAAACCCGGCCACCAGGCGCTCGTTGACGGGCCCCCCTTCCAGGCCTGGCTCCAGACGGGGGCCCCGGGCTTCCTCCGGGCAGGGTCACACCTCCTCTTTTTTGATGTGCCATTGGGGTTCTTGAACCATTCTTTGTCTGGCCCCTCGCCTGAGACCAATTTGCCATGGGAGACCCTACCAGGAGCACTAGGCTCCAGACAACACAGCCCTCAGGTTCATAGGAGCACCCAAACCCCTCCACCACGGTAAGGTGATGGTTCTCGGAGGGGATATTATAAAATGTTTTCTTCAAATTTTACAACTTTTTCCAAATATTTAGAATTTTTTTTTTAAGATACATTGTGATATTTTTTGGCAAATATTTTGACTTTTTTTCTCCAAATATTTTGACTTTTTTCCGAATATTACGAATTATTTTTCTCCACATATTATAAAATGTTTTATCTAAATTTTTTGCCTTTTTTCGCAAATATTAAAAAAAAATTCCGAATTCTTTTTCTCCACATATGCTAAAAAAAATATCTTCAAATATTACAACTTTTTCCAAATATTTAGATTTTTATAATAATAATTATAATAATTATTATTAATATTGTGGAAACTCTTCCACACAGAGAAGGTTATTATTATAAATGTTTCACTTCCTCTCCAGCCTTTTAGTTTCTGTTGCAGAGGAACTTCCTCTCTGCTCGTCTGTTACGCACAAACACAACACACTTTAAGAGTTTGTTTTCAGGAAAAACAGAGCTTTTATATTCTTCTCTGGAGCTCTGAAGGTGAGTTTATTCCTGTATCTCAACCAAATATACAGACATCTCTGTTATGTCATATCATATTATATTATATTATATTATATAATTTTATATATTCTGTGTTTGCAGACGTTTGCATGTTCAGCTGTGATGGCAGACGCAGGAGCCGGCACTGAGACGGATCTGATGTCTGCAGGTTCTGGCACTTTCTACACACTTATTAAGTGTCCCTGAACACACCGTCTTCTTCTGCTTAATTTTTCTCACTGAAGCTGAAACTTCCTGTTAAAGGAAGGAAGACAGACAATGTCAGGATTAATCTGCAGATTATTCTCTACATTAATATTTTACAGAAGTCCTGATGTCTTTATACGTATATATATAATATCAAACAGTCTTTAAAGACATTTCGGCAGGAAACTTTACTTTAAATATTAATGTGTGTGTGTATGTGTATGTGTGTGTGTAGCTCCCAGTCCTCCCAGTCTCACCACTCAGCAGCTGCAGCAGAAGTTGCAATCAGAGAAGAAGAAAGAGCGTCCGGTGCGGCTGATCTTTGAGATCCCGTCGACTCGAGTGTTTGAATCCTTGTTGTGTAAATATGTGGTGAGAGGCCGAAACAAGAACTCATCTTTACTACAGCCGCTACAAACAGTGAACACATCTTTACTGCAGCTGATAAAACAGTGAACTCATCTTTACTACAGCTGATAAAATAGTGAACTCATCTTTACTACAGCTGATAAAACTTTACTTTTTATATATATATAATTATATATATTTATAGTTAGACATCTTTATTTATTATTTATATTTACATATATTTTATTTATTAATTATTTTATTTACATATATTTGTACTTACATATATTATATTTATATATATATTTATATATTATTTTATTTACATATATTTGTATTTACATATATTTTATTTATTTATTTATATATATTTACAAATATTTTATTTATTATTTTATTTATATTGATATGTATTTGATTGATTTGTTATTACATATATATATATATATATATATATATATATATATATATATATATAATCTGTCCAGCTGTATGAGATCGTGGTGATGCGCTCCGGCAGCTTTGATTCCTGCCGCGTGTCCGTGGAGCGCCGCTACAGCGACTTCTCCCGCTTCCACCACAAACTGCTGGAGGAATTCGGCGAGGAGCTGGAGGAGGTGGTGCTGCCCAGGAAACACCTGAGCGGGAACTTCAGCCCTGAAATCATCTCGGAGCGCCGCCTCTCCCTGCAGGACTACCTCGCGAAACTTTACGCGACGCGCTGCGTCCGACGGTCTGCGCGCTTCTCCAGGTTCTTCACGGAGCAGGAGCAGAGGAGGGCGCACAGCCTGCTGCGAGCGGGCCAGTTCACGCTCGCTGTGGAGCAGCTGCAGACGGTTCTAGGGGTGGAGGAGAAGCTGTTACCTTGGCAGAAGCCCACCCTGACGGTGCCCACGCTCTCTGCCCTCGCCGTCTGTTATCGGGACCTGGAGGAACCGGAGGAGGCGTTCGCTGCGGCGCAGAGAGCGCTGCCTCCTGCCAGACGCTACGGGCTGAAAGGCTACCGGGCCTCGCTGCTGGGCCTCCTGGTGGACCTGGGCTACCGGCTGGGACGTCCCGTGGCCCAGCTGCAGGAGGAGCTGAGCCTCCTCAGGGACGCAGAGGGGGGGGGCGGGTCCTCCCGCTCCCTGAAGGAGGTCGTCATCCACGAGTTCACCTGATCGGACATATTATCTTTTTTCCACTTTATCTCCAGAATAAATATTAAACAGAGTCAAATTAAACTGGCTGTGTCGGGCTTCCGTAACTTTCTTTAAAAACATCATCCGCTTTTATCTGAGAGGTTCGCAGAAGGGACTGACGAACGTCTACAGTGGGTCTGGGAATTGTTAAAACGTGAAGTTTATCGATGTAAAATGTGTTATTAAATATGTTTAATAAATCCACAGTTTGAAATCATCAGTTCATTAAGTCGCCTGCGAAACTTTAAGACGTTGCATTTAATGTTAATTTAATATTACGAATATTTTTCTTGAATTATGATGACCTTTTCTCGTTAGATTACGTTTTTATTCTTGTAATAATATAATATTTCCAGTGTGATCCTCGGGGGTACATTAGCCGGCCTGCTGATTGATAATTTGCTCGATGTTCGACTGCTTCTGTCTGATTCTTAACAGCAGCTGCGTGGATCCGCTGCTGCGCGTGCTGTTAGCCTTTAGCCTCAGATTTACTCTTCAAACTTTCGTGCTGTAGTTTTGTTTGTTATTTTCACTGTTTAATACAATGGCGAACGACTCCGTGAAACTCTCCAGAAACCTCTTACGCATGAAGGTAAGTGAAGCTAACGGACAAGAGGAGAGACTAGCCGTCAGTAGCTAGCTTTAGCTCTCAGAGTAGGACGCCACATCAAACCTCACTCAGAAATCACACAATAATTAGTTTACTGTTTGTTTTTAAAGCTATCTCGTGGTAAACTTAAATTGTATACATCTTTTATGTAACATTTGAACCAGTTATTAATTCGGCATATCATTGAGCTACCAAATGGCTCTTAAATTTAGCAAAGACAATTTCTAACCTCAATTTGACTATATCAAACAACCTATATTTCTCTGAAAACAAATGTAATTTTTGCAATTTATCGCATTTATTTTTACCATTTAACATTCAGTTACTTGTTTGGACTCGAAAGAAAGATTAGCCTATATATATTTTGTAAAACTAATCATAATATCAAAATTTAGTGTAAAATGTCATGCATTTTGAACATGATAAATATAGCGTTGAATTCATTGTAAACTTATTACATATACATGGTGTATTTGAAATGCATAAATACAAAAATAACGATGAACTCCTAAAGGCAGAGTCATTTATAATAATAGATGTAATGTATTTTTTATGAGAGAGAGAGAGAGACAGACAGACAGACAGACGTGAAATGTGTGGTTTCTTTGCACAGTTCATGCAGAGAGGTCTGGATGCTGAGACGAAGAAGCAGCTGGAGGAAGACGAGAAGCGGATCATCAGTGATGAACATTGGTATCTGGACCTTCCTGAGTTTAAAGCTAAAGAGTACGTGTCGACGCTAAAAGAGGACTTTATACTCTTTGTGTTAATACACAGGGTGTGTGAACAACCCAGGCAGAAAGACGAACATATTTACCTGCAGGGCACGCAGAGATCTGCACACAGAAATAAATACTTAATTTCTCTTTTCAAAGCGACGTTTCCATCTGCCAGATCTTAGTCAGGCCTCGGGAAACGTCGCCTCGCAAAGAGAAGAAGTTGGATAAACTCTTTATTTGGATGACAGTGTGCAGACCTGTGTGCCAAACTCCACTCAGAAATCTGCCGGTTTAATTTTGATGAGCTAACTGGGAAGCGTACCCACCTAATAATAAAACTTTATTTATACAGTGCATCCGGAAAGTATTCACAGCGCTTCACTTTTTCCACATTTTGTTACGTTACAGCCTTATTCCAAATTGTATTAAATTAATCTCTTACCTCAAAATTCTACACACAATACCCCGTTATGACAATGTGAAAAAAGTTTTCTTGAGAGTTTTGCTAATTTATTAAAAATAAAAAACTAAGAAATCAGATTTACGTAAGTATTCACAGCCTTTGCCATGAAGCTCAAAATTGAGCTCAGGTGCATCCTGTTTCCACGGATCATCCTTGAGATGTTTCTACAGCTTAAATGGAGTCCACCTGTGGTAAATTCAGTTGATTGGACATGATTTGGAAAGGCACACACCTGTCTATATAAGGTCCCACAGTTGACTGCATGTCAGAGCGCAAACACCAAGCATGAAGTCAAAGGAATTGTCTGTAGACCTCCGAGACAGGATTGTCTTGAGGCACAAATCTGGGGAAGGATACAGAAAAATGTCTGCTGCTTTGAAGGTCCCAATGAGCACAGTGGCCTCCATCATTCGTAAATGGAAGAAGTTTGGAACCACCAGGACTCTTCCTAGAGCTGGCCGGCCGTCTAAACTGAGCGATCGGGGGAGAAGGGCCTTGGTCAGGGAGGTGACCAAGAACCCGATGGTCACTCTGTCAGAGCTCCAGCGTTCCTCTGTGGAGAGAGGAGAACCTTCTAGAAGGACAACCATCTCTGCAGCAATCCACCAATCAGGCCTGTATGGTAGAGTGGCCAGACGAAAGCCACTCCTTAGTAAAAGGCACATGGCAGCCCGTCTGGAGTTTGCCAAAAGGCACCTGAAGGACTCTCAGACCATGAGAAACAAAATTCTCTGGTCTGATGAGACAAAGATTTAACTCTTTGGTGTGAATGCCAGGTGTCATGTTTGGAGGAAACCAGGCACCGCTCATCACCAGGCCAACACCATCCCTACGGTCAAGTATGGTGGTGGCAGCATCATGCTATGGGGATGTTTTTCAGAAGCTGGAACTGGCAGACTAGTCAGGATAGAGGGAAAGATGAATGCAGCAATGTACAGAGACATCCTGGATGAAAACCTGCTCCAGAGCGCTCTTGACCTCAGACTGGGGCGAAGGTTAATTTTTCAGCAGGACAACGACCCGAAGCACACTGCCAAGATCTCAAAGGAGTGGCTTCAGGACCACTCTGTGAATGTCCTGGAGTGGCCCAGCCAGAGCCCAGACTTGAATCCGATTGAACATCTCTGGAGAGATCTGAAAATGGCTGTGCACAGACGTCTCCCATCCAACCTGATGGAGCTTGAGAAGTACTGCAAAGAAGAATGGGCAAAACTGCCTAAAGATAGGTGTGCCAAGCTTGTGGCATCATATTCAAAAAGACTTGAGGCTGTAATTGCTGCCAAAGGTGGATCTACAAAGTATTAAGCAAAGGCTGTGAATACTTACGTAAATGTGATTTCTTAGTTTTTTATTTTTAATAAATTTGCAAAAATCTAAATAAATCTTTTTTCACATTGTCATATTTGGGTATTGTGTGTAAAATTTTGAGGAGATTAATTTAATACAATTTGGAATAAGGTTGAAACGTAACAAAATGTTTGTTAAAGTGAAGCGCTGTGAATACTTTCCGGATGCACTGTATACTGTTTGTGAACAAAGTGTTCCACGTGTAGTTTCAGCATAAATATAATCCTATAATGTGTCAACTTTTATGGAAATGTAAGATGCCTTTGGGAGGAATTATACATGTTTGAATTATACTTGGTGTGTTTCTCGTATGCCAAACTCCACTCAAATCTGCCAGTTTAATCTTTAAGAAGTAAAAGTATAGATTGATTCATAGCTTTCAACGCGTTTCTCATCAGTTGTTCCTCCTCAGGAACTTGATCATCGAGGAGAAGAGTTTTGTTCCCTGTGAAGATCTGAAGTACGGTCGCATCTCCTTCAAGGGATTTAACCCGGAGGTGGAGGTTTGTCCCTTTACTGCTAATGTAATATAATATTTAAACGAGGCCCGATGACGGTTTCATTGTTTGGTCACAGAAACTGATGATTCTCATGAATCCTGAAGAAGAGAAACCACAACAAGAAGAAGTCAGCCGGATGCAGACTGACGTCACCGATGAAGAGATGGCTCTCAGGTGTGTGTGTGTGTGTGTGTGTGTGTGTCTCTGTCTGTCTGTGAATCATTTTGTTTGTCTGACTTCTCCTCTTCCTCCTCAGATACGAGAGTTTAGTGGGAAGCATGAAGAAGAAGTTTGCAAAGAAGCGTGACAGGGTGGCGGCAGGGGACGTCAACAGTTACGTGGTAGAAAGCGACACGAAGAGAGTTTTTCTGAAACCTCAGGACTGAAGCCGACAAACTTTATTTTATTTTTATGACTCTGAACGTACGT
>CALSBV010007076.1:0-12188 GCA_943590825.1 Bovichtus diacanthus | reverse complement strand
AGAGGAGGTGCCTCAAAGGAGCACACAGCAGCGGTTAACTGTAGGTCCTATAAGGAAACCAGCTGCTGCTACACATGAAATGACAACGTATAACCAGTTTGTATTTCGTGAGCCATATACACACACAGACACACACCTACATCTGCGCGAATACGTCGGCTGTTGGACTGACGGTGGCCATTTGGAGAATTTTAACATATTGCCAAACCCTACTTTGCTGTGCACCAGTATAGTGACAACAGGAGGAAATAACTGTCCAATCAGAGTTGAGTACTTTATGTATTTATGTACTTAACGTGTACGTGTGAACAGGAAGTTGTAGCAAAGAACTAGATAACCATTTTTCTGTGTTGAGTCTCATGGTTATAAGTTCTTTTTTTAAACCTAATAAATGATACCACAGGTCATAAAGTCTGCCTGTAAAAAGTTTTAAAAAAATTCATTGTTTTTTAATTGCAAAACAAGAATGTTGAATAAAAAATAATGCCTGGCCTCATGTGCATCATCTCGCCGCCTCTGTTCTGTTAACAAATCTCCGAAGCTGTGGAAATGGAGCTGGATGCATACGTGGGTGTTCCACTGGGGTGTGTGTGTGTGTGTGTGTGTGTCACTTGATTGATTTATTCATCTTTATAAGCTCTGCATTGCCCAGCAACTAGGAACACTGCTGCCTTGATGTGGCATCCTAGCCGTGATAAACGCTGCTTTTTGACGAGACCCTGCTGCTGTTTTTAAGGGAAACCTCAGAACTTCTGGGAATTTTCATGTTTACACAGAAAGTGAAACTTTATTTAGTTATTTATAAGATAAGAAAGTGTCATGACATGTTTAATAAATGTATACAAATGTCAATCTGAAAGACTCTTCTGCAAAATTCCTAAAAAGTAGACTTTTTTTTTTTTAATATCCAAGAACAGTGAACTGATCCGACGCCTCTGTCAGCAGGATGACATCATTTTACTGAGCCGTCCACAGCCGTTACATATAAGTCTTGAAAAATAAATCTCTATCATGACGTGACAACGCTTTGGTTAAAGTTTGGTTTGGTTTAGGCACAACAATTACCAGGTTTAGAGAAACATATTTGTCATCATTGTGACGCAGACCACTGCCAAGACAGATGTTCCCACTTCCGGAGTTGGGAAGTCGTTCTTCTGACTTTACGCATTACGCAAGCTTTACGTCGTAATGTGGAAACAGCATGGACGCTACAAATGTGTTATTTTATTGCTCAGAGCGTCTAAACAACACGAGTTGTTGTTCCAACTTGAGGGGTGTTCGCGAGACTTTCCCAGTCGGGAACTAATTTATCCGATTATTCCGAGGCTGCGTGAATGCAGCACAAAAGTGAATAAAACATCATTCTTGTTTCCGTCGCGTGATTTTAGATCCGCTTTTAAAATGTTCTGGCTTCTTCCTTGGCCCATGCTGCTCTCTTCCACCAAGTTTCATGAAAATTGGGCAGGAAACGTACCAACCGAGCCGAAAACATAAACTCCTCGGCGGAGAAACTGTCTGTGGAACGATTGTGGTCATCCACTGTCCATCCACGTTTGAATCTTTTCATGTGAAACTGCTCACAACACATTTGTTTTGAGCGGTATGACTGCTCTTTGATCTTGTGCATCTAAAGATTGAATGCTTGTGTATCCAGTTAGTTCATTCGCCAGGCGCTTTTGTTCAAAGTGACGTACAATCCAAAGCCACAGAAGTAGTACTCCTGATCATGGCGTGTAAAATCAATGTAATAGCCCTTTTTATCTCTTTCACAAGTCTGAATTAGACGAGGTTCAGATGTAAAAACAAAGTGTTGATTAAGTCCCACACATGTGAAGCTCTATGATAAGAAGTTTTGATGCCAACCTGTTGTGATGAAGTAGCAACACATCTGATTTAATAACATTATTCTTCTAGAACAAGAGCTTCACTGAAAGGTCCTTGTTTCCTGTTGTAAATGTATGAAGTTGCCTCTGCAGCATCGTGAAGCTGTTTGTACCTTATGAGGTGTCTAATGTTTCTGAGAATAGTCAGGCTTTGCCAGAAATACATTTTCATGAAGTACTGGGAGATTTTTACTGACATAAACATGGGCCATTTGACTAAGCATGCTAATAACAACAAACCGGCTAAATGTCAGCAATTCTAATCTAATAAACGTTTTGTCTTATTCAGCGAATATCTCCCCATGGTCCGCTAGCCGTTCATTTTGTGGACAACACTTTCCCAGCAAATCAGCAGCAGGGAGCGTTCATGCTCGTGCAGCGGACAAAGGAAAGGCCACGGATGTACAAAGAGGGAGGCAGTGGGAGCGAGAGTGAGGGATTTCTTCGGCTGTTGAGGTCAAATATCATCAATCTTTCTCCAGAATCGCTGACTTCTGTCTGTCTTTTGCGTGCAAAGTCCTACAGACAATCAAACCCTGTTTTATATTCTCTATAGAACCAGAAAGAAGTCTTTTACCTCTATATCGGTATGACTCAAAGTGAAAGAAAAAGTATTAGAACTTCCTCTTTAACAATATATGACTGTTTTCTTTTATTCTCCACGTAATACCCCCAGGAGTATATTTTCAAAGCCTCTCGCTATCACTTTGCTCAACAATTTACACAAGGAAGCACAAAGGAAGGAAGTATATGGATGAAAACTGCGAGTATAAGCTCTTATTTCATTACGGGGCCTTGGCTACACTTGTCTGGGTTGCACTGTGGGGATCTGCAGGGAAAGTCAGAGTCCGCTGGAATCCTGGAAGACAGCACAACATTACGGTCCACCTTTATAGACATTTGTTTTTAAATTCAACCGCAACGTGTCAGTAAAAAACATGTCGTGTCATGCATCAGCAGCGCGCCGGTAGACAGCATAGCTGAGGACATGTCAGCGGTTTGCAGGTATTTCACGCTTGCTACACAAACAAGTGCTACAGCTACTTCCAACATCTGCATAGCCAATGTTTCAAATACATGTTTGGTTTTTTTTTTAACCAAGTTGCTGGTGCATGATTAATAATAAATAACAATTCAGTTAAATGTATATCTTTGTGTTTATTTGTTCCATTTTTGTGTCTCCTTACACACAAAAGAATGATCCCAGTCTCTTCCACGCAGTGAGCCAAGCAGCCTATTAATTAAACACACAGTCTATAAGAGAAGCTCAGAAATCCTGCCCTGATGGTACAACAGTACACTATCTGTGTAACACTACGCAGCTCCCAGCTCTGTGTGTATGTGGGGGAGAGAGTGTGTGTGTGTGTGTGTTTCTCCCCCAGGCCATAGTGCAGTAAATGAGACTGTGTTCTTAGTCAACTTGCCGTGCTAAATAACAGTAAATGTACTGTAAGTCAGCGTTTTTTCCGACTGTGCAGCAGGGAGTTTTGCTGAGCGGTCGCTGCTCTGGTTAGTTGTCACACTGGCTGTTTCCTACATTAGCTCTACTTCTACTTTTAGTTCTTCAAGTGGGCCCTGAAGGTAGACGAGCCTTTGCTTCCTGGACGCTACAATGCAACTCAGTAAACAAACATCTGATTATTTCATGCGACTAAAATGGCCGTCTGTGCAGCTTAATGTCTTAATGCAATCGCCGATACTTGTTGTGAGTTCCTGGGTGAGTAGCTAATTCACTGCTCAACAAGGTGTCATATCATACAACAATACACTGTCCTGAGAACCGTCGGTATTAATTTACACGGGCCTGGGACAGGCGTTATGCTTCTGCTGTCAATTTGCCTACTAAAATTGTCTCATTACAGCGTAACAGCCATGAAATCCACTGAATAGTTAATATCCTTTTCATTGTGAAGTTGTACAAATCCTTTTCTATTCCACAGGCATGTCGAATGTGGCTTTAACAGGAGTAATGAAAGTAAAGCCCCCCTGCAAAATGCAATTATAGTGTGTGAATTATGAACGGTTAAACCCCCGTAATGATTCTCAAGCCAGTGGGGCAATTATTACATTTCATTTGGAGATACCATCACTGTAGCTACGTCTTGATTTGACATTTTCAAAGGTTCATCAGGAGTGTTTTTTTTTATGAATCCAAAGGGAGCAAGCAGAGGCCTGAGGATGTCTCACAGGAAAACATAAAAGATGCAGTGATAAACCTTTCTATGAAAGTTAACGGAAGTTCAGTTAGAGTTCATGAAGCCTTTTCCAAAAGGATCCTAAAATCACAACAGCAACAACAGTCATTTTAGTGCCGATTTTAGGCATTTTAGGCTTTTAAACGTTACTCACATCCTATATATTTCCATTTCTATCCCATGAAAAGACCAAAAATATTATCCAATCATATCCAAATCCTGATATTGATCGTAGCTTTAATAATCACTGGTTCACCAGACGTGTGTTAATCCAGGCTAAAGTTAGAAGAACTTTAGGACAAAAGCTTAGTACAAATATGTCCAGACCCAGTGGGGCTGACGTTAATAATAGTGGAATTAAGTTCACTTCACTTATTCAGAGAGAGAGGGACAAGGGAGCGCCTGAGCCGCTCTGTATTGTCCACTAACCGCTCAATATTTGGTCTTTATGACATATTAATATCTGACCCTGCAGTATGAATAATGCCCTGTTGGTAATTAAGAGCAGATAGTGTGTGAAAGTTCTCTGCATGTGTTAAATGGAGTCAGGTTTTATTAGGTTGTAATTATTTGTGTAAATCTGAATTTATTTTATTTAAGCGTATGCCTCAGGCTAGTTTAGACCATTAATGACTCAGCAGAAGTGATACGGTTATAGGAAGTGTTTTTACCTACTTTTTATCTCGATGAACCAACTCCTAGTTCATTCCCATTTTTTTTTTTTTGGTTTGCCAATTTTTCTCAAGCTTCGTCAAAAATGTGCGATGCAGATACAAAACCTGAAAGTAAAGTGCAACCAAGTCGTTTATGTTTAGGAGTTGTACTGTCCAGTTTTGCAGTCTGCTGACTTTGTATGCAAGCGGAGCAAGATGAAGAACTGTGGCCATAGTTCACGCTGTGGAAACGGTCTGAAATCTTCTTTAAAAAGTATTACATTTAGTTTTAAAAGCGTGCAGATCCCCTGTGATTGGACTGAATACAACTTGGACCAACCTGCGTCCTGGATCTGGTCTCAGTTTCTGTGAAATCTAATTTGAAGACCTAACTTGAACTTTCTTTGTTTTCATGTTTCTCTTGTAGCGTTTTGAGTCACATATTTTGCTCTTGAAATATATTGGATTTAGCTCCACTCTGTTTAAGAGTTCCTTGAAGTCTTTTTGTTGTGTAAAGTGTAGGGAACTAGCTGCTTATATTTTCTACTTGTGAGAACCCTCAAGTGCTCAATGACTCCGTTCGGATTTCAGAGCCCCTGATGAACGATCACTGAGATCTGAAAGTGTACAAATGCTATCTGAAGATCCCGTACAGGCTCTGCAAACCCGTTTGACCTTGTGGAGCAGAAGAATGAGGCTTGTGTTTGTTGCTTCGCTCCAGCCTGGCCGGCACATATATTTTTTTTTTTTTTTTTTTGCTTTTTCTTTTGACTCACCTCAGCTTGTGCCATCAGCTTTCTTTGCACTTTTTCCGACCCGCTGACCAAACTTCAAATCATAAATAAATGAATAAATAAACACCGGCATCTTGTCAAAGGCAAACGCTCACGACAGCGTAATCATGAGAGTTCAAGTTTAGCTCTGGTTTCTTCCTTCTTTCATTATATGCTTTAGAGACGCGTGAAGAAGCTCCACTGTGGTATTGTGATGTTCCCTGCTCTCCCTCGACCTCACACTATCTCTATTAAGCTTTGCCGCTTTATTTGTCTGCAGATTTGCCCTCAGGAAGTGCTTCCTCATTACAAGGCGTGTTATTATACTTTATTAGGTTCAGAATCCAGGCCTTTGTGCACGCTGCCTGATAACATGGTTTACACCACATAAACATGCGACACTCAACTGCCTTTAATGTTTTCCATGGAGTTGGAGCAGCTGTGACTCGTACATGTCCTTGAAACTCAAGAAAACTCACCTCTCCCTCAGGACAGAGAGCAGATCCTGTGAAAGTCCAGTTTGAAACGGCTTTTATCTGCAGTTTGAATTAGGTTTTTTTTTTTTTTTTTTTTTTGGATGAATTCCTGTCTTTTTGTGCCTGTTGGGTTTAAAGTGATTTATTTTTTATTATTTTCACAATATTACTGTTGCATTACCATTCTGCTGTTTACTGCTCTGCTGAGAGGAGCCTGCGGTTATTTCATTATTAGTATTTGCTGGCTGATTTTCATGCATACATGTACACCTTCCGTGTTGTGTTTCGACTGATTGTCCCAAGTGAAAATGCCAAAACACATCTTCATTTGTGCTTCTGGTGTCGAGGGGAACAGTGTTGCGATTCCCCCACATCATTGTTATTTACACAAGCTAACAAGGTTAGGACAGGATTTAGACTCCTGAATGTCATGGTGGTTTTAAAGAAGCATAATTTAATAAGCTCCCCTGTCAGGTTGGGTTGCAGCAGGGCATTAATATGCATGAATATGTACGAGCATCTCTTCCTCACATTTAAAGGATTAACAGCTGAGTCTGTTACCTGTTTTAGAATTGCCGGAGGAGGAATATTTTTGGCTTTACCGGGGGGAAGAGTTATTTATCATCATTATTATTATGTGCTGGGGGGGCACATTGTACCGAGCTCGTGTCGATACCTGGCTTCAGACGCTGTACCTCTATGGCCTACCATAATTACTTGATTTCAATTTACATATTATGATAATGTGCGAGTCATATGGTGCTTTGCTCATTTTTGGTTTTGAGTTAATAGGCTCTGACTGTCTGCATTGTGGGGGCGGAGGTGTGTGCTTCTGACCCACTTCCAGGATTCTGGGTCACGTCGACCCATTCAGCTGAGTCAGGTCTGCCCCAAACTACCCCCATGTGCTCGAAAGGCTGCAAAACAGCAACAAAAAAAAGTAATTCCAGACCAATTTTAGTTTATAGCAATAACGTAAAAAAATAGTCATAACAAGTTTCCTGAGTTGACGCCTTCAAATTGCTTGTTTTCCCCAGACACCTAGATGCATTTTACTTTTAAATCTATAGAATGTAAAGTATCAGCAGATCCACACGTTTCAGATGCTGCAACCAAAGATTAAATCATCCAAATGTCTCGACTCGTCTTATATTTCCAGCACATTATTCCACATGTACACTGGCCAGGTTGAATACTTGTTTCTGATTGGCTGGAACGCGTGCGTTAAAGTGCACACATCGCTGGAGTTACATGAGATCTGATAGACCTTGAGAATTATTCTCTCGTGAATTTACTCTTATCTTATATATATTTCTCCTTCTCTCTCTATCTGATATTGTGAACTCCAACGGAATCCAAATAATTGGTTGTTTGTGTCTTCATTGTGCATTAACTTCCTTATATTACAGCTTACATAACATACCGCTCATGGCCAGCTGCTGCACCTGGTAAAAGCTGTAAGTGTTCCTTCACTTTATGTCTCTGGATGTGAAAAGCAAGGAAATTCACTGATCGAGCAAAACTGCTGAAATGCCCTTGAGCAAGCACGTCTCGCAGCTCCTCCAGATAAAATACAGTGTGGGTAGAAACCTTTAGCTCTATCTACTGTACTGCTCTGTTTGGGTGAGTTTATGTAGTTACACCATCAGGATTTTGAGCCTTTTTTTTTTAGCACAGATCAAATGTCGTCATTGATTGATATTTTTGCATATCAGGTTTTTATTACGTCGCATGAATGTGGGCGAGGAGTTCATGTCATACGGCACACCTCCACGTGAACAGGAGCCTTCTGTCAAACCCTAATATGGATGTTTCACTTTTTTTTTTTTTTATGTTGACTGCTGTACCTGTTGAGCAAGCAGATTTGATTTCACCCTGGAGAATTCACATCAGACTCGAGCTGAAATCAAATGAGTCAGATTTCAAAGCTCACCTGCTCTACCCCCCCCCCCCCCCTCCCTGGAGTGTCAGTAGCAGTTTAAACAGATCTCACTGCCTTATGTCAGCCTGCTGGAGTTGACCAAAGTTGCTCTTTTGCTGATGGTTAAGGCCCTTTGATCATGATACATGGTGCGAGTTCCTGCGGCCATTCAGTGACTCAGCAGATATATGACTCAATGAGGCAGACAGTAACCTGAGTCAGCTAAAAAACAAAAAGCCCACTGTCATAACAACAAGAGCAGGATGGAAAATGAAGTGTTTTAGCTGATTTAAACCAGAGTGACGACGCATCCGGGAGGAAATGCTCAGCGCTCCTAGGAGATTGAGTTTATTTCCCCCTATGCCGTTATGTAGTAACCTTATGGGTTGAGTCACATGCTAATATGTGGCTACAGCCTGAAAACACAACATTTAATGGTTAATGCAGCTACTGTATTCACACTCATCATTACCAGCATCACCTTATAATGCACTGTATATTCAATATACAGTGCCTTAAACGGACCTTTTATGTCAGATACAAAAAGATCCACTGTCTGCCCAGAGGCAGTTGAATGCAATCAAGGGATGAACCGAGTATGTGAGACGGAGAGGAGGAATGAGAAGAGTAAAAAGGAGGTGGCTGTAGCACCCGGAGGTCAACAACAAAAGCTTCACAAGCAAAAATAGAGACAGCTGTGCCTCAGGATATCAGCTAATGAGCGGAGAGCTTTCTTTTTCAAGAAACCGAGAGCGCACGGTATGACAACGAGGCAGTCGGATCGTGCGTGAGCTTGATGGTCTGAGGCAAATGATCCTTCATTATAGGAGAAGAAAAAACAGAATAAAGGAAAATCAAACAACTCTGTAAATGAGGGGTTCAATGCCAAAAGTCTGGAATGTAATTTGGAATTGTTTAGTTTCCTAAAATTCATTAATCATTCCCTTTTTTTTAAAAGCACAAGAGAGGCTCATGAGAAGCGGTTTTAAAGTTTGAGTAATGCCTCATGAGCTTCTCGTACATGCCGGTAATTATTTTTGTGACATGATACTACAAAGAGGGCTGGTTATCTCATCTCCTTAGAATTAAAATGTTGTAATATCTTTCTCTTAGTGCATTGACATCAGCACCAGAGGCAAACAAATGTAATTAACGTCACCAATCAACTGCAGTTACATTAGCTCAAAGATGGTGTTATTATTGTCAGCAAATCTTATTAAAAGATCAAATACATAATATGTTATTCCGCCTTAAATGTAATGTAAATTATTATTTGCAAAACGAGTGACACCAGTTGTCCTTTTTTACACTTTTGCTAATGACTGTGTGCAACATCATTAGTGTTGTACTTTTGCAATTTATTTATATTTTTATATCAAAAAGGCTTACTGTAGTTTTTAAGTGTATTTGTCGGGGACTATTTTCTGTGGTGGATTAATCCACATTTGGTGCTTTCGTGAGTATTTGGGGCAGCAGGACGGTGTGTGTGGGATCGAGTCAAAACAAACTACAGTGCCTTTGTTAATTGTAATGAAGGAACATGTCACCCAGTGTTTTTAAGAGTTGTTGAACAGCAATGGAGCTCTATGACACAGAGGATCAGAACATTTGGTAAATCACCGGATTCAAAACACTTCAACATGAGCAGTAAGCTTCCGAGTTAAGTTTCATAGAGCAGTCCTTAAAAAAACACCAGTAACTCAGAGACGTAGAATAAAACAACCTTGATTCTCACAAGAATTGTTTTCTCTCTGACAAGCATTCAGTGTATAAACCCCAAGAAAAGATGCTAAAGTATTTCTTTATAAATTCGATGGTGTTAATTTACATTGTTGTGTTTTTTTTTAAAAGGAATTCAATCTATATGGATTGGACTGTATGCTCTAATAGCATTAGCAGAGGCTAAATCTGTTGGTTTATGAGCTCTAATTAGGTACTTGCACTCATCCTAAATATATCACATAAAGATGTTATTTATTTATACTGCTGATAACAGGAAACTGGCAGATGAGATTGTATAATAAGTTATGTGTTTACCAGTGATAGACGTCTGCATGCAAAACCACTTAAAGCTTCACTGTCGTTATACAATAAGTGGTTAGATGTAACAGTGGATCCCACATTTGTAGTTATTTACATTCTGTGAGTTGCAGCTTGTGAATTCATGGGAAATGTGAATAATCGCTTGCGTTCAATAATTACAGAAGGCCAATTAGTAATGCAGTGCGGCAGTTTCTACTGCAGGTTGATTAAGACTGTGCTACTCTTGAAAAATGTAAACAACATGAAAGGCACGATTTGAAAAGCTGAACTTGTGTACGCCACAGTGACAGCAGTTGTCTCTTTGCTGCAGATTATTTTACAGTTTTGCAAACGACTGTGTGCGACGGCGTTTGTGTTGTGTCTGAAACGACATCCGGCGGGTAGAAATTGATGGCGTGAACGCAATGGATTGTCTTGTTGTGCAGCCCTTTGCACTCTGTTGTGTAAGTAGGTGGGCCGCGCACACAACGCCACCACTACTCATAAATTCCCAGCCGAGGGTGAAAGCGAACATTGACGAGGACCGAGCCTTTATCTGAGAATGATAAATCCCCCTCCACTGCCACACGGAGGATCACTGAGGAACCTTGAGCTGATTTATTGGGCTCAGAAAAACAGGGAGAGTGAGGAAGCTGTCCTCTGGCTGGATATCACTGCCATTCTTTATTTGGGTGACGTTTCACTCAACCTTTGAAGAATCCCAGGGAATTCTGCTCTTTTTTGTGTTTTTAAGACAATTTTCATGGCATTTCTGCTTCAAAAGATGGTGTTTAGGGACAAAACAGGAAAAGAAAGACATAATATTGTTGTTGCATGTTTGTATTTTATTCTTCTGGCCACAGTTGATAACAGCAAATGCCAAAATATTGTACAACTGTCATGGTTTAAGTCATACCAACTCAAAATACCATCTTTCCAGAGAGCCCAAACTGGAGCAGGCTAACATCGTGTTTTATTTAATCTCCTGTGTTTTAGTATAAACCGCCAAACCCTGGAATTACAACTTACCTGTCAGTCACGTGACGTCATGGGGACCAAAAATACTTTTCCCCATTGACTTACATTGGAAAAGACACGTCTGTAAATCGGCGTATAATATTTTTCTTTAGGTAAATCAACTTTCGTAGGAATGAATAGGGCCTGTAAATACAGTTATATTCAAACATACAGTGAGACAAGAATACAAAAAAAATACAAAAATGAACCTGAAAAGTTGCATAATGTGTGACCTTTGAGAAATAAAAAGTGCTTCTTTCAACAGCTACTATTTTGATGATTATAATAATAATTATTATTATTATAATACCAGGAGAAATCCATTGCTGAAGCAGCGCAGAGAGCAATTTCAGCTCCTATTGTAGCTCCAGTAAACTGAAGCAATGCAGCCACAATAATGTGAGAAAAAAATTTCGCTTTTAAAGTTTCTTTTTTTTCCGCTATCGCTTTTTCCGCCTCCACACGCAACCCACAGCCGAGCGAAAATAAAGTTCACACCGGTTCTCTGGAGGCCGTCAGACTAAAAGCAGGGGAGGCATGTTGAAGGACACCGGGTGCACCGCAAGACTCGACTACAACACTTCACCACAAAATCAGTGCCTCCCAGAAGGCGCTGAACATCACAGATCTAGCAATGTGAGAGAACTTGAGGTCAGATATTTTTTTTTTTAAAGGCAGTGAAGTTTTGCAAAACTCTGCTCTGCGCTGGCAGCTGTCCAGCACAGCCGGTCTGATGCCAGCGCAGGCTCTCGACTAAATCCTTAATTTTCTGTTGTATAAGGGTCTGGGTGAATCCACTATGGCCGTGGAGAATACTCTGTTTCAGGAGGCTTCGGCTTCCACTAATTGTTTATGTCACAACCTAATGTTGTTTCCCAGGTTACAAAGATGCCTCTAATACGCTTGTCTGTGTGTAAGAGTTCTGTTGTGATTGTGTCAGGTAGTTGTGGTGGAGGTGGGATAATCCACGACAATTGTTGTTGTTGTCCCAAATTGATATGCTTGTGTAAGTCGCTAAGCAACCTGTGTAACCTTAGCAACATTCTTAAACATGAGCAGGCACAATAAACAATAAACAAGTAGACTTCCTCTTCATCGCTTTATAAACAAGTTCAACAAATGTGTAAAAGCTCTTATTTGCACATTTGAAAAGCATGATAATGTCTTGGATTATCCTGTAAATATTGTAGTTTCTTTTGAAAGAATATATATATATATATATATATATATTATATATATGTGTGTGTG
>CALSBV010007057.1:9324-19719 GCA_943590825.1 Bovichtus diacanthus | reverse complement strand
AAAACTAAATGTGAGAAAACACTTTCTCCAGAGTCAATATTAAATATATAAATATGGCTGTGAAAGAAATAATTATGCATATGAAATTAATAAATATGCCTCTGAAATAAATGTACAAATACAATAAAAATTGAGTCAACTTTTTTTTTTTTTTCTTAAAAATACAAATTCGACTTTTTCTTTTAATATAAGAAAAAATGTTCTTAAAAAAATATTGCGACTTTTTTTTTTATTTGATCATTTTACTTTAATAAGTAACAATGTTTTTTTTACTTCCTTGTAGTTTAGTCAGAAAAAAACGTATAAATCTGTTAAAAAAAAAAAAATTTTAAAAATCAAAGGAAATTAAAATAGGATACAAATAACAAAATATAAAATAGTATTTTCATAATTTTTTTTTAATGTCTTAGTTAATTTATTACTGTATATAAAAGTCTGACGTATAAACAAACAAAAAGACGTCTTACCTTGTCCTCGCGTGAGAACCTGAAGGGAGCAAGCGAGCAGCGCCAGAAGAGACGCTCGACAGCGAGCCGACATGATGCTGACCGCCATGACACTGACTCCACTGCGAACACACACGTGTTGACACACTCGCATCAGGAAACATTAACCTGAAATCTTCTCTTTATTCTGAGCAGTCACACTGATTTACACTAATCATGAAGAAGTCAACCAAACTCCATTCAAAATGTCATTGATTTTAAAAGAGAGATGTTTGAGTTTACAGGCTACAACTTTTTTGCTTTTTGCACATTTTTAGAAGTTTTGATCTTTTAAAACTCTTTAACCTTTTCTGCGGAGTCGTTCTTCACGTGCACAGCTCGGATGTGTGTCTATAAAGAGTTAACCGAGAAATAAAACGGCTCTCGGTAAATGTTGTGTTCCTGCACTGGACTCTGGCCTGCAAAACACACACAACACGCAGCAGCTCCGACCTCTGAAACGTCAACAGTTCATGTTGATCGCAGACAAACAAGAGATTAATCATTTCTGATGATTCAGGGATGAACAGGAAGAACAAACATGAAGAAACACAACACCGATCTGCACGATGTCGTCTTTAAACCCATTTGAGATTTAGTTTCAGTAAACTTGTAGTTTTTTTAACATCGACAGAAAAATATTTTCATAATTGATTAATTGTTAAAATAATTCTTCATGCAAAACTTCAGAAAATAAGTCGTAATACTTTGAGAAAAAGTCGGAATATTTCAAGAAAAATAATCGATAATGTTTGATAGATTTGTATTTCACCTTTGATACAACACAAAGTGCTTTACAGGAAGGAAAATAAACAGAAAATACTGAAATAAACAGGCTATAATCTACCAGAGTCGAAGGTTACGTCTTTAAATGTCTTGTTCTCGTTCAACCTCAAAAATAAAAATGTATAAAATTTAAAAACTGTGAATAATTAAATAGATTTACAGCGATAACAAACAAGGAAAAGTATATTTTTACTTGAATTTCTGCACTGATGCAACTCGGAAAATATAAAAAGTTTAATATTTATATTCCATCACACAGAAACTTCAACTGTAGTATTTCTTTATTTTTGCTTCAAATTCAGCTCAAAAGTTCATTCTGACAGTGACTGATACAAAATACATGGAAACAGACACAAATTACAAGTGTTTTTATTCATATTTTCAGTTGCTCTCAATCTTTTAATAATACTGAACAGAAAGGTTTGCTGCTTCTTTATAAGATAAGATGTCAGATGGAACTTTTACAGATTCTTCTTCTGCCAGAGTGAACAAAAAATCAATAATGTAGTTTTACCCAAATAGAAAATATAAAGGACCCAGAATCGAACCCTGAGGAACCCCAAGAGTAATTCTTGGCTCGTCAGAGGGAGGATCGTGTTTCTGTTTGCTAACATGTTAGCTCACATGTTTGCTAACATGTTAGCTCACATGTTAGCTCACATGTTAGCAAACATGTGAGCTAACATTGGAAAGAAATTTGGCGGTGGAAAAAGAAAACGGGCGACATGGAGCAGAAGGCACCATTTTAGAAACTTAATGTGATATAATTTGTCCACGTGGCTGGATACCCATTTTGTTGTGTCTTAAAAAGTGCATTACAGGCAAACTGATGACATGATGGCGTCCGATAGTATCAGGCCACGATTACTGGTCAAAGCGCGGCAGAGAGCGCTGAGACGCACTAAACGTCAGCTTGTGAAAACTCCCTGAAACATGTAGAAAGTTGTCAAATTCTGAGTCAGAGTCTGAAATGTGTTTGGAAACATAAAAAGGATGATTACACGAGAGGCACAGTGTGCTGACCTGCGCCATGATTCATAAAGAAGAAGAAAGGTGCTGTTTACAGAACCAGCCTGGTGATGCCGCCGCGGTGCCGCCTCACTCTGCCGCCGCTCGTCTCTTTGGGCATCAGCTTCTCGATGCCCTCGTGGATCCAGCGGATGTATTTCGACACCTGCGTGTAGATGCCATATTTGCCTTTGCGTGCGCAGCCTTCGCCCCAGCTCACGATGCCGGTGATAAAGTAGGTGTTGCGGTAGCGCGTGACGTGCGGCCCGCCGCTGTCACCTTGGCAGGAGTCCTTGGCTATCGTGTCGTAGCCAGCGCAGAACATGCGGGTGGAGATGCGCAGCTGGGTGGACTCGATGCAGGTCAACCGATCCACGTAGGGCATGGTGAGGCGCTGCAGGATGGTGGACGGCTGCCGACCCTCGCCGAGGCGCCCGAAACCGCTAACCATGCCGTCCGACTGCCGCATTAAAACCTGCGAGAGAAGAGATTCCACTTAGGGGAGGAATCGGAAGTACCGATACGAGAGCTCATTCTTAGTCAACTCATGGATCCGTTGATTTAATCTGTAAAATGTTTCTCCACAAAGAATCAGGCAAAAGCTCCACTTTTAATATGGGAACCAGAGATTTGACCACAAGTTTCTTGGAAATAAGTGCATGAAAAAAGCATGAAAAATGAGGCAATAAATCAAGAGATTTTAGTCAACTAAGACCAGAAACAACCAATAATGTTCAGCGCAGCAGTTTACATGTTTTTAATGATATCTGAATATCTTACAGGGCGCTTCACATCGTCCCTTTGTCCCATCAGACTCTGGTGCGCTTTCACGGTGCACAAAGGGCCGGAAATGTCAAACTATTGGTTGTAAAAGTGGGTTGAAAGTTCACCTTTTCAGAAAAATCTTGCTCGGGGATGCAGGCCGGCAGGATGAACCTGGAGAACTTGATGGGCGTCGCCAGTTTGATGAGTGCGATGTCGTTGTGGTACGTGTCCGGCCTGTATTTATTGTGGGTGATGATAGTCTCCACCTGGTGCGTCGCTTCGTTCCCGTGATCCACCAACACGTCAAACTCACCTGCAAAGTATTTTAGTTGGGCAATTAAGACATCGTTCGTGCACCTGCAGCACGCGACCCATCGGTTAGTCGGACCTACCGAGCTTCACGTAGATGTAGCGTGATTGGTTCATGCAGTGTGCGGCGGTCAGGACGATGTATTCGTTGAGGATCGTTCCTCCGCAGAAGCCTCGGTCCTCCTCGTTCAGGAGCAGAGCCTGAGAGGACGAGACGGATATAAAATGAGAAACATCACACAAAAATGGACTTCCAGACGTCTATAATTGACTTCCAGGTGTCCCAGAAAAGGACGAAAATTAAATTCTGGACAATAATTCTGGAGTTGTGGACATTGAAACTGCAGATTATTTTCTCGATGAATCAGTCGATCGTTTGGTCCACAAAACGTTCCAGTGACTTCGCCTGAAGTGACTTCAGCAAACGTCTTGTTTTCAAAACAATCACGGCTCAAATGCACAAAATGGCACCTTTGAAAAACAGCCGTGAGGCAGTTTTAATGCCTGGTTCTGTGTTCAACATACAGAGACAGCAGCAGCTGATATTTTCTATCTACTCGTGAAAGCCTCTCTGAAAACACAACGTTTCTTACTCGCTTTGCATTTCATGTAAACAAATCGTCATCGTCGACATATTGTTTCTGTGACTCTACCTGCCACGGACACTCTCCCGGTGGACAGTCCTCCCCGTTGACGATCCGCGTCATGCCCACCATGTGAGAGGTGAGCAGCTCCTCCAATAAGGACAACTCTGGCCAGCTGCTGTTCTGAGGCAGCGAGGGCGCGTCCGGCGCCATGGAGTTGGTGCTGAGGTCCGTCAGGTTCGACCCGGGAGCGTTCCCCTCCGTGATGTTCTTGCGCTCGTACCTGGAAATCGTCCGGATGTTTTCGGTGATGACGCTGCCACATTTGAAGGGCACTGCAAGAGGTCAGAGGTCAAAGTTTGTTTGATTTAATTCTGGAAATACAAAATGTGATTCATCACAGTCGCTTCTGTTTGTGTCTCGTAACGACTCGCAGTAACTAAAGTAAAGTGCTCACAGTTATCGGGCCTCACCACTCGCTAACTTTCTTTCTAAAGGAAAATATTCTCCACATTACGCCTCATTCCTAAAGTCTGAGGTGGCGATGACGAGCACGGACTCAACAACACCCAGCAGCCTCTTCACCGTTGGAGTCGCAGGATTTGTCGTCCGAACCCAGAAAATATCCGTCCGTGCAGGAGCATTGAATGTTTCCTCGGACCACGTTGCAGAAGTGTTCGCAGCCGCCATTTTTATTCTCACAGAGCTCGGGAATAACTGCAAAGATAAAAAGAAATGGTTTAGACCGGGGCGCTCTTCACCAGCGCTCGCCGACATCGCTGAGATGATCGTGCTTCGTACTGATTTCGCAGTTGAAGCCCTGGTAGCCGGCCTGGCAGTAGCACGTGTAGCTCCCGATAGCGTCTTTGCAGAGTCCTTGATGAGCGCAGGGCATTGACACACAAGCGTCGCCATCTAAAGAACAAACAGGAGTTTTGATGAGATTAAAAACTTTATTGGCAAAAACACTCAAATATGCACAAACTTAGTTCCTGCTGCCGTTGGCACGTTTCAGGCTTTGCTACGATTTCTTTGGGGTTTGGTCACTTTGTAGAATCGTGTTCATGTTCCCCGCAGGATGAATTGTAAGAACTTCCTCTTCATCATCAGGTCACAGTTTAACACTTTGAAATATTAAAAGAGCTCTTTCCTATTTTTCTCGTTTCTGAAAAGGCTCGTTTATTTTATTGGGTATTTTAGGAGAAATTCAATGTTTTCATCAGGTAATATTGAAAACTGGCGTTTTGTTTGTCCAATGAGACGTCAGAAAGGTTGAAAATAAAAACACAGAACAAATGTCTTACCAATGTATATGGCCCAGAATTCATTCTGCAAAGAAATATAAACAGAATTAAATATTTCCAGATCAAACCAGATCAAAATGTTTTCATGGAGAAAAGTGAATGCAGTTTGTTTTCCCTTTAAGAAACTTTAACCTGGAGATTAAAAACAAATGTCTCTAAAACGTGCACGGAGAAGTAGCTCGTCGCTAACTGTTAGCTCGTAGTTTCTCGTTTCTTTAACACTTGTTATGAAGAAGTTTATCTGACGGCCGTGTTTTAATTGCAGCAGGTTAATACAGTTTTCTCAGCATCTTCGAAGATCTCTCGCGCCTCCTCCCAGTTGCAGCGCTCCTCCACGCACTCCCGCTCCATGTTGCCTTGTTTCATCTCCTCTAGAAAGCTGTTGGCTCGTCTCCGTCGGGTCAGAACCTGACTGGCTGCCTCTCCGTCCAAGAAGACTGCAAGACAAAGTTTTCGAACATCGAAACCTTATGTAAATGTTCAGAAGCAAGTTACATGCAGACACGTTAGCCACGCTAGCCCTGTTAACCCTGTTAGCCCTGTTAGCCACGCTAGCCCCGTTAGCCCTGTTGGCCTCGTTAGCCCTGTTGGCCTCGTTAGCCTCGTTAGCCCCGTTAGCCACCTTAGCCCCATTAGCCACGCTAGCCCTGTTAGCCTCGCTAGCCCTGTTAGTCACCTTAGTCCTGTTAGCCACGTTAGCCCTGTTAGCCTCACTAGCGATCCACCACTTTGAAATATCTCAACAACTATCAAATGGATTGGGATGAAAATTGGTGCAAACGTTGATGTTCCCCTGAGGAAGAATCCTACTGACTCTGGTGAACTTCTGACGTTTCATTTTTCTCTGTCACTAGGTTTAAAGTTTCACTGGTCCAGTAAATACATCGTAGCTCCCGGAGAGATTTTGAGTCGTGGTTCCCTGAAGATTTTTCCTTATGGTTGTTCTCTTTAGCGCCACCATGAGGTCGACATTTGAAGTTTAAGTGAAACGCCTTAACTTTTGGCTGGATTGTGAAGTGATGAGGAAACGATCGTTCGTGTCAGCGCTCCGGTTAATCAACGCACTAAACACACAAACTGGACAGGGTCAAGTGTCACCTGCCAATCAACCCCCAACAACACACACTCAACACCCCCCCCCCTCCATATTCCTCCTCGTTCAGCCTTAAAGTTGAGGTTTTATTGAGCGTACCTTGGTGCGCGGCGGCCGCGTGGAGCAGCAGAAGGCCGAGGGACAGTCGGTAAAACCACAACATGGCCCCAGACAGACGGAGAAAAACCTCAACGAGCTGAGTGGAAGTAAGTCTGAATGTGGAGAGAGGGAGAGACAGACAGGGGGGGGACAGACAGGGGGGACAGGGGGGAGGGGAGGAGAGACAGGGGAGGAGAGAAGGGAGGGGACAGGGGAGACGGGGGGACGGGGGGGAGGGGGCAACGACCTGGAGGCCTAACAACTGAAACATTCACTGAACATCGCACAGACGATGCAGCAACATGACATTTGATTTTATTTGCCGTTATATATATATATATACTATATATATATATATATACTATATATATATTTATATATTATATATATATATTTATATATACATATATTTATGTATGTATATATATATAGTATATATATATATATATAGTATATATATACACGATATATATAGTATATATATATATATTTATATTTATATAAATATATATATAGTATATATATATATCTATATATACTATATAGATCTTAAATTCCTCTTATATTTTCTTTTACATTTCTCATATTTTTTCTCTTATATTTAATCTTAAATTTCCCTTAAATTTATCTTATATTTTCTCTTTAATATAATCCTAAATATTTGTTAAATTCCTCTCATATTTTCTCTTATATTGAATCTTAAATGTCTGTTAAATTTCTGTTATATTTTGACCTAAATTCATCTTGTATTTTCTCTTTAAATTCCTCTTAAATGTCTCTTATATTTTCTCTTAATTAGTCAGCTGTGCTGAATGACCGTTGATTGTTAATTATTGACATCCGTAAATAATATCCACTTAATATGTTTGTATTTGAGTATTAGTACTTTTACTGCTCCCAGATGTTTAATTATTTATTTCATCATTTATATTTAATATTTTGTAAGTCATAATAATGTATAAAGTTTACTGTTTTATTATAAAAAAAAATATCAAGAATAGAAAATATAAAGTAAAGAAAATTTAAAGTAAAGAAAAGAAAATATAAAATAAAGAAAATTTAAAGTAAAGAAAAGAAAATTTAAAGTAAAGAAAAGAAAATATAAAGTAAAGAAAATATAAAGTAAAGAAAATATCAAGTAAAGAAAATATAAATTAAAGAAAATATAAAGTAAAGAACCTTCGCTTTGAAGAGAAAAGTTCAACTTTCCTTCTGGTTGAAGCCGAAGAAAAACTTTGATTTCACATTAAAAGTTTATGTTGTGTAAAAATGTTCGATACAAATGATCCGTCGCTTTTATTCAGCATCTCGACATCAACACAGAATATTAATTCATATTAATCCATCGTGAACAAAACCATTAGATTTATTACATGATGGGGGGGTCTCTCACGGTGGGGGGGGTCTCACGGTGGGTGGGTCTCTCACGTTCGGGGGTCTCTCACGGTCGGTGGTCTCTCATGGTGGCCTCCACCCAGTCCACCAGGTTGGCCATCTTGGCATACACCCCATAATACCCGGGGTGTGAGCAGCCCCGCCCCCAGCCGACCACGCCCGTCAGGAAGTGGGTGGAGCCGTAGAGCGTGACCAGTGGGCTCCCGTCATCCCCGCGGCAGCTCTCCTGGTGGCCGTCCAGGTACCCGGCACACAGCATGTTGTCGGTGAAGTTCAACTGGGCTCTCTGGGAGCACTGGGCGTTCGGCACAATGGGAACGTTCATCCTGCGGAGGACGGGGGAGACGGGGGCGAGGGGAGAGTCGGCGGTGTTGCCCCCGACGGTCCTCTTGCCCCAGCCGGACACGACGTGGTAGCGGACGGGCAGCAGCTCCCGTTCGGCGAAGTCCCTGGTCGGCAGGCAGACGGGGATGGCTAGGCGGTTCAAGGTGACGGGACGACTCAGCCGCAGCAAGGCGACGTCGCTGTCACCCGTCGCCGGGACGTAGCCTGGATGGGCGATCGCCATGGAAACAGGTGTCTTCTGTTCGGTACCCTCTTCCACGTCCACGTTGTGTTCCCCTGGTAACGGATTTATAAAAGAACTTTACAGAACCATACAAATGTAAACGTGTCTCAATCCCTCACCTTAATAAAAGCGTTGGTTAGTCACCTGCCACCACGGTGAGGTTTTGGGTGTTGTTGCCGTGGATACAGTGGGCCGCGGTGACGACCCAGTTAGCGTTAACCAGAACTCCTCCGCAGTGACTCGCTCCGTTCAACTGAACCAGAACCTGGTGGAATAAAACCTCTTAGTTTCTGAGACGAACAACATCAAGGTCCAGATCATGATCATGAGATCTCAGCAACTTTTAAATTAGCTGTACACGTCTGTACGTATATATACGTATATGCGCTCGCAGATCGGTACCTGCCAGGGACACTCTCCTTGGGGACAGTGGTTCCCCCCCACCAGGCGGGTCTGACCCACCACGCTCTGGTCCAGGCTCGCTTCCTTTGGAGGCAGCTGACCACAGGGAAACTCCACTGGAACACAGAAATATCATCATCAATAAAATCATTTGGGTAAAACGTCGAAATACTTTAAAATAGAGCCAACCATCAATCAACTAATGGATGAGTCGATCAACAGAGAAACAATCAATCCATCTATAGAAGTTCAGTGTCAGCTCCATGGTGGCGGACCACCCTGGACGAGGTGTTGGTACGCCTCTCCAGAAGTAGTAGTTGTACTCGTGGACTACAGAAGTAGTAGTTGTACTCGTGGACTACAGAAGTAGTAGTTGTACTCGTGGACTACAGAAGGAGTAGTTGTACTCGTGGACTACAGATGTACTCGTGGACTACAGAAGGAGTAGTTGTACTCGTACCCTGAGCGACGCACTGTCGTCCGTCTTCTCCCACTTTGTATCCGTCGGCACACAAACATTTCCGTCTTTCTCCTGATCCGTCGCAGAAATGCTGACAGTGTCCGTTGAGGTAAAGACACTTGAGTAAGTCTTCGATCACTAAGGAAAGCAAAGACATAAAGTTATGAGACTGACAGTAGTCGTTATTATTAAACCCATGAAACGTGTGCAGCACAAAGCTTAAAGTTTCCTTCAGCTCGTGACATTGGAACAACAGTTCATAACTTTAATAATTCATAAAGCAGAGAGCACGTGAACATTGTGCAGCTCAGCTCTTATGATCTATTTATTGTCAGTATGATGATGAATACCTGTCTGACAGTATCGGCCTTCGAAGCCCTCGGGACAGTAACATGTGTAGGACGTGTCCACGTTCAAACACGTGCCGTTGTTAAGACACGGGTTCACCAGGCAGGGGTCACGACCTGAACACAGCATCAACACTTTGAAGTACATTTTAATATTACTATTAAGATTAATAATATTAATATTATTCCTACTATTATTAAGATTATTATTACTACTATTATTACTACTATTATTATTAATATTGATACTACTATTATTACTATTATTACTATTATTATTACAATTAATATTAAAAATATTATTAATAATATTAATAATATTATTACTATTATTACAATTATTATTAATATTACTATTATGATTATTATCATTACTATGATTATTACTAGTATTATTATTACTAGTATTACTATCATTATTAATAATAATATTATTACTACTATTATTACGATCATTACTATTATTATTATTATTATTATTACTAGTATTATTATTACTGGTATTACTATTATTATTAATATTATTATTAATATTACTATTACTATTATTATTATTAATATGATTACGATTAATATTATTAATATTATTACTATTATTATATTATTACTGTTATTAATATTACGATTATTATTATATTATTAGTAATATCTTTCTGAAATAAAATCATATATAAAGAAAACAATTATTTTGTACATCATGATGTGGACACAAAGTTGAACAAAGTGCTCTGATCAATAAAAACTGATCACAGGAGTGATATTGATCACAAGAGTGATCGGGGTATTGATC
>CALSBV010007052.1:0-13567 GCA_943590825.1 Bovichtus diacanthus | reverse complement strand
ATACAGGGGAACCACCACCCCGGTCTGCCACTCCTTAGGCACTGTTTGTGTAAGATGTAAATTGTGAATATAAAACTGTATGGTCACGTAGTACTACAGGTGCACATATTCCTGACCAATTTGCACGCAGTTGTGCATAGACATAATGTCCACATAAGCACCATGCTCCAGACACCAAAAATGTGCCTTTTTGTGATGGCCCATAGGACCTGGCAACACAAGTATAGTCAACTCCAGCTGGACATGAGTTCTCTGGCATTTCATATTTCACTCCATCACATTTATTGTTACCACAAATAGTCATATTCCTGTTATTTGCTCTCATGCAAGAGCGTCTATAAGTAGGCCATACCCATCTAACACAGTCATGGTAACGCCTAAGTATGCATGTGGTATAAACATTTTTGCAAAATTCTTTAGGTAAGCTCCCTATAGGATGAGAACCATCTTGTGTGAAGCATCGATTAAACTGTATATGTGCTGGAATAACTACTGGAAATCTAAAGTTAGAAGCTTTACCTGCTAACCTCTGACCTGAATAAGGACAGGAGGCTTTGGAGTAGATCATTTCACCTACAGAATAATCTCTAATTTTACCAAAAGAAGCAAGTTGTACAAAACACTCTTCAGCAGATGTCGATACGGGTGGCACTGTTATGTGTGGTGTATGTGATGATACTGGCATTTTAGAACACACATAGCAGTTTGAATGATTTTGCCTGTGTGCACTGAACTTGGCATATCTCCACCATAGATTATGTGCATAAGCGTGTGGTACGTCATCCGCCAGTTCTAACCACTGGTGTTGCAAGTGTTTTACTGAACCTGCTGTACGTTTCATGCGTGTATGATTTATGTGTGTGTTATTATCAAAATGGTCAGTCATGTTTGTTCCATTTGTTTTCGTTGGTAGGGTAGGTAACAGTATCAGCAGAAGTACAATAGTGCAGCTAGTTACAAATATAAAACACATTGTTTCTTTTAACCCACAATACCCTTGATGTCTTAAGAGTGGCCTTGGTCTTGGTTGGTTCATGGTTGTAGATCGCTCGGTGGTGACACAGAAACTCACACATGTCACTTGACGACTTCTCTTATGTTGGTTGAGTTTGAGGGCAGTGTAACTGCGTACGTCACTAGGACGCTCATTGCTCACACTGAGGCTAACTCCTTCCAGTTAGATTCAACGACACCCTCTGTGATTCTCTTGGAGTCTAGGCTGTGTCGCTGTGAGGTGTTTCTGGATCTGGTACTTTTCTTGCAGTGGCTGGCGTGGATCCAAGTGGCTCTCTCTGCCACTTTCACTGCTGTGTGAGTTGTGAGAAGAATCTGAAATGGTCCAAACCACCTCTTGCAACGCCAATTCTTTCGTCTGAAGTCCTTCACGATGATGTAGTCACCAGGCTGTAGCTTGTGCAGTTGTTCTGTAGCAGGATGAGGAAGTGCTGCGTCTACCTGTTTTCTGATGGAAGAGAGGTTAGAGGACAGGTTAATACAATAAGTCACCATGTCATGTTCACAGAGAGTTGTCGAAAGAGGGGAAGCGGTGGGAGGTCTCACACCAATGTGAGGAGGGACTGCAAACAGGACTTCAAAAGGTGAAAGATTTGTTTTTTTTCTTTTCCTCATTCTCGCGTACATCAACACAATAGTCAGTGCTTTGGTCCATGGGAGACCTGTCTTTTCACAACATTTGGCCAGTTTAGTTTTGAGTGTTCCATTCTCTCTCTACCGCGCCCCCTCTGGCTGGATGATAAGCACAGTGTCTTTTAAGATCTATGCCTAGATACGCTCCAACTTGTGTGATGGCTTCGTTGATGAAATACGAACCATTGTCACTGGATATTCTGCTCGGGATACCCCAACGAGGGAGTATTTTGTCAGAAGAGCCTTTGTCTCTACACTGGCAGTTTGTTTTGACACCAGAAATACCTCTACCCACTTGGACCACATGTCCACCATCACAAGGCAATGAGATTTGCCTCCTGATGGGCTGAGTTCATTAAAATCCATCATTACATGTTCAAACAGCCGTGTTGGAGGTGGGTGTGCTGCTTGACTTGTAACAGCTACTGGTCTGCCTTCATTATGTGTTGCACATATGATGCAAGTTTGACAATACTTTTGAGCGTAGGCCGAAAACCCCTTGGCAAACCAAGAATTTGTGATTGCACTAAACATTCCCCCTTTTGACACATGATCAACTCCATGTGTCAATTTAGCATAATGTCTAAAGAAATGTTTAGGCAGACAAGCCATTATGGAACCTGCAGCTGCAGGAGGTCCAGAGGAGTTTCTCTTCTGCTGTAGCAGTGGATTGGAGTGCTGAGAGAAAGGAGGGAACAGATGTTAGCGTGTGTGTGTTCAGCGTCCTGTTGCTGTGTCAACGGGCGCAAGGCAGCGACTTTAGCTGCTGCATCTGCTCTGGCGTTCTCCTGAGATACAGGGTCAGTAACTCCTGTGTGAGCTGCACATTTATACACAGAGATAGCCTTGGGCAGCAGAATGGCAGACAACAAAGCATAAGTTTGTGCTGCGCAATGAATTTACCTGATGATGTTAGGAACCGTCTATGTTTCCATATTGCCCCAAAATCATGTACGACACCAAATGCATATCTTGAGTCTGTGTAAATGGTTACAGACTTATCTGTTGCCAATTTGCAGGCCTCCGTGAGTGCAATAAGCTCTGCTGCCTGTGCTGAGAGGTGATAAGGAAGAGGGTCTACTGTAAGCACAGCAGTATCTAAAACAGAAAAACCAACACGATTACTTCCTGTAGCGGGGTCTCTAGAAGCAGAGCCGTCATACAGAATCAAATCTGCATTTTCAAGAGGAGTGTCAGACAGATCTACGTGACGAGTGCACTGAACTTGTAGCTCAGCCAAACAGTTATGCTCCTCACCGTCATGTCTGGAAGAGGCAAAAGAGATGCAGGGTTGAGAACGGTACATTTTTTAACCGTGACATTTGGCATGTCAAGGAGGATGGTGTGATATCTAAGCCATCTGGCAGTAGAGAGATGTGATGTCTTTTTTTCAAGAAGAATAAGAGAGACAGCATGGGACAAGGAGTGTGACTTCTGAATATCCTACTATATCACGTGATGCAAGAAGGGCTTTCTCACATGCAGCCACTGCTTGGAGGCAGCGAGGCAATCCTGCTGCCACAGGGTCAAGTTTGGCAGAGAAGTAGGCTACAGGCCTAAGTCTGTCCCCATGTGTCTGCAAAAGAAAAGATGTCATACAACCTTCTCTCTCGTCCACTGCCTGTGTGAATGGTTTGGTCGGATGTGGAAGATCAAGAGTAGGAGACTGTTGAAGAGCCATTTTGAGATCAACGAAAGCTTGGTCAGCTTGAGGTGTCCACTCCACAGGGTTATTAGAAGACAAGTTCTTTCTGTAAATCAGATCACCTAATGGAGCTTCAAGAATGGCATAGTTAGCTATGAAGGTTCTGTAGTATGAACATGTTCCCATAAAAGACATAAGTTGTTTCTTAGTCTTGGGCAACTCAACAATAGCCTTAATGCTGTTTTGAGATAAAGATTTACCCTCTCCTGAGGTGTCATGTCCTGAGAAAGTAGCAGCTGTTTTCACAAATTGTAATTTGGAAAGGCTGACCTTATTACCTTCTGCTGCTAAATGTTTAAGCAACAGCAAAGTATCAGCATCACATTGTTCTTGTGTTGGTGAGGCTATGAGCAAATCATCCACATATTGCACTAGAGCTGTGACCTCAGTAAGAACCAAAGGCTCGCGGCTAGCTTGAAGTGCCTGATTGTAGAATGACGGAGACTCACAATAACCCTGACACAGTCTAGTGAATGTGTATGGTTTTCCATTGAAATTAAAGGCAAACCAGAATTGGCTGTCTGGGTGAACTGGCACACTGAAAAATGCATTTGACAGATCTACAACAGATAACCATTTAGCATCAGGTGGTACTTGTGACATAAGAGCGTAAGGGTTGGGCACTACAGGTGCGCGTGGGACGACAGCTCCATTCACAGCTTTCAAGTCCTGCACAAAACGACACTCAGTAGGCTGACCCATGTCTCTTATTTTCTTCACAGGGAAGATGGGGGCACGGACGGGAGAGTCCGGGTAGGGGATAATTACTCCTGCCTGTTGTTGTGGTTGTTGCTGTTGTGGCGGTTTTGCTGTTGTCCCAAAGCCATGGTTTGTACGGCTTCAACCATAGTGAGCTGTGTCATCTGCAGCTGTGTTTCTTTCTGGTCTGTTTTCTTCCTTTTTTCCACAACGGCTTGCTTCTCACCATGATTGGCATGTCGGATGATCTCGGTAAGGCGAGCTTCTTCATAGCCAACACAGCTCAATCTCATTGCAGCTGAGATATGTGAGTGGAGGCCTTCCAGGAAGCATTGTTTAAGATAACTCTCCCAATTGCCTGCCTCATTTCCACGGTTGATGGGTTCCAGGAGACCACTGTTTTCATTGAAAATAATATGGAGTCTGGTGTAGTACTCTTGGGCAGTTTCACCAGTCTTTTGTTTGCAGGTATTAATTTTGTTCATGTTTATTTTTGCAGGGAAAGCAACCTTGAGCACTGCTATCACTCCCACAAGCATGTGCCTATATGGTATGTTGGCAGCGTCATCCCAGTCTATGTGTGTCTGTCTGTTATTATCCTGGCATGTTACTCAGATTTTTGCATAATCTGCCGGGCCCATTTTCTTGACCAACAATCGTCTCAGGTCTCCTTCTGTGGGGGAGAACTCACGGCAAAAAGCAATAAGTTTGATTCCAAATTTTCTTCCTGATGTCCGGGGTTCAGGGAGGTGATCCAGAACATCTATCATTTCTTCATCTTCTATCATTGAGCCTACTGGACCTGCTACTTGTACCATAGGCAGGCTATAGGTGGGACCTTTATCTGAGGGAGAGGGCCGGGGTCCTCTTCCGCTTCTGGTATCGTGAGTGTGATGATACGAACCTCCCTCAGACCCTCCGGTGCTGTCCTCATCAAAAGAGAAGCTCTGGGAGGAGATGATACGGCAGGTGATGATGGTGGCTGATATACATGTTGAGGTTGTTGATTCACACCTCCAGCCGTTAATGGAGCATGTGTCGAGGTCAAGATCCACCCTGTGCAGAGAAGGATAGAGAGAAGATCTGAGAAGTTTTGTGTAATGGTTCGACCAGTACACACGGAGAGAGGGACTCATTAGCACGACTCAGAGACAGAACAATGATGATGATATACTTTACTGGGTAAAGTAGACATATACAACAGGACATACAGACATGCAGGGGAAATCCAAGGGCAGGGTCGGGTCACAGAAACAGGGTTGATGCACAGGTAGGTCCTCAGCGTAGCGGAACAACAGGCAGGGATCAGGCGAAGACGGAGTCAGGTCACGGAAACAGGGTCGAGGAAGCCGGGGAATCAGGAACTCAGAAAACGGGAATAACGTTGGAACTCTTGACATAAAGTACAAAGATGAACTGGCAACAAGGGACAAACAACACAGACAATATACACCAGGAAGTGGGAGGGGACAACGAGGCACAGGTGGAGACACTCACGAACAGAGTGGAGACAACTAGGGACCGGAAGTAGGAACAACAGACAGAGAGGGAACATGCAGTTAACACAATAAAACAGGAAACAGACATAACATAAAACATCTAGTGAACGGAGCGGGACCTGATAGTACTTATACATTTGTACTTAACCTTTTATCTGCACTGTCCCTTTGCTGCTGTAGCGCTGTAAATTTCCCCGCTGTGGGACGGATAAAGGTTTTCTGATTCTGATTCTGATCCCCCCCCCTCTAGGTACGGCACCTGACGTCCCAGGCAGCTCAGGATGCTGGCGGTGAAAATCCGTGATTAGGGTATGGTCCACAATGTTCTTCGTCGCCACCCACTATCTCTCCTCTGGACCATACCTTTCCCAATCCACCAGATACTGATAGCCTCTACCCCTCCTTCTGACCCCCAGGAGACGCTTGACTGTGTATACCTCCCCCCCCTCGAAGAACCGGGGGGGGAGGGGGGTGGGGGCTTGGTTGCGGGAACCAACTGGCTCGTTTGCACCAGTTTTACCCGGGAGACGTGGAAGGTGGGGTGCACCTTCATGGACCTGGGCAACTGTAGTCTAACTGCCACGGGGTTTATGACTTTGGCCACTGGAAAAGGACCTACAAAACATGGCACCAACTTGCGCGACTCCACCCGCAGTGGAAGGTCCTTTGTAGACAACCACACCCTCTGTCCTGGCACATAGGCCGGCGCTGGGACTCTCCTCTTATCGGCTGACCTTTTGTAGCTGGCGGAGCTGCGGAGGACAGCCTTCCTAGCCCGACTCCATGTCCGGTGACATCTGCGAACCAATGCCTGGCCTGAGGGCACACTGCCTCAGGCCAGATTCTGCCTCTTGATCTGGGAATAGTGGTGGTTGGTAGCCATACGCACACTGGAAAGGAGATAAACCAGAAGAGGAGACAGGTAGAGTATTGTGGGCATACTCTACCCATATTAGGTGTTTATTCCAGGTAGTAGGGTTCTGGGAGATGAGACATCTTAAGCATATCTCCAGCTCCTGGTTCATCCTCTCCGACTGACCATTTGACTGAGGATGGTATCCTGAAGTTAGGCTGACCTTGGCCCCCAACAGCCCACAGAACTCCCTCCAGAAACGAGACACGAACTGGGGGCCTCGATTGGATACCACCTCCCTCGGAAAACCATGTATTCTAAAGGAGTGTGAGGAGTACCTCTGCTGTCTCCTTAGGAGATAAAATGTGCCATCTTACTAAATCTGTCAACCACCGTCAGGATGGTGGATTGGCCCTCCGACAAGGGCAGACCGGTGATGAAGTCCATTGAAATCTCGGCCCAAGGGCGATGTGGTACCTGTAATGGATGTAGTAGACCTGACGGTGGTTGACGGGTTGATTTATTGCGTGCGCAAACTGGACATGCCGCTATGTATTCTCTGCCCATCCTCTCCATGGATGGCCACCAGAAGCGTTGCTGGATAACGTATAACGTCCTTGAAGCGCCAGGAAGGCAGGAAATCAGAGAAGTATGGGCCCAGTGGATCACCTGCGGACACAAATGCTCTCAAACAAATAAGCGGTTATCAGGAACCCCCTTAGGAATCTGGATATCCTTGTTGGCCTGCCTTACCGCCTCCTCGATTCCCCAGGTTACTGCTCCGATTACTCAAGATGGGGGCAGTACAAACGACGGAAGTCTAGGACTCGGGTCGGGGTCGAAAAGGCAAGATAAGGCGTCAGCCTTGACATTCTTTGACCCTGGTCGGTAGGTCAGGGTGAATTTGAACCGGGTGAAAAACAAAGCCCATCGGGCCTTTCGGGAATTCAGTCTTCTCGCGGACTGGATGTATTATAGGTTCTTGTGATCAGTCAGCACCAGGAATGACTGTTCGGCTGCCTCTAGCCAGTGACGCCACTCCTCCAGAGCCACCTTGATGGCGAGCAGTTCTCTGTTCCCGACATCATAATTCCTCTCCGCTGGTGACAGCTTCTTGGAGAGGAATGCACATGGGTGTAGTTTGTTGTCCACCGTGAAACGTTGTGACAGAACCGCCCCTAGTCCTATGTCTGACGCATCAACCTCTACCAGGAACTGTTGCTGTGGGTCTGGTAGGATTAGGATGGGAGCGGAGGCAAAGCTTCTCTTCAGCCGTTGAAATGCTCTCTCCGCTCCCTCGTTCCAACAGAAACGGACAGCAGGGGACATTAGGGCATGTAAGGGTGCGGCAACCGTGCTGTAGTTCCTGATGAATCTACAGTAGAAGTTTGAAAACCCCAGAAACCTCTGGACCAATTTCCGATTAGTGGGGGTAGGCCACTGGGTAACCGCACTGACCTCCTTATCCATCTGGATATTGTCCTCCGAGATGATGAAGCCCAAGAAAGAGACGGTCTTTACATGGAATTCACATTTCTCTGCTTTCACAAAAAGCAAGTTGTTCAGCAGCTTCCTTAGTACTTGGTTAACGTGTTGAATGTGAGTCTCCTCATCGGGTGAGAAGATGAGGATGTCGTCCAAGTACACAAACACAAAACGATTAAGCATGCCCCGGAGAACGTCGTTGACCAGTGCCTGGAAAACAGCCGGGGCGTTGGTCAATCCAAACGGATATGACCAGATACTCATAGTGACCACTGGGAGTATTGAATGCTGTCTTCCACTCGTCCCCCATCCCTTATTCTCACCAAATGATACGCATTGCGCAAGTCCAGTTTGGTGAATTTCTTGGCTCCCTTTAATAGTTCAAATGCCGAAGATATGAGTGGGAGGGGGTACCGATTCTTTATTGTGATCTTATTCAGACCACGGTAATCGATGCAGGGTCGGAGGGTCTTGTCCTTCTTATCCACAAAGAAGAACCCTGCTCCAGCGGTTGAAGAAGAAGGACGAATTATCCCAGCCGCCAAGGCTCCTTCTATGTATTTCCTCATGGTCTCCCTTTCAGGGGCGAACAGGGAATACAAATGTCCCTTAGGGGGAGTAGCTCCTGGAAGAAGGTCAACCGGACAATCATACTCCCGATGAGGCGGTAAGGCTGTGGCCCGAGTCTTATTAAAGACCTCCTTAAGCTCTAGATAACAAGCTGGTTCCTTGTCCATCTCCGGAAAGTCCCTCTCTGGGCTCTCCCTCTCGAATGAGGTGATCCCTAGATCACACCTCTGGCTGGCTGGAAACCACGTGGTGGAACACGTCTGGTGCCAGACCAGTATCTCTCCGCTGGTCCAGTCAATGTGGGGGTTGTGCTGGACAAGTCATGGGAATCCCAGAACTAGCGGGTGTGAAGGAGAGTTAAACACATGGAAGCTTATCCTCTCCGAATGTCCGTTTGCCGTGACTAGCTGTACAGGGTGAGCGATGTGGGAGACCTGACAAAGTAGTCGATCATCCAGGGCCATGGCCTCCAATCCCTCATCCATGAAGCTCTCGTCCGCTCCGGAGTCAATCAGAGCAGGATGACGAAGGGATCCTCCTGGCGAGATGAGTCTGGCTGGTGTCAAGATGCGAGAGGGTCTTCTCTTGGAGAGAGTTTGGCTCCCCATTGCCCTCTTTACTGGCGAGTAGTCCTTTAGTGGTGTCGTGTTCTTTTAATTTGAAATGGAGATCCGTAGAAATCAATTCTGGAAAACTTCTCTTCAAGTAAACGATATTTATTCGATGATGATGATATGATGAACATTACAAAAGTACGCAGCTGCGGTCCGTCCTATTTCACCGTTCCACAGACCACATTAAAGTAGTTACTCTGTCTCACAGATTCACAGGACAAGCCCCGATCTATTGTTTTACAAGATCTTTTATACCCGCCGCCTTTCAGGTATAGTCTTCTCCCATTGGTTGGCTGGGGCCAGGTCCTATTGGCCCCTTGTTGGCACTTAAGCGTGTCCACGCCTCTTAGTGCTTCTCTGCTCCGGTCAGATCTTCAGTCACCCTTTTAAGAAGTGTTGTACCCTTACGTTTTACAGTTTACAATATTGTATATCATTTCAGTTTATTGGTCATTCTTATGCGCAGTCACTTAATTTTAACAACATTTAACACTTCTAAATATGAGAAGAATAATAAGGCACATAATTGTTAAACATTCATAATACTTATCAATAAGGATGTAATAAAGGTGCATTGTAACATCTAACACATTGATTTTTCTTACAGTGGGCATCTAGCAACGAAATGTCCTAACTCGGAGCAATAGATACAGCGGCCTTCCCTCATCCGGCGTTGCGTCTCTGTTGGAGACAGCCTGGTGCGTCCCACCTGCATCGGTTCCTCTGGTTCGGTCACCGCCGCATAGCAGGAGTGACGTCTCCGGGGTCTCACTGAACCTTGATTGAGAACAGGCCGTCTGTCATCTCCATGGGTTGCGGTTGCTGACAGTTTCTGTTCCCGTTCTCTCTCACGGAGGCAGTTGTCGATCCGGATGGACATGGCAATGAGGGAATCTAAAGCAGACGGCAGTTCCAATGGGGCCAATTGGTCCTTGATGCGGTCCGATAGTCCACCTCTGAAAGCGTCGAATAACGCCTGCTCATTCCAACCGCTGTCGGCTGCCAATGTCCGAAACTCCACAGCGTAATCAAAGGCCTGCCGGTTACCCTGTTGCAGACTAGTGAGAGCGTGGGTCGCCTCTCGACCCAAAGCAGTTTGATCGAAAATCCTCCTTAATGTCTCAGTGAAGGTCCTCAACGATTGACAAATGGGTGCCTCTCTGGCCCATTCCGCCATTGCCCATGCTTCAGCCCGTCCGGACAAGTATGAGATTACGTACGCTACCTTGGACCGCTCTGTCGGGAAACAGGCGGCCTGAAGCTCAAAATGTAGGTCACACTGCGTTAAGAACGCTCTGCAATTCTCCAAATCCCCAGAAAAACGTTCAGGACGGGAGAGGTGAATCATAGAACTCGGGATGACCACTGGGGAGGCTGCTGCTAATAGCCCCGTAGTGCTAGGCTAGTATGGAGATTCGCAGTATGGAGCGCACAGACACAGGGTTAATCATTTTGGCAATGGGAAAAGGACCCACAAACCTTGGAGCCAATTTTTTTGAGACAACGTGAAGAGGTAGTCCTTGGTGGAGAGCCAGACTTTCTGGCCTGGTCTGTAGATGAGAGCAGCCCTGCGACGTATGTCCGCTGCAGCCTTCATCCGGTCCAAGCTTCTGAGCAGGGCCTGGCGAGCACCGTTCCATATCCGGCGACAGCGTCTGACCATGTCATGGGCCGATGGCACCGTGACCTCTCTCTCATTGTCCGGAAACAGCGGGGTAGCCGTTGGTGGAAAGAAAGGGAGAGAGGCCCGTGGCAGCTGTGGGAAGTGTATTATGTGCATACTCGACCCGTGTGAGGTGGTCGCTCCTGGTGGCCTGGTTCTGAGAGACAAGACAGTGTGGGGTAGCCGTAACCTTCGCTCCCTCTCTCCCTCTCTCTCTCCTCTCTTGCCTCAGCTGTCCTCTCAGCCCTTCCTTCATCTGACTCATTCTCACTTATGCCTGCCAACTCTGCCACAGACACTCTCCTCTCTACTCTGTCCTCTCTGGACTCTCTCTGTCCTGTCACCTTGCAGCAGGTTCGCCGGCCCCCTCCAGCTGACAGAACCATCCGAAAGGGGGGCTGAAAGGAAATGGTTGAAATCAAAACACCCTGACGACCTCATTGCCTTTCAAACTCTTCTCTCCTCTCTGATTCTGTCTTTTCCCAAATCTGAAACCCAGGTCGAGGCACGCATCTTGGCTTGTCTGGCTGATATCTCTCAGTGGATGGCCACACATCACTTGAAACTCAACCTTGACAAGACCGAACTGCTCTTCCTTCCGGGGAAGGAGTCTCCCATCCAAGACCTTACCATTTACCAACCACCTTGCCAACATCGGCACTTCGGTTGTTTCCCCGACTCGGACTGCAAGGAATCTGGGTGTGACACTGGATGACCAACTGTCCTTCTCCACCAGCATCACTGCAACAGCCCGCTCCTGCAGATACACTCTCTACAACAGGGGTCCCCAAACTTTTTCCTGTGAGGGCCACATAACTTTTCCCTTCTCTGATGGGGGCCGGGGTCAGTTTGTAACAGAAAAAGTGTGACGATCGCAGGGGTGCCTAAACGTAAACATTTATTGTTTTCCAGAAAGCCACACATAACCAAATATTAATAACCTTTTCCGGGATCTTCACAGAAAAAAAAGTCAGGAAATAAATAATAACACTATGAATGAAATAAATAACACTATTTATGAAATAAATAATAACACTATTAATGAAATAAATAACACTATTTATGAAATAAATAATAACCAAATAACCCTCTCTGGGATCTTCACAGAAAAAAGTCAGGAAATAAATAACACTATTTGTGAAATAAATAATAACCAAATAACCCTCTCTGGGTTCTTCACAGAAAAAAAGTCCATTGAACATTAATTTTCTACTTTGCCGAAAATATCCTCCCCCGTTGTAGTCCCTTTGAGACTTTGGAGGGCTGCCAGCTCCTCGCACATCTCAAAGTTTGCGCTAACTCCACGAATAAAAATGAGCAGCTGCGCTGTGTCTTGCACGTCCGTGCTCTCATCCAGTGCTAATGAAAAAAAGTCAAATTCTTTCGTCTCCTGCTGCAGCTGGGCATATACATTACCCCCGATTTCTTCAATGTGTCTGGTGATTGTACTCGCCGACAGACTCACGGCATTAAAGACATCTTTCTTCTTGGGACACACCTCTTCCGCGACAGCATTCAAACATTTCTTGACAAACTCTCCATCAGTGAAAGGTTTACCGCTGCTTGCTATCAGTTGAGCAACCCGAAAGCTGGCCCGAACGGATGACTGGTTCAGCTGAGCTTGGCGTACAAATGTATTCTGCTGAGCTAACGGTCCACTTTTTAGCTTTGAGAGTTTGTCTGCTTGCATTTGGCCTTGCAAGTTATCATACTTGTCTTTGTGACGGGATTCATAGTGTTGGCGCAGATTGTATTCTTTGAATACCGCCACCGCCTCTTGACAGATGAGACAAACAGTCTTTTCTTTGCATTGAACAAAAAAATAATCGTTTGACCACTGCAGGTTAAATACCTCTGCATTTTCGCCATTATTCCGTTCTATTTGACAGGGGCTAGTCTAGGATTCGCGTGGCCAGACTGAAAAAAAAATCATAATGCGTCTCTGGTATTGTTCAGGGGGCCGGGCCAAATGTGGAGGCGGGCCGTATCCGGCCCGCGGGCCTTAGTTTGGGGACCACTGCTCTACAACATCAGGAGGATTCGTCCCCTTCTGACTCAGAAGGCAACACAGGTTCTGGTCCAGGCTCTTGTTATCTCACATCTTGACTACTGCAACTCCCTCCTGGCTGGACTTCCTACATGTGCCATCCGACCTCTACAGCTCATCCAGAATGCAGCAGCCCGACTGGTCTTCAATCTCCAGAAGTTCTCCCACACTACACCTCTCTTCCTCCTTTCACTGGTTACCAGTAGCTGCTCGAATCTGCTTCAAGACTCTGGTGCTGGCCTACCATGCAGTGAATGGATCAGCCCCTTCCTACATCCAGGCCATGGTCAAACCACGCACCCCAGCTCGCTCACTTCACTCAGCATCTACCAATCTGCTCGCCACTCCCTCACTCCGAGCTGGACCCAGATACTCCTCAAATAAAACCCGTCTGTTTGCTATCCTGGCCCCCAAATAGTGGAATGAGCTCCCCATTAATGTCAGGTCAGCGGAAAGTCTTCAAACCTTCCGTCGCAGACTGAAACCCACCTGTTTCGACAGCACTTCCGTCAATATAAAAAAAAAATATATATATATATATATATATATGTATATTGTTGTACTTTTGCACTTGGTTGACTTATTTGAAGCTATTGGTTGAATTTTTACTCTATTGGTTGTCTTTGTTGCTCTTACTTTGGTTTGGCTTATTTAAAGCTATTGTTCTACACTTGTATGATTTCACCTTTTTGAAGCTTATGTACTTGCAAGATTCTCACTGTTTAGAGTCGTATCCTCATGATTGTTTACACTTATTGTAAGTTGCTTTGGACAAAAGCGTGAGC
>CALSBV010006998.1:0-11464 GCA_943590825.1 Bovichtus diacanthus | reverse complement strand
ATATAGTCAATATAGTCATACCTTCACACAGCACCATTTCACTACAGAGTACCAGCCATGGAGATAAGAAACAGGGCAGTAAAGCAATGCAGGGGTTTCCATTACATTTGTCTACTTAAAAAAAAAAAAATCATTGCCTTAAGTTTGACTTTCAGTATCTTTGTAATGAATGATCTAGTCTGGCACAGTGTTACTTTGTTGACCAAGACTTGTACGCTAGCTATGAAAAAGCACCACTGAAAAGCATATTTCCATTAGTATAATAATAATAATAATAATAATAATAATATTTAGTATGAAGAATACTGAACTGACAATAAGGAAGCTTACTCAGTTTAGGGTTGAACGATGCTGGATGTGCCATGTAGGTAAAGCATGCCTGAGCTGCAAAATAACTTTACAGAAGTTCATGTCAAGACACATTGGATCAGTAGACAATAAGGTTGTCGTTGGATCATGTTGACGTTTGTGTTTTTGTGTATCTTACCATGTCCGTTTACCACATTGTTCCTTTGAGATATCTATTTCAGTGGGTGTTACCTTCAGAGAGCTGCTGACACTGACCACTGGCCTTGCTCTGAAACAGAGACAACAAATATAACTGGTTAAATTAATTCACAGGTTTGAGATCTGTTAAGATGAGACATAATAGTTGTAAGAAGCATGAAAAAAAAAAAAGAAAAAAAGGTTTTGCTATGATTTGGCCTCTGATGCTGATAATATTCATGACCTTCTAACAGTGTCTACAAAGTGCTACCCAAGATGTCCTAATACAAAAACAAATATGTGAATCATTTCTAAAACATAAAAAAGGAAATAAATATTGGGAAAAGGTTGAAGGAAAATATGTTCTAAACAAATTGACACGCAAGACACAAGCAACGACAAAAAGGATGAAAACTAAGTCTATAAAACTGAGTTTTAATCTGCAAATCTCTTCTGGGATATATTTAACTTAAATTTAATGTCAAGTTAAACCATAAAGCTCCAGAGAATCAGGTTTTCAGCCCTTGGTAATTATTTTGCTGTATGAGTTACTTTACTTTACTTTGTGTTTGAATCATCACCAACATACAGGCTTTATAAAACAAATGTTTTGATTGTAATAGTGCTCTGCAAACTGATTTATTTCTCTTTAACTCCAAGTGTCTGTGCTGTAAAATTACCTGAACACAAAAACAGAATCAGACAGAGATCCCACAGCCAGATCAGGGTACTGATTGTAATCCACATCCAAATTGCCAGACAGAGAATATCCAAACAGAGTAACTTTATTGGATCCCGATGAGAGTACCTGAAGGTCAAAATATTGAAATTTAATAAAAAATGTCTATTTTTGAAGTCTAAATATTTCCAACCACAGATTTGAACTGAACTGGTGACCTTTTCATCACCTCACCTGCGCTGGCTTTTTGTTGACGCCATCTAATGAACCGTAGTAAAGGTGTACTCGACCTGAACCATCATATGGAGCCCCCACGGCAATATCTGTCAAGTTAAATATAAAAAGAAAAAGTGGGGAGACAACAGGAATTGGAGAGATAGTAAGTGTATCTCAAGAAAAAGTCTAAAAAGCCCTTTTTTATTGGATTCAGAAGTTTTTTTCCCCACAACTACCCTACAGTATACGTAGCACTCGTATGTACTGACTTTTAATTTTTTTTTTTTTATAAATTGTCAGAGTTTTTCAACTTAAAAAAGAAAAAGAAAAAGCAAACATGCCTTTTAAACCCACTGGTGGGTTGAGGGGTTCAGAGGGTTAAAGTGAAAATATGAAGCTTTTGCTCTAAAAACAGTTTATCATTACATGGCATTATATGTGGGCTCTCTCACAATTTTTCAAAATCTGTTAAGATTTGATGAATCTTTTAGTGTGGAAAAACTTCAGATGGATATTGCTGTATATTTTAGAATAAGTACCATAACCTGTAATTCTCTCGTGTTACACAGTACCACTTTAAAGTGTCAACTATAAAAAGTGAAAGTTGAGTATTTAAAGATTACCACAAGGATACACTTTTTTTAATTTTTTTTTTTTACTTTCTGTCCATTTAATCGGTGCATGAAATATTAAAATGTCACAACCTCCATAACCATCTTGATTGACGTCTCCAATGTTTTCCACTGCAAGGCCGAACATGGAGTCTTTACGTCCAAGAAGTTGAGTTGGAATAATCTTCTCCCAGTTTTTTCCCTTGTTGTTGATATAAATGTAGACTGCTCCTCCAACCAAACCATCTTTGACAAAGAACTCCGGTGCTCCTACAGCGAGGTCCTCCCACCTGCACATACCAAAGCAACACAATACAGCAACACTTACACTAGTCTCATAATAAATATGAACATGTTTGTTTTGGCAGAATACTAAAGTAATGATATGAATTGTGTACTAAAGGTTTGGTGATGTAGTGTGTGTGTCACGACCTCAGACACAGGATAGGAGGAGTCAAATGCACGACACCAGAGACAGATGTAAAGTGTAAAATAAAATACTTTACTGCAAAAAGGTAGTAGAAACTCAAAACTCTCACAAGGAAGCATATACAAAAAATTCCAAATTACCATTGATATGCTGGTTCATGACACCAGGACATAACAAGACAAGCGGCGACGGGACTATTTATACATGAGGTGAGTGGGCACAGGTGGAAACAATCAGGGGCGGGGCAGACACTGACGAAAGGCGGGAAACCACACAAAGGCAGGAAGTAAAGGGGTCTGGAATGAGTGACAAGAGGTAAGTACAAAATAAAACAGGAAGTGCAATGACAGACAGTGACTGGCAAGACTGGACGTAAGACACGGTGACTTGACGAATGACAGACAAGATGGGACTAAAACCAACTAAGAATAAACATGAACTGTACTAAACATGAACCTGACTAACATGCTAAATAAAATACAATAATAACTACAATATGAAAACTTTAACAAACTCGACGAGACATGACAGTGGGCATGCATGTACAATTCACAATGCCAACATGACAAATCCAAACTGGTTATTTGATGCTTGTGGTGAAAAAATAAATAAACCGCATTTTGCACAGAGAGTGTTGCTAGAATAAGACTCAGTGTGTCCAAAATGGAAAGGGTGTATCCTCTGGCGGACATTAATGTGGTCAGCAAATTTCATGGTAGTCTCCCATTAGATTTGGATATTTGGAACTGGTTGTGCTACAGGAAAGGCCATGGGGTCACCAACATGTTGCAATTCACCCACTAAGGACCTTTATATCTGCAGCAAAATGTATGTAAATCTGGACATACATTTTTTACTTTTCAAGGGCAATTGTTGACCTAATGCTGGTGCTGATAAAAGATCACAGGGGAAATAAATCATGAGCAAAAATCATCTGGTAACCATGAACATCCATACAAAATATCATGCCAGTTTAGACTATCATTATCATGGGATTTTACTTTGAACCAAAGTGTAGGATTGATGGACTGACCAACCTCTTTAGAGCATGCAAAAAGCAAATCAAGTATTTGAATAGAAGTCATGAGTAAACCTACCCATCACCATTGAGATCCACCACTGCCACATCGTAGCCAAACGAGGAAGCCAGACCTGGACCAGAGAGTACTAACTCTACAGACAAACTTCTCTGTGCCGAAGGATCTGCCTTAAGAAATGTCACCTGGCCGCTGTATCCTCCTCTGGGCGCCCCTGATACGATGGTCAGCACACCCTGTCTGAGGAGGGCCATACCAGAGTCAGTGGAGAATCCTGGAAGACAGAATATGAGGCTGTTTATGGGGAAATTATACAATATAAAAAGGAATAAAGATAGACTTTTAGGATACCTCTAAATATTTAAAAGAAAATTTTTACTCCTGAAAATCACATGTCCATCTAAGTATTTTATTAACCTTTGGAAATATTAAGCAATGAATGCCCTAACTGACTCAGACCAGAATAGAAACTCACCCAGGTAGCTGTTTCGCTGGAGAGGAATGAGTTTCGAGTTAAACTGGTCAATATCCCCAGTCTCACGACGATGTGCGCTGGAGTAGATGTCCAGGTTGTCCAAGGGCTCCATTCGTACGATTCCTTTAAAAGCGTGAAAACACAGGATAATAAGACTTAAAATGCTGCATTATGTGGAAAACTAGATTTTGATTTGAGAAATAGGATTTACTGTATGTTTTAGCAGTGGTAAGTTGTAATACAGGCCAAAACCACCCAAAGAAATTATAGTAATAATGTAACTTAATAAATGAGTGCATTTATATTGTGATGGAAAGTCAAATAAAATATTGCTTCAGGTTAAAAAGAACCTGTCTTGGATAAAAAAATGAATGTATATATTTGTCACCCATTTTTAAAGATTTACATCTTCAGTAGGAATCAGTGGGCTTGGGGCTGCCAGCCACAGGCAAATACACGTCTCTTAATACTGCAGAGTATTAAGAGACATGCTAAAGTATCCTTCCTAAAGCTATTTTATGAGAGACCACTTGCATCCTTTAGGGTTAAATGCTGAAAAATGCAATAAAATAAAAAAAATAAAAAAAGTTTTTAAAACTTAAATTAGTCTGTTTCTTAAAATGCAATAAAAGATAGAAAATTAACGCTTATTTCCACTCAGTCTGTAATGACTAGGCATACATGCCTATTAATTTTGGCTGAGGAAACAAATACCTGAGCGGGTACTCTAAATTAACTTTTACCTTTCCACTGATATGCTCCCGGTGCTCCAAAAATCAGAGATGTGTTGTCTTTTGCAAAAGATGCCCCATGACCCTGTTGGCAGTACGCAAACCACTCATGGTCCTTTTGACGCCTGCTTAGATGCTCATAATCACAAATCACCCTCCTCCACGTCCTCTCTTCCTTCCCGACCTGCAGGTCATCCCCCAAGAGGTAACACTGACCCGTCACCAAGTGTGGGACGTAAAGGCTTGGGTTTGGGCTCCACTGCTGGTATCGATGAGCACAAGTCTACAAGGGAAGGATGATAAAACTACTGTTTGATTTTTGACAGATTTCTTTGTTTTATTATTGAAACGTGGAGGGTTTTGCTTACCATTACATTTTTACCAGGACCCTGGCTCGTCACTCTTACTCCCATCCACTGGTTGTTTATGCTTTTGCTATCGAGGAACTCTGGAAAGAAAGTTGAGCCACAATGTCAGATAATTACACTCAGTAGAAGTACCACTCAGATATTTCACTTAAAAAGTACCAATATTACAATTGTACAAAAAGTCCTGCTTGAGTAAATCTGCAAAATGTTCCTAAAGTATCAAAAGTAAAAGTACACGTTCTGCAGTGAAATGGCCCCTGTGACTGATATATATTTAGTTATATAAGACTTTAGGCTATTAATACTGATACATCAATGTATAAGGAGCATATTACTCTTGTAGCTACTCAAAGTGGAGCTACTTTAAACTATTTTATATGGCGTACAGTTAGTTTAATCCGCTGGTTCCCAACCTCGGTGGCATGTTAAATCTGAGGGGTTGTGGGAAGATTAATGGGACAGTAAATAAGAAAAAAACTAAATGCTGCGACACAAATTTGTGTTTTTTTTTTGGACCTCTCTCTAACATTTGATTTTGTGTAAAAATAATCGATCATTTGAACTATTTGGGCCTCAAACAGTTAATAATACATTTCATTCATAGAGCGCTTTTTCATGGTACTAAAAGAGAAGTTTGGAGGGGAAATCATGCGTTAAGTGATCTAATAATTACTAACAGACATGCAAAACCTGCAATTTATAAGGTTATCAGACGTTTTTAATGTGGAATCTTAATCCTAAAAAGTAAACACCTGCGAAAGAAATGTTGTGGAGTAAAAAATACAAAAATGACCCATAAAACGTAGTGTAGAAAGCAGCATGAATATATACTCAAGTAAAGCACATGGAGCTCAACATTGTACCTATTGTAATTGAACACATCAAATTAAACATACAAAGATGACTCATATAATTTCAGATAAAACAGACGTGCAAACCTTCATTATCAAACTCAACGGGCTGGCAGCGCTCGGATGTTGTCGCAAGATCACACCGGTAAACAACACCTGTAACATTCACTTGGTTCTGGTGTTTCGATCGTGGCGCTCCAACCAGCAATCTGGGGAAAAATACTTCCACTTGTTAAACACAGTTGCAACATTTTATTGAATTTACTCAAACTTCAATTTTCACTCACAGGTTCTTCCTGGTCGGGTTCAGCTGCTGGTGGAAGGCAACAGAAAATCCAAACAGGCTTCCTGGATCTCCACTTCTCTGCATCACACTCTGGGTGTCCAGGTTGAAAGCTGCAACATTACGAGTCTGGAGGTGCCAGAAACTCCACAGACACACCATATGCCAGTGCTTTGCCATGGTTATGATTAAAATGTGTAATCTGCCCTTCCTCATGCAGTGCCCGTGCTCTCTGAGAGCACAATGTGAGAGCAAACACTCACAGAAAAAGGATTGGCCGTAGCAGGTGCGAACTAGCCCTTTGTGGACAGACACAGACTGTGGAAATATATTTATCTTCATAGTGACACACTGTTCACCTGTAGGAGTTGATAACTGTAGTTAATATTAACCAATTTCTGCTTTGATGACACACCCTCTGAACAAAAGTCTTCTCTGCTGGTAGTGAGCTGATAGTCAATGGCTGAATATACATTTTTTAAAAAAAAGAGGAAATGTTGTAATTATGTGGCTTTCACTTGCTCTGCAAAAAGCATGGGAACAAAAAAGGTGTCAACATGCATATGGCAGAATGTACTGCACTTAACCTCGTTATGTATCTTCTGAGCTTTAAGGGAACTCATGACCTCTTGTTCAGAAACACTCTGCTACTCATTCACACCTGACACCTTTTAAAAGCATGTTTCTCCAATTAAAAAAAACACTTAATGTATTCATTCCTGTGGAGTTCAACACTTGTCACGTTCTCTATCTAGCTCAAATATTTCCACCTCCCACTCTGTCAAGGCTGAATATTTCCTTTTATAAATGTAATTTTAAAGTCTTGCACTTACAAGTGGACCTGAAAATGTGAAACTTAAGTAACTAAAGAGTACTCAGTTTCATTTTAAATGTTGACTGGCATGTTTTAACTTTTTGTAATCCATTACAAGTAACCTTGCATACTACAAAGTCATTTAAAAAAGGGGAATACAGCATACACAATTTTAAATGAGCTCCCAATGCCATGTTCTATCCTTTAAGATTATAAGATAGGAGTTACGTGTCTCTATAACAGTTTTTAAGATGAATGAAAAAACACTTACCAGGTAGATACCAGGTTTCTAAGAATAAAACAATATTTTTTATTAAAAGATTAACTAAAGAGTAAAATCTAAAAAAAATCTGTGGGTTTATAAAAAAACTGCAGAGATTGTGTGCATAACTGTCAGTCACAAGTAATTACTATTTTTATATTTGTAGTGTATTGTGGTTTTATGATATTGAAAGCTATATATATATTTTAACTACACTGATTATGTAAAAGCCTAACTAGGGACAAGAGTTGAAAATGAGCAATATCTATAAACTCTGCATTGTATCATCCCTATTGAATAACAGTAAATTTAGAATGCAGGAAATGATGTGTTTAATGATCAAAGATATCTTAGGGGAGGAGCCCCAGATTGTTTTAAATACTTACATTTCTATATCCCTTTAAAGCTGCAGTTGGTAAATGTATTAAAAAAACCTTTTTGTCAGACTTGCTGAAACTAAATAAATAAAATAAGTATGCAGACTCCACGAGATTCATTGTTTGATGCTTTCACACATGCAAAGTGGCAAACAATGATACATGGAAAATTTGGCAGCAGTGTGGTCAGAATGAGGTGTGAATGCACACGGGCTATTTTTGTCTTTTAGCTTTTAGTTTCAGCGTAGGGGCCAAGACTTTTAAAGCATTTTCACACCCACACACACACACACACACACACACACACACACACACACACACACACTTATTACTGGTATTACTGGTATTGGACTTGCAGTGATAATATGAAGAAGTTAAAGAAAAAGCTTGAAAGGGAAATATGGTTATTTCTTGCAGAGTTCGAAGAGAAGATTGATGTCAGTCTCGTGTGTGTACTGCAAGTATGAAGCTACAACCGTCATCTTAGCTTAGCACAACGACTGGAAACAGGAGGAAGCAGCTATCTCAACTCAGGGATGTAACGGGACTGAAAACTAGAAGTCTCTGCTAAATGTTGTACCCTAGCTACATATCCTGTTGAGGCCCAAAGTCATATACATACTGAGTAAACATGCTTGGCGGTCTGTCAAAGCAAAAAAAATGGCCAGCCACAGCCTACATCTCACAGCTCAGCGGCTGCATGTGGTGCTTGTTGTTTCACAGACATTGATGTGCTAATACCATAAGGCTGCAAAAAAAAAATTCAAACAAACTATTTTTGAGTATTTAATGCAATATTTATTGTTAACATTTCGAGAAACAATTTCAAAGGCTATTTTTTCCAGTACAAAAAAAATAAATGCTCTTTGCAATATTTAAATGTACCTAAAGGAAGCCACTAATCTCTCTTGTGCAATAACAATGAATTAGTCACATTTCGTTATTGACCCAATTACTTTTCATTTTTTACTTCTCAAACAAGGAAGAACAGGATGAAATGAGCCAGGTTTTACATTTTGTGCTGTTACAAAGTGATGTGCATTTAATTTTCATTGATTTAAATATCTTTCAACTGTACTGTGCTGTTGTTTGCTTTATCTTTGTGCACTTATCTAAAATACCTCTCCAGCACAAATTCACAGTTTAGTACAATGTAAATGGGAAAAGTATGTGGTGTACTGGGTAACTGGTTGACATTAATCCAGTTACATATTCCACTCAACTAAATGGAAGTTGTGCCTCAAACAGCCATTAAAGCTTTACATGTATCTACCAAACTGTCAATTACTGTGCATACATGATAAGTCAAGTGTTATAGTGTGAAAGTTAGTTATTCTTCTTAAATTCATTATTACAGGATTTTGATGAACAATGAAAATTGAAAATTTGAGATTAAACATTAAAAACCTGTAGTATTTGTACATTCAGAGCCAAGACAGAGTTAAATAGGTTGCTTTAGCCCAGCTCTATTTATGTAACTCGCCTCTCTAGTTCCTGAGATGAGAAGCTGACATATCTGCTCGTAAGTGGTAAGCCAACCAACGGACACATATATAGTGGGTTTTATCATCAAAGCACAAAGTTTGCTACCTGGTGTGCTTTTAGGTGTGAAGAGGAACTCGTATCACAGGTTCCTGCGTTCATTGCATGACCCATTTCCAAAGGAAGCTCTAACAAAAACACGATTTACTGTCAACTGGGGAAATCTGATTGAGGCCTACAAGTTTGAATTTCTATTTCGACATGTGGTTTTAACATGTGATACAGTATTTGAGTTTTTCTAAAAACCTTTTATATTAATTTAGGAAGAGTATCAGTAACATATTCCCGCAGCTCAGAAGTAATTCTAGCATCTATCATATGAAGGTATTGACAAATTTAACCAAATTCACATCAAGATAATGGCCTACAAGATGAAAATCAAGAATCAAATCACATGTGAGTTAAACATATGCGTGTTCAGGTTGCTTGGACTGTGATGGGTAAAAAACCACTTGCCTACAAAAACAGTGACTTATGTTCAGTTTTCTGTATGTTTTTCTGCTGCCAATTGTTTCTTGGCGGGAAGCCAGTGAAGGATCATGTTCTTGACACGGCAACACTCACGGTTTGTCAGCATGCCTGCATGGAGGGGGGTGGAGTATTATGGAAAATTATATCCTTCCAGTGAAGTTACTGATTACTGTATTTAATAACAACACTAAGGTTCTACAGCCATGCTCGTGGCTCTGTGAGGCTGTACTTCGTTACAGTGGTGCTTTGAGCTCAATGCTAACGTGAGTATGTTAACTTTCTCACAATGAAAAATGCTAACATGCTGATGTTTGGCATGTATAATGTTTAGCATCTTAGTTTAGCATGTTAGCATGCTCACATTTTCTAGTTAGCACAAAGCACAAATTGAAACGTAAGCGGTTGGGAAACTCACAAAGTAGTGGAGAAAATGATTGATAATTTGATTGTGACCCGTTGATAAAAAGAGAAAAAGTCAGGGAATCCCTAAAATGACTACAATTCGTTTTGAGGAGGACTTGAATTTCTGTACCAGATTTCATTGATATTTCACTCAAAGCAACAAAGGTCAACATCATGTTGGTGCTAGAGGAAAAGTCAGGAGATCTCCAAAATGATTAGGCTTCATCCTCTGGGAACAGAAATCCATCCAGTATATGTTGAGACATTTCACTCGATAAGTGAAAACTTTGACATGATGGTAGTGCTAGAGGAAAAGTCAGGATATCACCAAAGTTGGTAGGATTCATCCTGTTGGGACCATGAATGTGTGTCCAAAACATAAAGGCCATCTGTCCAACAGCAGTTGAGATATTTCAGTCAGGACCAAAGTGCTGGACCAACCAAATCACAGACCGGTATTGCCATCCCCAGAGTCTCGGCGGAGTTAAAAATACTGAAATTGAATAGATGTACTACTACTAACTTTCTGTACTCACATATCTCTGCATGGCTCCGCTGTAAAAGAGTCCACTGGAGCAGCTGAATGTTCAGAGTCGTTCTGAGGAAGAGCAGAGTTACTCTAAATGCGCTGAAAAAAACACTCAAAACAAAACCTCAAAAGTTGAAGAATGTACCGATTATTGTTTAACATGATAATCAAGACTATATAGTAAACATATCATGTCTTTGATTTTACATGTACTTCTTTGCTGCTCTTGCTTTGATGCTATGAGTTTGCGGAAATAAATAATTATTGTTATGCATAAATGAGACAAGATGAATACAAGCAGAAGTCTCTGGTGGCTACAACTCTGGGCTATTTTCCCTTTTCCCCGATTATATCTAAGTCCTGTTCTTGATTTAGTTAAACCGTATTGGATTCATCCCTGTGTGCTTATAACATCACAAATTGGACAGCATAGAGAAACTAAAACATAGTTTTAAATACAAGTTTACCTTTATTTATGTAGGATTGTATTACTATATATAATACAGTTGTTCCATTATGATTATTTCACTTTACATTACAGTTAATTTAGCAGACACTATTATATAGAGTGACTTACGGTGAACTAACTACAGTTAACGCCTTCAAGTGTGATGACTAGACCACGAGACTACAACCATCTTATCATCATTGGCTGGTGTATGCATGACAAACAATAAACTGTGCAGCTTAGATTCACTGAAAACGGGTTTGCACATTTAACAGGAAATGCATTTTCTATGTTCAGTAGTAGGATTTCCACGTTGTAAACCTTGATCACCTTGCGACTAAATCTTCCATTTGAGTAGGAAGACATCAGTAGTTCAAGAGAAGGGCTCTGTAGCACAATGATCGCAGGAGTGGCTGCTTTGATTCTTCTAAGTACAGCGTGTGAGTGCAACT
>CALSBV010006995.1:3928-14979 GCA_943590825.1 Bovichtus diacanthus | reverse complement strand
CAATAAACAAACTATCAGAGCGTAACCATACAGCTCCCGGTCAGTGGCACAGTAGACTCAGATGGCTAAAGTAAACTATAGATCCAGGCCACATGTGAAGATTATAAGACAGCAGTGTTGTCTCAACCGGCTCTCAGAGTTTCAGCAGTTTGGTCCAATTTTGCGTATTCTTGCCTTGCTGTTAGTTAGGAGTTGGCTTTCTTTTTTTTTCTTTTTTTTTAAATAACTAATGACTGTTCATTTAGATTGATGGAGCCAGTAGTAAAGGTGACATGCTGCCCCTTCTTTCTTTAGAGCATGTTTCCAGGCATTACAGATTGCACCTTTAACAACCTTAGAAAGAAACATAAGAATGGAGAGCACAGAAGAGAATAAAACAACAAATATATATTTAAGAGGATATGGGAGTCGCCTGTCACAGACCGCATGAACTGGCTTCTGCTGAAACTGCAGCACTTTAATGACACTGTACACAAACATGGGGATTACTAAATCTAACATAGATGCCAATGTTGTATACACGTTATTCCTCTTGTGTCTATGAGTCACGCCACAAAGAAGATAAAGATTTTTTTATTGGTGTCATTAAGTGTTTCGAAATCTTACTTTTTATAGTCCACAAATGCCCATTTTTAGAGTTATATGGAAACAACAAAAAAAGATAGTCTTATCTCTACAAATATCATTTTGAGAAATCTTCCTGTAATAAGAGAATAACAGAAATCCAACCATGCAACTTCCTAAAAAGTCTTTATCTTCTCTTTGCATACACTACCCTCTATTTAATCTAAACACTGTTTCTTCACAAAGCTTAATTATAACACTTCAGTTAATGAAATACTCTTACTCACGATATTGTGATGAAGAAACTTTCACATTCCCCCACAGTTGGAGAAACAGAAGGATTATAGACATAGATAGCATGATCCTTTGACAAACGTTGTCTTTTGAGCAGAATTCCTGTGTGTTTGAGTCCTTAGGGAGCACCAAGGTTCACACCAGTGGGACAGTACAACGCATGTCGCACTGCAACACACCAACTCGCATTTGCATTACCCAACGTTCCAGAAGTGCTCAGACAGCATCCCCTGTGCATATAACATATTTGTTTAGTAGCCCTTCAATCTAATTCATAAATAACTGTAAAAGGATTATGTTCCTGGCAAATAGTTTAAAGTTGTTTAAATGAACCTGAAGTTATAAATAACCTTTATAAATAAATAACCTCCTGTGTTCTACATGTTATTAGTTTTAGTCCACCAAAACATGGTTGAAGTTTTGGTTGAATGTTGACAAATTCAAGGCATATTGTGCTTCAAGTCAGCGTTGACCTTTTCCATATTTGAAAGATAAATCTGGGGATTTTCTATAGTTATTTTATTTTTTTATTTTTTTTACAAATGGGAAAAAAATGGGATTACAAATCTTATGAAATGACCCAAACAATAAATGAAAGTGCCCCAAAATAGTTTGGCTGATGACATCAATTAGACTTTCCTGATGGCATATTTCCAGGTGGCATAGCTTCTCTTTTCTTTTTTATTTATGATGCGTATGTTGTTTGAAACACGCTTATATAGGTGTATAAGACAGAAATTATGACAGAATGACATTCACAATTGTACCGTATATAGCCATACGTACAATATAACAGTATATATGTACAGTATATGACAGTATATATGTACAGTATATGACAGTATATATATGTACACTATCTAACAGTAGATGACATGCATATTGAAAAAAAGACTTCAGTTAAGTTTTAATGTGATTTTAAGGGTAACGTGCTCACTCGTTGGCAGGTGCAGGTCAGTAGAAAGAAAATTGTTCCTACATGAAACTGCTCACAAGGTCTATGGATTATCTTGAGTAACGGGGTCATGATTTCTGGAAAGGCACATTGCTGTTGAGTTTTTCAAATGTATTTTTTTTCATTATATTAGAGAAAAGGCAGATATCGCTCACCCCAAAACAATCTATATTGATAAATAGCACTACAGGTAATAGGACAAATTTGTCTTTTGTCATTTTGGTGTGGATTATCCCGTAAAGAGCGTTTGTAGAAGCATCCATAGAAAACACTCTTAACTTCTAAGGTCAATCATTATCAGGCAACTGGGCCCAGGTTGGTCATTTATTGTGGTGCATTAATGTTTTGGATTTTTTTTCAGTTTTCTCCGGGAAAAGCTGACTTGAATCTTCCTCTCAGCACTTAAAAAAGGACAAATTGGACAAATACCAAGTGAAAATATATGTTTTATTAAAATGACCCCACACAGCACTGGAGTATAGACACTGGAACAGGACATAACTTGTCTAACTCTTTACTTTGGTTAATCATGTGCATTTTTGTCCAGACAACTCAAGGTTATGGCATCCAGTTGACTAAAAAGCTTTACTGGCAATTTGGCAGGTCCATCTCGCCATCAACACATGTCTGACGCATGCTCAATGTGCCGACATGCCTTCCTCTGGTACACCTGAACTCGATTTCATCATGATGGGCTGAATACAGTTTATTGTCACGTCTATATTTGAAGTCAATATAATGTGTTCTCATGGATTCTCGATCCACAGTGCAGGGTTCTGCAAGAGATAACGGATACAAAACATTGTATTAATAATGGGAAATGACTGTTCAGCAAAATCCATATGTAGTTATTTGACAAAAAAATATATTTATAGCTTGAAAACTAAGCACACTGTCCGAGATGTAGTCAGTAGCTTGATCTGTTACAATGCTCAACATATGTAGAGCATTACTGGCCAGCACACTGTTAAACAGATAGGAAGTTTGAGGTTGATTGAGAACCTACATATGTCTTTAAAAATAATGCTGCACTCCCCATTGAAAGGAAAATAAACATTATTTTGATCACTGCAGTACATAGTCATAGGGATATAGTTTGTTTATAGTCGTATGTGTGTTTTTGTTTTAAAATACATTGAAATCAATAATTTACTATTCAAATATGTCATTAAAAGGTAGCTTACTCCAAATCAATCACATGAATTTCACTAGATTCAAAAGCTTTTTCTGCATTATGATTGGATTCCTCTGCTGCCTCATTTCGTTACGTGGAATATCTCCCCGGCTAGCTTTGACTGGATGTATCTTTAGCTGACTAGTTGCTGACTATGTAGTAACTGTGTTTTGGCTTTGTGGGGCAGAGTTGTGTGACACATTGTTGGCAGTTTTACGCATGCAAAAACCTCACAGAACGCAACATGAAAAATGTAAAGGGAAATGTAACTTACTGAGGCATCTCATGTCTCCGCTCCATTTACCATTGATGCAGGTTTTGTAAGGCTCGCCCTCCATTGTGTAGTAGTTCTGACAGATGTATTCAACCCTCTCTTCATGTCTGTGCTGGAAATTGAGAGTTTTCTTGGTGTCTCCATCTGCAAGGCTTGGTGGTCTTCCACAATTTAAAGGAGCTAAAAGAATGTAATAAAAAGCAAACAAAAATAAACACAAATTAGTCATTTACCGATGGGAGTCTGTATACATGTACACACTGCCAGTTTATTTGGTACACCTAGCGACAACTAATACAGTCTAATACAACAGCTCTGGAACCAATCCTGCCTTCATGAAGGTTTTAATGTTCAGGTCTTGTCCGGACACCTTTTAGGGAGGGGTTAACTCAACTTTATTTAATTGTGAGTTGATTTAATGTTAATACTAGGTGAAAATGTCTTAAGTTGCAGTACTTTTTTTTATGAAATAAGAAAAACTAATATATACTAGGAAGAAAATAGCAGCAGAAAGAAAGATAACATGTACGTAAGATGTTGATGTAGAGGAGCAAGGGGACAAGAAAAAAAACAACTTACGTCCGCATGTTGGGAAGGGATCACTCCACCGTCCGTTTGGCATACATTCAACGATGTCATTCCCCCGCAAATACTCTCTATCACTGCGACATCCAAACCTCAACTTTTGTCCGCGTCTTAGGTGATTGTCTGGTACATATGTTTTGAGGCGCACACTGTCTGATACATCTCCGACTTTGCATTGTTCTGTTTTGAAAAAGAGAATCTGTTAACTCAAGACAGTACAAATACAGTATAAACGATAGCAAACTGGACTTAATATCTGACTTTTTGGAATTCATCTTAAGTGACCAAATCTTTGTAACTTTACGTATTTATGCTAATTTTTTGGAATTATACAAAGATACAGGAAGGGGGCATTACTTACTAAAGTTTCAATCTACATAGATATTTCCTTTTATTAATGAGTATCACTAATGAGATTAACCAATATTTTTATGCTAACAATAGATCACATTACATTGATTTTTTTCCGGCCTGCTCTCATAGCATCATTTTCTATGTCACGGGGCAGCTGTTTTCAGCAAAAAAAACAACTTAAAACCCACTGTTACCTGCTCAGCACCAAACAACAGAAACAGTTAAGAGAATAGCTGGTGAACATAGTGCAGCATTTAGCTCCTAAAGAGACAAATCTTTTTGTTATAAGTTGGTGGAGACCAAAGCAGAGCTAAAAGGAGAGTTAATATTGGACTTTCATTTTCCAGCTGGCCAGAAACACAACTCCAAATGAAGACTTGAGTTGCTTGATATCTGATGCATGTGTAAATAGGCAACTCTTTGCTAAGAATTTCTTCATATCAACCTAAAAGATGATCATTTTACTCAGTGTTGTACCACAGCTTGTTGCAGGTTTAATCATTGGTATATACATACAGATGCCTGAGGGAACATATGATATAAATGCCTTGAATATTCAACTTTAGCTCTGACCAGGCTTTGAGCTTAATGTGACCGTTCACATATCTCAAATGTAAACATCCATCTCCTGTATACCTAATAAACCTTAAAATATTTAGGTTTTGTCCTCATCTAATCAGAATATATTTTTACTATCTTCTATGAGTTGTTCTGTGAATATCTGTACTCTTTAATGTGTATCAATAATCAAGTTTGCTTAAAAAGACGGGTAAACTTAAATATGGCCACCTTCTTTATATATATATATATTCGAAAACTTTAAAATATGACTTAGGCCATTAGTTTAAGAAGGTGACGACATGCAAAAAGGTGGGTAATATCAATGTAAATGGGATCAACCCATCAATTAAAGTGATCATACCAGGGCAAGTTGGAAAGGCGGCATTCCACTTCCCAGTTTGTAAACATTCAATTTCTTCAAACCCATCCAATGTATATGGATTGTCGCAGTAAAATCGTAATTTATGTCCCATCTTCATCGTTTCATTTGCTGGTGGTAGTCCAGCTACATAGAGATGAGGGAGCATCACGTCAACTTCACAAGTGATGTCTGGAAAGAAGAAAACAGATATTATCCAATGAAAAACTTTTGGATTGAGGTTATGTATTTTGAACATACTGATAAAAAAGTATTACATAAATATTGTGTACAGAGTTATTTTTTATTTACCTTCACAAGAGGGGAATGCTTTGTCCCACTGTCCATCTTTACCACATATCAGCACTGAACTTCCATTCAGATATTTCCCAGGATCATCGCAGCTGAACGTGAGGAAGCGGTCAGGAAGTATAGGATTGTCATTTTCTGGCATATCTTTGACTGTGAACGTTCCATCTGCAGGCGGGTATTCGCAGCTCAAGGCTGAGTAAACACAAACAATCCGTTTTTTCTTAACATCAAAGTATGTGAACATGTTCTAGAAACCCAGATAACAAGTATGAACCTGAAAATGAGCATAATATGTCTCCTTTAAAGGTTCAATGTGTAATTCCGAGCCTCTAAACTGGGTCCATACGATCTCTAATGTTCATATTTTAGTTGTTGTAGTTTGGCATATTTATTGTACTCCAATTTATTTACTCCTTTGTAATGCCTGTCAGCGGGCAAGAATATACAATATTTAACAAAACTGCTGAAACTCTGAGAGACGGTTAAAAATCACTGCTGTTTTATAATCTTCACGTGGAGTTTATCCATCTGTGTTTACTGGGGCACTCATGTTAACCCGGGCTGTAGTCTGTGCAACGTTACGTTAGTTTGTTTATTGGACTAAATCCAAAGTGGCAGAAACTCGAAAACGACCCGCATATTCGTCTCATCTTCCCGGTGGAGAGTAGCCTGCCGGGGGAGGAGAGAGGTCGGCAGAGCCGGCACTTTTGTACTGATGATTCAACCGGGGGAGTTACATGCCAATCCATGCCGTAGAATTGCTCCAACTATGAGTCATTTCATATTGTCTGTGTGAAAAATTAATAGGACATCTGCTTCCCAAAGCAAGGCTGCCTGTAATAGCTCCTCTGACTTTGCAATTCTAATAACTGAGATGCTGAAGAGTCTATTCCGTTTCAATAAAATAAAAAGCTTTCTTTGTTAAATAACAAACAAAAACTGTCCAGTGCAGCTATAAAGTGGATAGTTATTGACAGAACTTTGAACAACATTGCTGCTGTGTGGTTACAAAGACTTACGATCACATACTGGCACGTGATTGGTCCATTTGTCCAGCAAACAATTCCTGGTGTCATGCTTACTCACCATTTGATACCTGCAAAGAACAGTACAATAAAGATTTACATTCTGAGATAAAAAAAACAACATTAGAAAAATTACCAAGGAAAGCAAAAACAATGTTAATATCTCTTTTTGTGTTATCACTCATACATCATTCCAAAATAGTAATGCTGTGTCGGTAACATTATATTTTAACACGCCCTATTTAGCATTTATTAGCAGTATACATAAAACTAACATATGGTTTATAACACACTGTGTTGCCAGTTTCTATAAATCATTCCAGATGCACATACCCTTCATTACAAAAGTATTTGATTGTTGTTCCAAAAACAAAGTCTTCACCATGGATAATTTGATAATAGCCATTTGGAGTGTCATCAGGAAGTACGCATGGCTTTACTGAAAAGAAGGAAAAAAAAAAGGATTACTTATCAACCACAGTTTCTTGATAAGGTGATTTTTTTTTTTTTTAAACCCTGTTTTGAACTTTATTCTTTAAGGCTTCATTGCTAATTTTTTGTTGAAAACACTAGCAAACTGACAGTGAGGTGATTCTTTTTTTTTTTACTTTGTGTGGCAGCCATGTTATTGATTTGTTGCTTTGAAGAAGCAGACTGATGTCTAGTTACTAGAAATTGTTGTCAGCAACATAATATACCCCTTTTTCAACTCTCTCAGTACCATCTAATAATTACTTTTGGAAAGTGAAGTGAAAAGTTATTCAGGCATTTCCAAATGTTACAGGTTATTGCATAAGTACGGACAATTAAATCTCTACAATTACAGTTGGGTCAACAATCCGTCAAACTATTCCGGACCTTTGGAAAATTGTAAGAGATCTTTTGAAAATAAAACAAATTCCATCTTATAAAGGATTCAGTACGTTTGTGGTAACCTGCTCACTGCAGTCACCCAAGTAGCAACAGAATAAAGAGTCGAGCAGAAAGCCATTTAACTCACAGTAGCACTTTCCCTGACGAACTGCGTACCACCCTTCCCTTGTACATGCATATGTGATGGTTGGACCCGATATATAACCAGTTTCACAAGTGAAATGTATCACGCTTCCTTCTTGGTACTCGGCTCTTTCAGACTCCTCTGTCACGTGGGCGTGAGGAACATCTGGGAGCTTTGAACATGCTAACAACCAGCAACATGGGAGAAAAAAAGAGAGGAAATTGGACGTCTTCTCAGTCAGTCATATCACAACATGTAAATTGACTTTGAGACTATACTATACACTATACTGTAGATAAGCCAACATCACATGCACACGCTACATCCCTCTCCATTCAACCTGACAACTGTATGCACTTCTGAAAAGCCAATATTTAGAACTTACCATTCTGTGATAAAGCCACTTCCACACTCCCCAACAGTTGGAAAAACAAAAGGATTAAGGACAATTGCATTTCAACGAGCAGCTGCGCAGTAACAAAGTCTAACTGAGGTTAACTCCTTTGACAAGCTCTGTTTTCTATGTGTGTGCCCAACTGCAGACTTTGGAGAAAAAACCGAGGGTCGATACACGGATTGCACAAGAGGCTGTACGAACATTGTAAGACACACAGCATACACTGTTCACATAGGCAATACTAAAAGCTCCAGAATGTGCAATGGTAATCAATGTGTAGACTTGTTCTAATGTATTTCTTTGGTATTGTATCAAATTAATTCATAAATACTGCAAGAGACTTTTCAACCAGTAAATAACAAACTTTCGGAAAACATTAATACACTTTTGGAAGAGATGTCAGGAGACATTTATGATAAATCACATTAAGTTTCACCTGACAGGGTCAACAACACATAATATAACTAATACACATCCACATTAAGGCAAATCTAAAGTGTTTAGCTTGAATGCAGCACATTCAGCACTGGTCTATGACTATTTTGAGGCAATTTAAAGCTGAGTGACTGATATGTTTGTATCAGTTTCTGTCCAGTTATCACATTCAATGTGTTGATACTATAGTCCAAAGTCAATTGTAAAAATCATTAAGTGGAACAATCAGTCAATGAAGGAATTTAATTAAATGGTACTGAGAGAGCAACACTATTTATATTGCACGACAATGCTATAATTCATTCTTAAAAGTAAATCAAATGTGCAACGCTGTTGAGGAAATGTCAGAATTGAATACCTTCAAAACATGAGTCACCGTCACTTGTTTTTCTCCACCGTTCTTACCCTAACCTGACTTACCCATGAGCTTGAATCTGAAAACCCCTTGAATAAATGGTTAACTTTGTCTCTTTTTTATCTAAATTAAACACTGTGCCGTTTTATTGATTGCTTTCTCTACAACTTACAACTTCACTGTAAGCGCATTTCTGGTCTATTTTTTTGGATTTTATTTGACTTCAGGGACAGTATTTTATTTTATATTTTTATTTAATTAGAAATTGTTATTTATTTATTTTATTTCATATTTTATTCTATGTAAATTTTGATTTTCTTCTTTTTTTGTCTTCATCATTTCATTTTAATTTTATCTCTTTTGGAAGTCATTCTAATGATTTTCTTTGAATTTTGTTTGAAATGTCGTCGTATAAATAAAGCTGCCTTTGCCTTGTATGAGCATTTTGAAAAACTAAATGCAGTTTCGTTAAACTATGACATATAGCTATAATTCAAATAACAACATAAATCAACATTATAAATCAACAGTCCCAAGTACCAAGACATTTCATGAATCATTTCTAAAATGTTCCTTAAACCACATTTTTTAGAATAATGTATGTATGATCATTTGTATAATGAATTACGCCATAACATTTGTGTTAAATGTTCTTAGAAATGTGCTACAGAAGTCCAATTAGCAATATTTATAACAGGCAACTGTACAAACACAGCTCACTCCCCTCTAATACCAGAATGGGAAAGAGCTGTGTTATGTGTTAATTGCTTCAGTTTGGCCATAATTTGAAAGAAAAACAAAAGTTGTAGAGATTGACAAAGTGTATTGCTTTTATTTGGTTTATTCATATTTTGACAAAGGCTATTTCTTTGCCTTTCAAGTTTTTCATAAACACACTTTCCCTTCCCTGATAAACAATGTTGGGTAACTGAAATTTCACAAGAGAGACGACTGACAGAATATTTTCTTCCAAGATAAAACCTGGTTTTGAAAATCTAAAGCCCCTGTACGTTTATTCCTATGAATCGATTGGTTCTGTGGTATTAGGAAAGACCTGTACAATTTTTCAAAAATATTTATACAAATTTACACCAACACACAGCTTGGCACAACAATTCTCACCCTCAATGCTCTAAATCAGGGGTCCCCAACCACCGGGCCGCGGACCAGTACCGGGCCATGGATCATTTGGTACCGGGCCGCACAGAAAGAATAAAACGTTTTTTTTTTCATGTTGGTAATATTTATTGTAAACATTTTAATGTATTATATACTGTATATTAAAATGTAATAATAATATAAATAAAGTGCATAATATAAAATGGAATAATTACATTTAAATTATATGTAGTCATTAAATTATACGTTTTGCACTTTATTGTTTTGTTGTGCCCCCCCGGTCCGTAGAAAAATTGTCTTGCATGAAACTGGTCCGTGGTGCAAAAAGGTCGGAGACAGCTGCTCTAAATAACACTCCCAATAATACCAAATAAAGCCTTTGTTGTTCTTTTCTTTTAAATCAATACAACAAATATTTAGAATTTTTTTATTACACAAATGATTGATTCAGCCATTCAATGTCCAACAACTGTGTGCATCAGGATCAGGCATTAAGTATTAAGATTATATATCAGTACAAATAATGCACACAGCTATACACAGTTTTGTCTTTTCTCTATTTTCTGACCAAAGAACTGATACATGATTTTATTTGAGGGTGCAATTTTATTGTGACTTATTTGGACCTCCCAACAAAATCTGCATCACTGTCCTGAGTGGAAGCTGTGGAAGAAAATATCTGTGTTCAGCATCACATCTCAACATTGTATGTGTTTTAAATCATGCATCATCATCCAACCTGTCTTGTTTTGGCAATAAAACTATGAGCGGACAAAGGTGCCTTTTTGTTCTAAGATTCTGCTAACCTCTCTCTAACCTTAACCAAGAGCAGTAAATGCCTAAACATAACCAAAACAAAGTTTAATAATACTGTAATTGTTACAAGCAGATATTGGTTTGCCAGATTTGATATTTTGGCTGCCAAAATATATAGTTGACAGCATTTTATCCACATTTTGCGACATCACAACATATTTGCTGTGTCAAATTTGTTGTATATACAGTATATATAACTTCTAGGAGACAGAGTCGTGTTGTCTGACAAATTTTAGTGTTAAATGTAATTTGCTGAATTAAAGTTAAACTTGCTGTCTACTATTCTATTTATGTGACATCTGTTGACAAGCTTTTAAATTGCAATCTAGAAGCTAAAATGCATATTCTGCCTCACATCTTTTTATTCTGTTTCAATGCCTGGCCTGTAAAATTAATAATAATAATAATAATAATAATAATAATGATAATGATAATAATAATAATAATAATAATAATAATAATAATAATAATAATAA